>OZ018321.1:136768843-136776343 GCA_963969495.1 Ceratothoa steindachneri | reverse complement strand
GGAGGCCATCTGTCTTCCGCACAGTGCGGCTTCCGCAAGTTCCACTCCACGTCGGATGCTCTGCTCCGACTGGAAAATGCCGTCTGCGAGGCTTTCCTTCGTAGACAGCACTACGCCACGGTGTTTTTCGATCTGGAGAAGGCCTATGATACCGCATGGCGATACGGTATCATGGAGACTCTCCACACGATGGGGGCAAGGGGACGCCTCCCAATTTTTATATCTGAATTTTTGCGAGATCGTAGATTCCGCGTACGGGTGGGGGGAGCCCTCTCCCGCCTAAAAGAGCAGGAAGAGGGTGTCCCGCAGGGAAGTGTCCTCAGTGTCACACTCTTTGCCCTGAGCATCAATGGCATCACATCGGTGCTTCCGGAAGATGTTCTCGCTACGCTCTACGTGGACGACCTTTCGATCTCTTTTGGCGCGGCCCAGATGCCAACTCTGGAGCGTCGACTCCAACAGGCATTGAACCGCGTCTCTCGCTATGCCGAAGCGCACAGGTTTCGGTTTTCTTTGGCCAAGACTAAGGTGGTGCACTTGTGCCGCCATCCACGGCTTCACCCCGACCCAGGTTTGTTTCTTAAAGGGGTGCGCCTGGATGTGGTTGAGTCGCACCGTTTCCTTGGTCTTGTATTCGACCGACGCCTCACCTGGGAGGCTCATATTCGCAGCCTTAGGGTCTCTTGTACCCGCGCCATGGACATTCTCCGTTCCGTGACGTTCAGCGCTTGGGGCGCTGATAGGGCTACTGCCTTACTTTTTTATCGATCCTTTATCCGTTCGAAGCTCGACTACGGATGCGAGTTTTATGCATCCGCAGCCGAGCGTTTATTGCGGAAGGTGGATTCGATCCACCACACCGGCCTTCGCCTTGCGACCGGTGCCTTCCGCACTTCCCCCATTGAGAGCCTGTTGGTCGATGCTGGGGAGATGCCACTCGCTCTGCGCCGCGTGCAGTGTATCACTCGACTGTACGCGCGAGCCCGGCGCCTCCCTCAGTCGCCAACAGCTCTCACTGCATCCGCAGCTGATCTCGATGGTGCCTATGCCGTCGAGAGACGCCAGTCATACCCTAAGCCCTTTGGGTTTAGGGCCAGGAAACTCCTTCGAGAGGTAGATATCGCTCTCGGGCTGGTGGCGCCTCTGGTTTTGCCCAGGACGCCACCCTGGAGGGTACCACATTTGGCTATTTGTCGCCACGCCTCTGCTCCCAAAGCTTGTACTGCGCCGGGAGTATTGCGTTCGACCTTTTTGGAGCACACATCGTGTCACGCTGGAACCGTGCCAATGTATACGGATGGCTCCAGGACCCAAGAGGGGGTCGGCTTCCACGCCGTATCCCCTCTGTTTGAAGTCAGCGGGGCTCTACCAGGCGCTGCGTCTGTCTTCACGGCCGAGCTGGTGGCAATACACCACTCGGTACGGGAGATTACGCGACGTGCCTGGTTCGGAGACCGGATTGTGATCTATAGCGACTCACAAAGCGCCCTGAGTGCTCTCGGGGCATTGGAATCTTTGCATCCCCTGGTTCGCGATATCCGTGACGCCATGGTTTTGGCGAGCCGGGCAGATGTCGAGATTATCTTCTGCTGGGTTCCTGGACATGTAGGAATTGCGGGGAATGAGCGCGCCGATGAGGGCGCCAAAGAGTCCGCGAGGACTCTGCGACCGGACCAGCGTTTCGCTCTTCCTCACACCGACTACATGGCAGGAATACGGGCAGCTCTTCGGACTGCTTGGCAAAGAAGATGGGAGACGGTCGAAGGGAACTTAAAGTTGCGTGCCATTGCGCCGCGACTGTTCCCATGGACCTATCCCCCAATGCCGCGGCGGCTTCAGGTTGCTTTCTGTCGTCTTCGAATCGGACACACTCGTGTGACGCATCGCTACTTGATGGAGCGCTCGCATGCGCCCTATTGCAACGACTGCCTCGTCCCCCAGACTGTTCGGCATATTCTTGTCGAATGTCCCAGTCTGGCTGATCTTCGCGCACGATACCTGTCTCGGTACCGGGATGGGCGGGGTCGCTACCGCCTGTCCCTTGTACTCGGGACGAGTGCGTGCACCATGACTGGTGGACTTATTGACTTTTTGGGGGAGGCCGGCCTTCTCCCCTTTATTTAAGGTTCCTTTTTTTTGTTATTGTTTTGTTTGTAGGTTGCACTCTCCTGCACCGGGGTGAGGGGGACCTCCCCCCGCTGCCGGAGATTGCTTCGATTGTTAAGTTTTTCCACTTTATATCATTGTTAAGTTTTTATATTTTTACTTTAAAGTAGCCTAGTTCTGTGCTGTCGTGTTTTTCGGCGACTTATGCCCAAGTGGGTAGTTGCCAGATGGGCTCCATAAAATTATAAAAAAAATTGGAGATTTTAACATTTTATTAATTACGATAAAAATGTAATAAATAACGTATTGAAACTTTCAAGAATTCATTCCTTTTCCTTTTTGTCTTCGTACCATGTAATTGTATATTGTAGCTGCATGATTTAGTGCACGTTACCCGAGCGGGGTCGCTACCGGTTGTCCGTTGTACTCGGGATGAGTTCATGCACACAGACTTGTGTACTATTTGACTTTCCATTTTATTTGATCCTTTGATGTTGGTAGCATGCTCCTCTGCTGGGTAGGGGTGGAGGTTCTCCCCCTAACCTGGAGCATGATTCCTTCTTGCTTTTGCTTTGTTTCTTGCTCTGGATTTTGTTTTTTGTCTGTCTTTGGCTTTTTGGTCCACCGGACATTCCCCTGCGGGTAACCACTGAGAAATATAAAAATAAATAGATAATTTTGTCACGAAATATTTACATAAAAAATATCTATATTCGATTGAAGTTAATTGTAGGCAAAATTTTAACGGTGTCTCCATTTTCATTTAAAGTTAAACGATTTTGTTTCTCTCCTAGAATGTGGATTTTCACACTAATGCAACTAGGCGAATATTTTTAAATGGCATTGGATACCATTTGAAATTTCGGATTCAACTTCAATAATTATTCTCGCAATAAAAAGAATTCCTATGCATTCCCTTCTAATTACCCATCTGAACTCAATTGGATTCTATACACGTGCTCTGACTGAACTCAATAGCATTGCCTTCTAATTACCCGTACAGTGGACTGAACTCGGATGTATTTCCTTATCCTACAGTGACAACTTATTGCATTCCCTTCTAATTATTACTCGTGTAGGGGACTGAACTCAGATGCATTCCCTTCCTCTGCAGTGACTGAGCTTTTAAAATTGCATTCTATTTTAATTACTCGTGCATTGGAATGAACTCAATTTCATTCTCTATCCGTGCAGTGACTGAACTCAATTGCATTCCATTCTAATTACTCGTGCAGGTAACTGAACTAAATTGCATCCCCTTCTAATTACTCGTGCATTGGAATGAACTCAATTTCAGTCTCTATCCGTGCACTGACTGAAATCAATTGCATTCCATTCTAATTACTCGTGCAGGTAACTGAACTAAATTGCATCCCCTTCTAATTACTCGTGCATTGGAATGAACTCAATTTCAGTCTCTATCCGTGCACTGACTGAAATCAATTGCATTCCTTTCTAATTACTCGTGCATTGGAATGAACTCAATTTCTTTCTCCGTGCACTGACTGAACTCATTTGCATTCTCTTATAATTACTCGTGCAGTAGAATCAACTCAATTGCATTCTCTCCCCGTGCTCTGACTGAACTCAATTGCATTGCCTTCTAATTACTTTCGCATTGGACAGAACTCATTTCCATTTACTTCTAATCAATTAAGTTTTTCATGCAGGATGTGCGAATCATCGCTCCTTCACATTTATATGTATATGCCCATCCCGTAAATGCTTTGGAGGGACATCCTGACCACTTTTCGAGACGCCTACAACTTGTTGGGACTCGAAATTGGCTCAGAAACCATTGAGGGAATTAACTGAATCAGGGGCGAGTTAGGACGTTAAATGTTAGCTCTCTTGATCTTAAGTTTTGCACAGTTTGTCCTGAGGATCTAAGATTTGACCGGTTAGGCGGCAAGGAAATCAACAACTTTTGAAGACTTGTCCTTTCGACAAGACTCTTTGGGGTAATGATTCCCCATGAGACCAACCGTGTTTCCCTCTGCACTCTCCAGGGGGGGGGGGGGCAAAACCAAAAAGGAGGGCGGTAATGGAAACTAGAAACAGCGTCGTAAATATTCCTCTCGTCCGCCTAATCGACATCTCATCAGGATACGCAAGAATTTGCCATACGTATGTTGGAAAATGTGGAGAGACTAACTAGTCTCGGAAGATGCCAAAAAAGCTCCTCAAAAAATCGAGCTACAGGTATCCATTCCCCAATAAATTATGGAACAACGGATGATGATTCTTCGACCCCTTCTTTACTGGTAATTCCTGTGAGGAAACCAAGGCCGAGCTAGCTAAGAAACAGAAATGGGCAAACATCACAAGAATGTAGAAGTTTGGTAGAGCAAAAACTTTAGTCGTTATATTTTTAAGCATTGGGGTGGCCCGGAAGGCAAAAACCGAAGATAGCACCTACGGATATCACCTGAGCAAATAGAAGCGGAAGAATTTATTCCTCGAATGTTGCTTCAGGTGCTATGCCGTCGAGAGCCACCTCACTAGAGAGTGGCAAGCAACCGATGTGGTCTGCTCTAATTTCGGACAAGGATGGAAAAATTGCAAGAGCGAGAAGCAGAAGTGCGTGAACTGCGGAGGGGACCACTAAACCTTTGCCATAAGGTAGCCCATTCGCAAGGAAGTACTCAGGAAGAAGAAAGAAAAGCTCAAACAAGAAAAGGAAACAAAGAAAAATACGTGGGAGCAGCAGCGCAAAACACCACCCTGGTACAATGAACGAAGATCCCCCCACCCCCCAACTATTAATGCCAAAGGAGAATAAAGAGCTGATGACGATGATTATTTTTGCCCATATGGCAAAGCTGGCGAACCCTGGAGCCTGCAGTGAGACGCTTAACAACCTCGTGCAGAAAAATGGCTTCAAGAAGAAATTATGGTTTCCCCCAAATCCACCATCAGAAGAAATTCTGAGTATTAATTTAATTGACGAAAAACCGGAAAAAGTAAATTCAGAAGAAGACTGAAACAGCGAAATCTCAAACTCAAATTCAAGAAAAAGGTCACAACCCTCCTCCTCACCGCGAGAAGTTACCGACAAACGTGGAAAAAAGAACACAACGCATCAACAGGAAAAGCACCGTGAACAATAATAAAAGCACACAAAAAAATCACCCATTAAAAGTGTACCAGCGACTGAAAAAAGAAATCCTCAGATAGAATATCTCGTAAATGGGGAAGACGTTGCCATTAAAGTCTTTTGCCTCCCCTTATGTAAACCACCAAAGAACTAGGACGAAAAAAATATTCCTAGGACTACACATCGGAAAATATAAGTGGACATTCAAGAGACCATACAGCGAAGAGGAAGTGGAGGAATTGTTGCTGGATGGAGCGATTTACATCCCAGCATCCATTATCCACACCCTAAACCTACAGACCTTCATAGTAATAAGAAGCGTACAAAAGACGTCTGTGATTGACAAGTGAAAAACATTGACAGTAAATGATGATAACCAAAATGTGAATAAAATATAACACTCCATTAGTGGAACAGTAAAAAATGGTTAAAATGTTTTTTTTAAGTGCTAATATTAAATCTAAATTCATACTATAATAGCAAGTGATAATTAGCAAAGTTTTCAGAGTTAAATTGATCAAAGGTAAAATTTAGAGATACGAGGGAGGGTCAATAAGTTCTGCGAATCGGTAGGGCAAAACAGAGGAAGGGGGATGGCTGTTTGTGGGGGTGTTAGGACAAGTTATGACAAGTCAGGACCTGCAGCCGCACGCTCCTGCCTCGTCTATTTAAGAAGTAGTAGCTGATCGAAGATCGTCAGTCACAATTTTTTCAACAATGGAGAAGGTTGAGCATCGCGCAGTGATCAAATATTTGACCAAGGAAGGCAAGAATGCAAAAAGAGATCTATGAACGCATGGTTGCAGTGTACACCGACACCACCCCTTCCTATTCAACCATTGCTCTCTCGAATAGGGAGTTCCGCCATGGTCGTGAGTCCCTTGAAGATGACCCCCGTCCAGAACGCCTGTCAGACGTGACCAACGAGGACAATGTGGCCCGTGTGGAGAGGATCATCCTCGAAAATCGAGCGAGAACTTGGAATATCACATGGAAGTGTTATCAACATCATCTATGACAATTTGGCCATGACCAATGTTTCTGTCCGTTGGGTCCCTAGAAACCTCACTCCCCATGATCGACTGCAACGTCGTCAAAGTCCAAACGGCCAGAGTTGCACAAGCTGCCCTGCACGAGGGCGGATTCGAGGAGCTCAACCATCCCCGCCACAGTCCAGATCTGGCCCCTAGCGACTACTTTTTATTCCGCCAGCTCAAGGCTGAACTGCGTGGACGCCGGTTTGGGGACGATGAAGATGTCCAGCTCGCCGTCCAGGAGTGGATTGAACAGCAGTCGGGACATTTCTGGTTGTCGGGACTTCGAAGCCTCAGAAACAAGTGGCGCAAGTGCATTGAAGTCGAGGGTAGTTATATTGAAAAATAATAAAACGCTTTTCCTCATATCTCGTTTTCTTATATACCAATTGCAAAACTTATTGACCGCCCTTCGTAGGATGATTAATCGGAATCTTCAACAACAATCCTTATTTCCGATTACAAAAACGATTCTAATTAAAATAAAAAAAAAATAACTAACTATAGTTAATGCATGAATTGCCAGTCTAAGTTTTCCGATGTTGGTCACTCTACACTACTATAACGTCAATTCTAATTAATGCGTAGCTATCAAAGGCTGATCTCAGCAGAATTTTTCTTAATTTCTAGAAATAGGTTGATAATTAAATTGAAATATAGTCATGTGTTCAAAACTTAAAATAAAGAAATGAACTTAAGGCATAGAATGTTATTGCATATGCGCTCGTCATTGTCAGTGGTGCTGTGCACAGACATTTGTCTCAGTATAGTAATTATCGCTGTGTGGAGATATCCCCTTAGAATAATATTATTTCCCCACCTCCTAAGACATTACTTCGAGAGAGAAAGCGAGCCGTTACCCCCCTCTCCCCTTCCACCTCACGTTTTTTGACTCGCCGCCAGGCTTCCGTGAAATTCACACCGAGGCTACCTCCCAGCCCTCTCAATCTTCCCTCCCGCCTCCCTCGGGTCGAGAGATTACTTTGTAGGTTCACCGTGAACAGCCTTTATGGCTCCCACCGCTGGTCGCTCGTTGACCCGCTCATCCTTACCTTTGACACCTCGCCGCAAGGAAACGCTCTGGCTGTCAGGCCCGATAACGAAGGTTAAAGAAGGTCTCAATCTCTCTCCCTGTTTTGGAGAACTCCATATATATATATATATATATATATATATATATATATATATATATATATATATATATATATATATATATATATATATTTATATATATATATTTATGTATATATATATTTATGTATA
>OZ018321.1:136721314-136751314 GCA_963969495.1 Ceratothoa steindachneri | reverse complement strand
GGAAGGTCTTCTACCAGACTCCTGGCGAATCGCTACTGTGCTCGCCTTTCGCGAGCCGGGGAGAGATCACTCTACTCTGACCGGTTTCCGCCCAATCTCTCTAACCTCTTGCGTGTGCAAGTTGATGGAGAAATTGGTAAATGTTAGATTAGCCTATTTCCTTGACAGCGGAGGCCATCTGTCTTCTGCACAGTGCGGCTTCCGTAATTTTCACTCCACGTCGGATGCTCTGCTCCGACTGGAAAATGCCGTCTGCGAGGCTTTCCTTCGTAGACAGCACTACGCCACGGTGTTTTTTGATCTGGAGAAGGCCTATGATACCGCATGGCGATACGGTATCATGGAGACTCTCCACACGATGGGGGCGAGGGGACGCCTCCCAATGTTTATATCTGAATTTTTGCGAGATCGTCGATTCCGCGTACGGGTGGGGGGAGCCCTCTCTGCCCCAAAGGAGCAGGAAGAGGGTGTCCCGCAGGGAAGTGTCCTCAGTGTCACACTCTTTGCCCTGAGCATCAACGGCATCACCTCGGTGCTGCCAGAAGATGTTCTCGCTACGCTCTACGTGGACGACCTTTCGATCTCTTTTGGCGCGGCCCAGATGCCAACTCTGGAGCGTCGACTCCAACAGGCATTGAACCGCGTCTCTCGCTATGCCGAAGCGCACAGGTTTCGTTTTTCTTTGGCCAAGACTAAGGTGGTGCACTTCTGCCGCCATCCACGGCTTCACCCTGACCCAGATTTGTTTCGTAATGGGGAACGCCTGGATGTGGTTGAGTCGCACCGTTTCCTTGGTCTTGTATTCGACCGACGCCTCACCTGGGAGGCTCATATTCGCAGCCTTAGGGTCTCTTGTACCCGCGCCATGGACATTCTCCGTTCCGTGACGTTCAGCGCTTGGGGCGCTGATAGGGCTACCGCCTTACTTTTTTATCGATCCTTTGTTCGCTCGAAGCTCGACTACAGATGCGAGTTTTATGCATCCGCAGCCGAGCGTTTATTGCGGAAGGTGGATTCAATCCACCACACCGGCCTTCGCCTTGCGACCGGTGCCTTCCGCACTTCCCCCATTGAGAGCCTGTTGGTCGATGCTTGGGAGATGCCACTCGCTCTGCGCCGCGTGCAGTGCATCACTCGCCTGTATGCGCGAGCCCGGCGCCTCCCTCAGTCGCCAACAGCTCTCACTGCAACGGCAGCTGATCTCGATGGTGCCTATGCCGCCGAGAGACGCCAGTCATACCCTAAGCCCTTTGGGTTTAGGGCCAGGAAACTCCTTCGAGAGGTAGATATAGCTCTCGGGCCGGTGGCGTCCCTGGTTCTGCCCAGGACGCCACCCTGGAGGTTACCACATTTGGCTATTTGTCGCCACGCCTCTGCTCCCAAAGCTTGTACTGCGCCGGGAGTATTGCGTTCGACCTTTTTGGAGCACACATCGTGTCACGCTGGTACCGTGCCAGTGTATACGGATGGCTCTAAGTCCCAAGAGGGGGTCGGCTTCCACGCCGTATCCCCTCTGTTTGAAGTCAGCGGGGCTCTACCAGGCGCTGCGTCTGTCTTCACGGCCGAGCTGGTGGCAATACACCACTCGGTACGGGAGATTACGCGACGTGCCCGGTTCGGAGACCGGATTGTGATCTATAGCGACTCACAAAGCGCCCTGAGTGCTCTCGGGGCATTGGAATCTCCGCATCCCCTGGTTCGAGATATCCGTGACGCCACGGTTTTGGCGAGCCGGGCAGATGTCGAGATTATCTTCTGCTGGGTTCCTGGACATGTAGGAATTGCGGGGAATGAGCGCGCCGATGAGGGCGCCAAAGAGTCCGCGAGGACTCTGCGACCGGACCAGCGTTTCGCTCTTCCTCACACCGACTACATGGCAGGAATACGGGCAGCTCTTCGGACTGCTTGGCAAAGAAGATGGGAGACGGTCGAAGGGAACTTAAAGTTGCGTGCCATTGCGCCGCGACTGTTCCCATGGACCTATCCCCCAATGCTGCGGCGGCTTCAGGTTGCTTTCTGTCGTCTCCGAATCGGACACACCCGTGTGACGCATCGCTATCTGATGGAGCGCTTGCCTGCGCCCTATTGCAACGACTGCGTCGTCCCCCAGACTGTTCGGCATATTCTTGTCGAATGTCCCAGTCTGGGTGATCTTCGCGCACGACACCTGTCCCGGTACCGGGATGGGCGGGGTCGCTACCGCCTGGTCTTGTTCTCGGGACGAGTGCGTGTACTTTGACTGGTGGACTTATTGACTTTTTGGGGGAGGCCGGCCTTCTCCCTTTTATTTAACTCGATTTAATTGTTGTTGTTGTTTTTGTAATTGTTTTGTTATTGCTTTGTTATTGTTATTGTTATTTCTTTTTATTGTTTTCTGTTTAATTTTTTAAAGTAGCCTAAATTAGGCTGTTTGTTTACGGCAACTTATGCCTTAGTCGGCAGTCGCCAGGTAGCCCCTTAATTAAAAAAAAAAAAAATCATGTTTACAACGTTTTCTCTATTTTTTTGTCAAGGTATATCAAAAAATAAAATGGTTGATACAAAGAAAGATTCACTAGAATTAGGTGAAACTAAAAGCCTAGTTGGCTCAGATTCCAAAAATGCTGACTCAACGGAAGATAACGGTTGTCAGCAGAAAACAGTTCATATGAAAAAGGAGCTCGGTTTGATGGATGGCGTAGGAATCATAATCGGAATTATTGTTGGATCTGGAATTTTTGTCTCCCCAACCGGAGTTATTCAATATACCGGTAGCATTGGTATGTCACTCGTCATATGGGCCTTTACAGGAATTCTGTCTACAATTGGGGCACTTTGCTATGCCGAATTAGGTAAGCATTTTTTTATTCTTTAAAGTTTGTACCAGACGTTGTATTGGTAAAATACCAACGGCGACTTATCCCTTAGTAGGCAGTCGCCAGGTAGGCACCGAAAAAAAATGGTAAAATGCCATTTCTTTGCTTCCAATTTGACGCTTCCGTTAGGCAAGTCTGATTTTTATTGTATTTTCTTTTGATACCCCTCTTTCTATCACTACTCCCTGATTTTTCTTTCTTAGTTTCTTTAGCTCTCATTTGATATTTCCGATAGCCAAGTTCTTTATATTATTCTCTTTTGCTACCTTTTTTCTAGTATCAATACTTGAATTTTTATTTAATCATTGTTAAATATTTTCCTAAGCTGTTCTCTCCATTTTTATTGTTTTTAGTAAAGAATATTATTCTTCACGTATGTTGTCTCCTTTGCCTCACCATTCCTTATATCCGGCTTTGCTATTCTTTTGATTATCATTCATTTTCCCTCCCTTCAATATTATAACGAAATCTACTATTGTGTTAGTCATTGTAAATTTACCTATTTGCCTACTTGTGGACATTTAAATTTATACACTCGTACTCTTTATTTCCTACGCTTGAGCAGACTTCTTTACAAAGGTCAGGTCAGTGTCCTTTTTTCCCCATTTGATTCTGATATCCTTTTGTTCGCAGGTACAGTGCCGGCCAAAAGAATTGGCAGTTCCCCCCCATCCCTTATTGATTTTGATAACCTTTTGCTGGCAGGTCAATGATCCCCCAAAGAAGGGAATGTCCCCTCCCCCTCCATTTAATTAAGATAACCTTTTGCTTGCAGGTACAATGATACCCAAAAGCGGAGGGGATTATGCCTATATAAATGAAGCCTATGGCGGGCTACCAGCCTTCCTTTTTTTGTGGGTGGCGTTGGTGATAATAATGCCTACAGGAAATACTGTAATAGCATTGACGTTTGCCAACTACATCCTACAGCCTCTTTTCCCAAATTGTCTTCCTCCTGATGCAGCTATAAGGCTCGTTGCAGCCGTTGTGATTTGTAAGTAAATTTTGTTTTTTTAGAAATAGAATAAGGATGGCGCGATGGTGCTCAGGATATTATAAACAACACGCTTACAAAGTTTATTTACAGCTATTTATTGCTGGTTTTCGAGAGGGCGAGACCACAAGAAAGTTTGTGCCTGAGTTTGTTTACGGTTGGACGGCTCTCGCTGACCACTGTCTTGATTCTTCCCTACCCGTTTGTGGTATGCCTCAGTTGCCACATAGCGGTTTATAGGTGGTACAAGAGAGACCCAGTCCGGAGGGGATGCCTAGCAGATTGCAATGTTATAGACTTAATATAAGTTGAAAGAATGCAGAACAACAATATTATTTATACTGGTAGATGGGAAGATTAATGCAGAAATTGAGTATCAATTAAATAGACATTTTCACCACAGCAAAATCATACATTGAGTTTTTACAAAATTATACAAATGTTTTGTGTTTGGGGGAAAATTTTATTAATGTATATTTTGCATTGTTGTATATATACTGTAACTAGAAGAAGCGATTGGAGATGATTGGATGTCATTTGTCTCAGGGTAGAAAACGGACTTAATTTCTAGTGGGAAAAGAAAGCATCTCCCTCTCCTGGGATTTTTAAAATTGATTTCATGGTGATTGCTTATAAAGAGAAGGCAGTATTGCAGGCTTTATATATTAAATAGAGATTGCCCTTAATAGTGAACGAGTCCTTTCTCCAAATCTTGATGATGAAGATCTGTCATACTCATATCTCCTGCTTAACTTTAGCGAGCGCGTTGTTTCGGACAAACACGTACATGTTCGGTGATCCTTATATCGAGTAGTTTGCCTACACACAAATTGAAGGTCCTCTGTGTAACTTGAGGACTTACGGGAATTAAGAAAGGGAATTAAGATGCTAGAAAGACGTAAGGAGAGGCTATAGACTGCTTGGGCATGATAGATTGAATTACCATCTTTCGTTTGTATGCAGTAGGCGAGAAGTGCCGAGGACAATTTTTCTGGTGACCAACGAGTCGCACATCATCCTGTATGTGTTGGGGACATGAGGTCACCTTGCTTCGGGAGTTGAGCCGATAGGACACGCATCTGCGGGAGAGTGAGGTACAGAAGACACATAAATCTTTAGATGTAAGCTGTAGCATGGTTCATGCTAAACATGAGACCCCCTTATGATGGAAACAGTCGAGCCACAGTTCGAAAGAAATTGGGAGTCCAGAGGCGAAGTCTCGAATGTAGAGGCAGGGGCTCATTCTCGGGCTGCTTGCACGATGATTGTGGAACCCGGCCAATCAACGCCAGCAGGTCGAAGACTTAAGGAGGAACATTCATCTTGGCTCGGGGTGGAAAGGGACGATGATACTAGCACCCATTGCCGGGAGAAAAGGTCCACAGGGTGGCGTGCTTAGAGTTTGTGTGACTAAGGTTTAGTCTCGCATCAACACGTGAGTTGCGCGAACTCTGCTCGACATGGTTGTGGGAGCTCATCGCAGCAGGAGAGGAATGCCCCGGTGAGAGGGGTGAATTTGGGATAAATGGAAAAACATACGCTACCCTAGCCCATACAACTCGTATCTGTGATGCCCCAAGTCACCGTTCCTCGTGATGATTGAGAGAGAAGGTCCTGAACTCAGTATTTGAGCGTCGGTACAACGCTCAACAACGCTGGTATCACTTAATTTGGCGTTAGAACCATTTCTCCTATCTCGTTCCTGTGTGAGTAGTAATAGTTTTGCGGTTGTACGAAGGTTGCGTTCCGATTGTAGGTCTTGGAAGAGTTTGTATAAAGACGATGACAGTCGCGAGTGCATTTGATTTAAGATCGTGGGGGTTCGGCTTGATCACTTTATAGGATCGCTTTAAGTTTTGGGGATTAACGAAGTATCACTATTTGGCACGATGGTGTTCATGATAGTAAAAGCAACATCACGCCTACAAAATTTATCTGCAACTAGTTGTTCATAGTTTGCTTAAGATGTAAAACGAAAGCGCCAGATCACAAGAGGCCCTGTAAGCTGTGACTGAGTTTGTTTACGAGTAGGAGGCTCATTGAACTCTGCCGACCTCTCCTCGCTGTCTTTAGATTCCTTCGTGCCGTTTTCTGGTAGGCGTTTTTGGGGGGCTACCTAAAGAAAAACTCCCTCTCGAGGTAAAGGGGTAGGGGTGTACTTTCTCCTTCACAGCCCTCCCTGAGCCCAACTTGAACCGATTGAGCCGCCCCCCTCTCATCACTCATTGAACCCCCTGAACATCTATTGAAGTGTCATGTAACCCCCTGAACATCTATTGAAGTTTCATGTAACCCCCTTCGAGCCCTCTGAGCCCCCCCCTTCCCTATCATCCATTGAACTACACTCACCCTACTCCTTAGTGGACCCGCTACCCTCTATTCTTCTTTATTGCATACTCTTTTCTACCCCTCTTAACATTTCCTCTTACTATCCAGAGAAAGTCTGGTGGTTTGGTGCACTAATGTCCTCTTACCAGAATCTGGCCGAGTTGCAGATGAAATCCCAATGACCGTGGGGCGTATTTGATGTATAATGTCCATTGTTACTGACTCCTCCGCGCTTCTAGTGCACATATGAAGTGGCTATGCCGGCCCCATCCTTTATGATAAAGTAGATGACAAAATCGCCGAATACTGAAGGTAGGGTTGTCAAGGCCCATCGTATCACACCCCTAGGCCAAATATGTGTAAATGATCATATTGTGGATGTTTCTGATACTATGGCCACTTTTCCCTTTACCTCCCACGGCCATTGTAGTTCAAGGTGTCCTCTTCCTTCTTCCTTTTCATTTTTATTTACTCTACTATGTCTACAACTGAAGGAGAAAATATTGAGCGTTCGCAGGCGAAAGGAGAGCCATCCCCAAGTTCGGCCTAATCCCCTCTATAGGTCGAGGAGGGTGATCTGACTCGATGTATCTCTTTAACCGGTGGAGAGGGTCCTCTCCCATTATACTAAGCTGGTTAAGTTTCCCTTCTACCATCTTCTAAGCCGTCCTCGGACAGCTCCACTTCCATGGAGGAAATAGTTCCCCCCCCCCTTATGATTTCTCAGAGGCCCTTCCAAACTTCTAGGGAAGAGGAGGCTTCACCTTCATATCTTTATGGGTAAGGGAGTTTCCCCCCTACCCGCTTCCACATTCTCCCTTGGTCGAATTTAATTGGACCGCCCTTTCTCCTTCGCAGAGACCAGAAAAAAGTTAAAAAAAAAAAAAAAAATACACAAAAACTGCGCCGCACGGTCGTCCTTTTTCAATGGGGGCATTTAGATATTGCGAGCAAGTTTAGAGAGGCAAGGGGCTGTGGGGGCCATTGGAACACGCCACCCTCCCATCCTCGATCCGTGCATAGTGAGTGACCTTAGAGACAGGCGCGGCCTCCCCCAAGACTCTTCCTGATGGAGGTCGGCTTGCTGGTCCCCTTGATGCATATCGTAACAGCAGGTTACCAGCTTAGAGAATCCTGGGCATGATCTCAGACACCTTGGGAGTGATGGCCAAATGGAGGCCCCTCGCTAGGTGAGCGAGGACCCGAAGGCATTCCCGCCACAGACAGCAGGTTCTCCCTGGGATTCGACACTGTCTCGGTCACACCCCCTCCTCCCAGCCTAAATCCGCTTGTAGACAAGATCCCCAAAGGAAAAGAATGGCCTGCTAGGAAACAAGGAGATAAGAGCCCTCCCTCCGATGGATCTCTACAGGCGGCCGGATTCTTCTACATTTTGGAAGGGGCAGGGCCGATGTTGGAGAGGGTGCACTCCCCGCCGTCTCCTAAGAAAAAGAACAAAAGGAAGAGTTAGAAAACACGGGGATCATCTCCTTGTAGGGGTGGAGAGGCCAATGATGGCACCTCCCACATCAGGTTGCCTTCGCGCGTAGTGAGCAAGACCAAAGCTCTCAGGCAGATAAGTAATGCGAGTGGCTCCTCATGGACCGGGGCCCTTCATCGAGAGGATACCCGCCGTATTCAAGCCCGCCAGGTTTCAAGAGATTATTGATAATTCGTTCTACGGATTTGTAAGCATACTGTGCAGGGGGACACGTTCCATCAGCGACCATCATTAGCTAGGGCTCTCAGTAGATAGCCGAAGGTTGCCCGATTCTTGAACAAAAGCCTTCTTTTGAATGCAGCTGACCCTCCCCAGGCGGCCATAGTGTGTGCCCTTCAGACTCAATTACTCGCCTGTACATCTCATAACCTCATCTACCATGAACTACGAGAATGAGTAGTCAGTGAACTCGTTGACTACGCCTTGAAAGATACAGAAGAGCTGGCCGACCAGGTGGCCAGTCAAGCTCGAGAGTGCGATGAGGAAACATACCCATACACTCTTCGCATTCTAACTTGTCGGGCTCCCTGGGTCTCTGCGAAGTAATTGGTATCACTACTGTGTTAAAGTATTCGTGCCATTATCGCGGAGGTGCTACCACTGCCACCCCTTCGACCAGATTAACAGGTAGTGTAGGCGTGTCAATTCTGAGCGACCCGAAATCTGCGTGAACTGCTACAAGGCCTTACTCGATAGAGCTGTATCGTGTATGGCCAAGTGTCTGGGTTGTGGCGAGCTGCATCCTGCTTCCTTCAAG
Organism: Ceratothoa steindachneri; assembly: GCA_963969495.1. Classification (NCBI taxonomy): domain Eukaryota; kingdom Metazoa; phylum Arthropoda; class Malacostraca; order Isopoda; family Cymothoidae; genus Ceratothoa; species Ceratothoa steindachneri. The sequence continues at coordinate 136,742,879 of OZ018321.1, read as the reverse complement.
CACTGGGACTCGTATTTGTTTTAAAAGGACCCCGCAGGGGGAGTTACCTTGTGTAAACTACTATACTGATCCTCAGAGGAACGGAACGTTCTCCCCCACCAGTGTACCCACAGTCGGGTATCCCCGTGCACAGCCTCCCGCTCATAGTGCCTGCAGTTGTTCACCTCCCTTCCCTACTGTTTGCAGGTCTTGCGGCTTTATATCTTCCACTTTTTTCACTCTACCTACAATTATTACTTTTTTCTGATCTATTCTTACTGACTTCGGACCAGTACGGGGATGATACCTTGTGTAGATTGCTACACTTGGTACCAGAAGGATGCATTTCCTCCCGGCCCCAGTACCCATATAGAAGGCCCTGCTCACTGAGTTCACTTGAGACTTGGCCCAGGAAGCTGGTCTCTTTCCTCTTTCCCTATATGTATCCTTTTACTAAGAGTATTCCCTCCTTATTTTTTCTATTCATATACCAGGTTCGAAGGTCCTGGGCATTGTGGCATGAATAATGGGATGTGCGGTTTTCCCCCAATAACCCCTTCCCCGCGCCTAATGGGCTGGCCACCTTCCCGGGCTCGACCCTAACTTGTTCGTAAATTAGGTTCGCCTGGATCCACATCATACCCTTTCTTTGGTCTTGTCTTTGACCGAGGTCTCAACCGGGAGGTGCATATTCGGAGCCTTTGGGTCTCTTGAACCCCTGCCCACCGACCCAACTCTCCTAAAATCCCCCAAAGGCTATAGCGTCTTCAGCGTTTTCCATTCCAGCATACCCTGGAGCTCTATCTGCTACAGCCATTCCCGTGATGATCTTTTACTCTTTGAGGGCCCTGCCCCCCTTCTAGCTCTGCCTAAGGGGCATTTTCCTTCAATGGAATTGCCGTGGATTTCAGTCGAACTAGGAAGAGCTGAGGAGGCACCTTCCTGTTCCTTCCTTTAGCTGTTTGCTTCCATGAGACCCTGGTGGGTGTTTCTTTGCCTGCCCTGTTGTGGTATAATGGCTACAATCCCACCAATCTGCGTTGGGAGCAGGGCGGATGGATGCGAAATTTACATCCAATATGATGGTCTACGTTCTCTTTGGCTTTACCTCATTTCAGGCAGTAACATTGAAACTACACCTGGATAAGGAGTCATACTACCATTCACTTTATATTCCACCGTCAGCTGACCACATTTCGTCGGACTTATGCCGTCTCGTGACATGTTCGTGGATATCCTTTCTCCATTACGTCGATTTGAAATATATCAATCTATCAATCTCCTGGGGAACCAGATAGATAGATTTGAAATAAGTGTCCTAAATGTCTACGAATCGCTTCATTTTCTTGTCTCGATCTATTCCACTGCTCTCCGGACGCACAACATGCATATAGGTGGGAGATATTCGATAACTTTCATCGTAGTGATCACTTTCCAATCTAAATATTCTTTGTCGAGCCATCGCGATAGCCAGCATTCAAGGAAATTACTGAATTTTCTATCCCATTCAACGAGTTTAGGTCAGTTGATGTAGCTTTTGATTCTTTTCTCCGCCACACTTATCCCGGTGGGCCTGGCTACTATTCCTCGAACGTCTTGTATTTTTGCGAGCCGTCCGTTTCCTTGGTTGTCGTTCGTCCGAATGTGAGACGGCCTTCAGAGAGAAGCGATATTCTTATATGCGCTACAAGCGCCGCCCGAAATATTTAACCGTAAGTAAATTTAGTGGAGAGAGGGCCAGGTTCCGGGGTTTTGAATCACGCTCACCGCATTTTTTTCGCGGGTATGCGTGTGCGAGAACCATTCAACAGCCGGTTTATACTAAGTGAAATCTGTTCCGCCCTCTCTTTGGGCGGATACTATCGCCGTTCTGGGCTATATCTCTTACACCATGCCTCGACACCTGGCTGCACGAGGCATGGCCTCTTTGTTTGTCTTATTCAACAGGATCTGGACGAAGGATATCCTTACAGATTACTGGCGAATGTCTATCATACTTATTTCGCAAGCGGGGGAGAGATCACTCTACCCCAGTGGATTTCCATTCATTTTCTCTTGTTCCTACATGTGCAAGTTGATGGAGAAATTGGTTAGCTTATCTCCTAGACATCAGAGGTGACGTGTCTTATGCACAGTGCTGCTTTCGCGAGTTCCCTTTTACGTTGGATGTTCTGCTCCACCTGGAATTTCTATGAGAGGCATTCCTTTGTAAACACTTTGTTAGGTTTTCTTTGACAGAAAAGGCCCATGATACTGCATAGCGATACAGTATCACGGATACCCTCCACACTATGTGGGCGAGGGGAGGCCTCTCAGCATTTTCGTTTAAGTTCCTACGCGATCGTCGATTCCGCGTACGGGTCGGGGAGTTATTTCCAGTCAAATAGGACAGGAAGATGCCTCGCAAAGTAGTGACCTCAGTGTCATACTCTTTGTCCTGAGCACCCACAGAATCATTTCGGGGCTTCCAGAAAAAATGTTCACGCTACGCTCTTAGTAGACGACTTTTCAATCTCTTTTAATGTGGCCCAGATACTAACTCTGGATCGTTGATTCCAACAAACATTGGACCGAAGGTCTCGCTATACCGAAGCGCACGTGTTCTGGGTTTGTTTGGTCATGGCTAAAATGGTTGCTGCTTAATATAGGATGTTGCTTAATATAGGTTAATATATTTTGCCTCAGTAAAGATGTCTGGACGTTATCCGGTGTGTTATAGAACTAACCGCTAAACCCCTTTGAATTTCATTAACATCCCGCCAAATCCCTTTGCATTTCATTAACTTTCCGTCAAATTCATTTGAATTGCATTAACTTCCCGCCAAATCCCCTTTAATTGCATTAATTTCCTGCCAAATCCCTTTGAATTTCATTAATTTCCTGCCAAATCCCCTTGAATCTCATTAAATTCTCGCCAAATTTCTTTAAATTTTATTCATTTCCCGCCAAATCCCTTTGAATTTCATTAAGAAAAGAAACCGGGAAAGTGAGTCAACTTGGGCGCAATATCAAAGACTGCCATTTGCTTGAGCCGAACACTAGAACATTTGAAAAAACAACGTAAATTCGATGGAGTGATGGTAATCTCGTTGTTATATTTTGTTCGCTCTTTCATTTCAGGCTTCCTCACTTGGATAAACTGCACAAATGTCAGGGTGGCGACAAAAATTCAAGATATCTTTACTGTCACCAAAATCTTTGCCCTCGTTGTCATAATCGTCACTGGCGCTTATCATTTGGGAAATGGGCATTTTGACAACTACCAGAAACCTTTCGAAGGAACCAACTGGGAAGTTTCGGCCTTGGCTACGGCATTCTACCAAGGTGTATTTTCGTTCTCCGGATGGTGGGTTCCTTCTCCAGGGTGCAGAATGATGAAAGGGCATAATCTCTTGATCTTAAATTGGCTAGTTGATTGAATATATAAAGTGAAAATCATTAATAACTTTGTCATTTTTTTATTAGTGTAATGATGGAGAATTATCATTACATATTTCTTTTACGCGTTTTGAGCGAAGTGATCCATTCTACCTTTTTTGTCGATACAGGAATTATCTAAACTTTGTTGTTGAAGAGTTGAAAGATCCCTACAGGTGAGTTGTGACAGCAAAATGTGCAAGAACATTCTCAATTTATACCTCGATTCTTTATATTGCGGTGGGTCTTGTGTTCCAGAAACCTCCCACGAGCGATTTGGATCTCGCTTCCATTGGTAACCGTCATCTACTTTCTGACGAATCTTGCCTATTTCGCAGTTCTCACACCGGCCGAGGTGCTGTCGTCAAGCGCAGTAGCAGTGGTGAGTTGGCAACTTCTAAATTCTTTTCAAAACTCGAAATTACGTGAGTTGATTCAAGTGTGTAAGCAATCATATTACCAAAGAGATAAATGAAATCGCTGTAAATTACCCGCAGGAAGAAGTAATTCCAATCGCTTATTAAATAATTGCGAGTGCGTTAACTTCTTATTGTGTTCTTCCTGCGGGTATATATAATGAAATTTAAAATATCTATTTTGGTCCATCGGTTTTGATGGTAGGCAGAGAGCGCGAGGCGGAATTAAGAGAGGGCTCTCGAGATCCTTTGCAAAGGGCTACCCCTATGTAAACTGTCACACGTGGTACCCGAAGAACTGGGGAGGGGGGGGGCGATAAGCTTCGGTTAACACGAGACAATGCTCAAAAGGGGGAGGAGAATGCGATAAGCTTCGGGTAACACGATACAATGCTCAAAGTAGGAGGGGATGCCCTAAGCTTCGTGTAACGCGAGACAATGCTCAAATGGGAGTGGGGGGTTACACGAGACAATGCTTAAATGGGGTTAAACCTGCCTTCATAAGCCTTGGACTAAATGTTTTCAGTTTTTTTGTGATAAACTTCAAAATCGACGCTATGAAAACCTTAATTCACCGTGCTTAACACTTATCCTCAACCGACTCGTCTCTCCACAACGAATTTGACTTTCTTCGCAATTCTCTTAAAATAATTAATTTCCCTCTAATCCATACCATCTCTTACTCAAGAAATTTTAAAACAACTATACAAGCCCGAGTTACCCGTATGAACTCTCGGCGAAGATTCATTCCACAAGCAATTAAAAATTACTTATCTTCAGTCTAAAATTATTTTCACCAATAATTCTTCAAAAAGCTCGTAGAAGAATATACGAGGGGCGGTGAATAAGTTTTGCAATTCGGATATAATGAAACGAGATATGAGGAAAAGTGTTTTTTATTTTTCAATATAACTACCCTCGACTTCAATGCACTTGCGCCACTTGTCCCTGAGGCTTCGAATTCCCGACAACCAGAAATCTGCCGACTGCTGTTCAATCCACTCCTGGACGGCGAGCTAGACATCTTCATCGTCCCCAATCCGGCCTCCACGCACAGCAGCCTTGAGCTGGCGGAATAAAAATTAGTCGCTAGGGACCAGATCTGGACTGTAGGGGGGATGGTTGGGCTCCTCAAATCCGCACTCGGGCACGGCAGCTTGTGCAACTCTGGCCTTGTTGACTTTGACGACGTTGAAGTCGATCATGGGGCGTGAGGTTTCTAGGGACCCAACGGGCACAGACCTTGGTCATGGCCAAATTGTCGTGGATGATGTTGATAACACTTCCATGTGATATTCAAGTTCTCCCTCGATTTCTTCGACCTTCACCCGTCGATTTTCGAGAATCATCCTCTCCACACGGGCCACATTGTCCTCGTTGGTCACGTCTGACGGGCGTCATCTTCAAGGGACTCACGACCATGGCTGAACTCCCTATTCCAGCGAGCAATGGTTGCATAGGAAGGGGTGGTGTCGGTGTACAGTGCAACCATGCGTTCATGGATCTCTTTTGCATTCTTGCCTTCCTTGGTCAAAAATTTCTGACTGACGATCTGCGATCAGCTACTGCTTCTTAAATAGACGAGGCAGGAGCGTGCGGCTGCAGGTCCGGACTTGTCATACTGGTCCTAATACCCCCACAAATAACCATCCCCCTTCCTTTGTTTTGCCGTACCGATTCGCAAAACTTATTGCCCGCCCCTCGTAATAAAGATGATACAGAAGCAATTTTGAATTTTATAATACCAAATAATGATAATGAATTAGGTTTAAGAAAGAAGAAGGCCAGCGATAGCAAACCAAAAGTCTCTTCCATTTACTATCTTTCTCTTTCTGCTTTCTTAATATATATATATATATATATATATATATATATATATATATATATATATATATATATATAACAAGAAAGAGAAATTTGACGCGAATGAGCAATGAGACAAGAAACAGGAGTTTTTTAGAGGTAAGAGAAAGGGACATTAGAAGAAGACTAGATTCATAGAGAGCAGAGGGCGGCACAATGAAGGCAATCCTTTACCGAGAAGACAGAGATAACGCCAGGGAAAAAAAGTTTGAAATTCCTGGCCGGGACTCGAACCCGGGTCTGCTGATTGCCGGTCAGATGCTCTACCGCTGAGCTACCAGGCACAGTGACTCTACTTCGCCCAAAGCGTTACCCCATCAAACCCAGTATCTCTCTAAGCTAGGAACCTCCAAGGAATTTTTATACCACATCTTCTTACCCGCTCACAATTTAAAGGCTCATCCACAAGTCACATACAAAGAAGAAGGAGCAAATGCAAGTTCTGCGGGTGATAACAACCACCACAGGGCTTTCGCCATATTTATTTTCTGCCTTTCAAAACAATTTTGAAGACAGAAATAAAGGTGCAGAAACCTTGCATTGCAGACTATAGTACAAGAAAAAGAAATTTGACGCGAATGAGCAATGAGACAAGAAACAGGAGTTTTTTTAGAGGTAAGAGAAAGGGACATTAGAAGAAGACTAGAATCATAGAGAGCTGCGGCAGCGTTATTGATTTTGACTTGCAATTTCTTGATTTGCTTTACAAGTCTCTTAACAGGATCTTCGAGGAGAGAGAAAATAGACACAAAAGATATATTTTATTCCTAGACGGCTTTGGACCGCAGTGGGTCATCTTCAGGGAAATATGGTATTAACTCTTATAATCGATGATATATTCACTCTTAGAAAATATTGGGATAGTAGTAGATAAAAGTTGGTGAATATTTTAAAGTAGGTAGGGGGTTTTGCCCTAGTAGGAGGGCATCGCAGTCTTTTTACTTTTTGAAATTTCCTTTACTTATTCATTCTATGTAGTGTCTACTATGTATTAGTTTATTTTCGTGTAGCTGGCGTGTTCTTCTTATTGTTGGTGTTTATATTGTTATTTTACTTATTTTTTAGTTAAATTTTTGAGCATTCAAACCTTTTATAGCTTTTGGCTCATCAATTCACCCGTGTTGTTATCATGTTTTGTTTTATGGTTACTCTGTATTTGTTTTGTTTAGACTGTGTTGTTTCATGGGTATCTGTTGTGTATATATATATATATATATATAATGTTTCCTTGTGTACAGTTTTTGGTACTTGGGAACTGGTTACGACGTGTGACTTTCCCTGTAATTCTGGAATGACATCATTTGTAACATTTAACCAGACCCTTCTTCCCAATTTATGGGTGAAGATGTTGATGGGGTCCAGTTTCTTCCTTGTGTGTATTTTCCTCTGACGGCGTTGGTCCCGCCTTCTGACTTTGTTGATCAGAGTTCTGTATTCGCTGCAATTTGCTCATTGAGGTCTTGTTTGCCGCTTGAGTCACTACTGCGAGATAGATGAGCTTAGCCCGGACGTACATCAGGTATATCTTCCTAATGTTGGCCGAGCTAAGGTCTCTAAACCTGTATAGCTTGGAGATTTCTCTCCTTGCCAGGTTCCTCCTCTCCGTGTAGTGTCTCGAGTATCCGTGGTCGGAGAACTTTTGGCCCAGGACAGTGCCTTCGGCGGAGTAGATGTATCTCCTCCTCTCGAGGATTATAGTGTAGGTCAACGTGCGGCTTAATGGCACGATCTTGAACTTGTCCCTATTAGTTCTAATCTTCCAGCGTCTCTCGTACTGGTTGATGTTGTCGATTTCCGCTCTTGTTCGCGCCGCCTGATCCCTTGCCTTCTTCACCGGGCACGGGTCGATCTGGGTGATGTCATCTGCGAATTGCAGATACATCGTGTCCCTGTGCACCAGTGTTGGGAGGTCGATGGTAAAGACCAAGTAAAGCAGCGGGCTTAGGCAACTTCCCTGTGGAATAGCCGCCTTCAGCTCGAATTCTGGTCCTCTGTGTCCTTCGATCATGAGGCATGCCCTTCTGTCCATGACAAAGTCACAAAGGATCCTTTCCAGGATTGGGTCTAGCTGGAGGTTAAGGATCTTGTATTTTAGTCCTTGCAGCCAGACCTTATCGAAGGCCTTCTGCACGTCCCTCAACACAATGTCTACATAGAACCTATTCGCACGGCAATAGGCAATTTTTTCTGTCAGGAGCGCTAGGGCTGTATCAGTGCCCCTTTTTTGGCGGAACCCACGTCGTTGGGGGTTGTGCGCTCCTAACTCGCTCAGTTGAGCTTGTAGCCTATTTGCTATGATCTTTTCAAAGATCTTCTCGAGCATCTCCAGAAGAGAGATCGGGGGATAGTTTGCCACCTGGTCTGGGGGTTTATTTCCTTTCGGGATGAAGATGATTTTAGCTATCTTGTACCCGTCCGGAAAATAGCCTGTATTCAGGGCGGCATTCATGGTGTTAACCAGTCCCTGAATGATTTGCCTCGGGGGCATTCACGAGGTTGTTTTTCGTGATCCCAGACCAGCCTGGTGCCCTTTGCTTGAAGGACCTTATGGTCTTCATGGTCTCTTCGAAGGTTATTAGGCACCCGTGGCCAACCATTTCTCTTTCCTGACATACTTGCGGGTGGGGGTGAGTTCTATGAATCACTGTGCCGAGTTCCTCGAGCAGTTGGTCTTCGAAGTCCTGGTCGAAATCGTCGTTCTCCTCAGGGGTATTAGCGAAAATCTCTTTCCAGTGCGTCCTGAATCTTTTTTCAAGAGACTCTGGATCCTCAATGATTTCCTCTCCATCTTTTATTTTTATTCTGGCTTTGGTGGGCAGTCCCCTAAGTCTTCGGATTGTATTCCAAAAACTTACTGGACTGACCTCCCTGTCCAGCCTACCTATGATGTCATTCCAGATTTCCTTTTGTTTTTCTGTGATTGAGTGTTTTAGTTTCTCGCTCAGTTGTCTCATTCTGGCTGTCTTAACCCTATTTGGGCCTGTCCTGCCTATCTCTTCGAGGATTTCCTTATGTTCCCGAGCGTTATCCCTCATCTCGTTCGTCCACCTAGGTTGTGGGAGCATTTTATAGGAGATCCTGGGGACGCATCTCTCGTCGGCTTGGACGAGGAGATTAGTGATGGTTATCTCCTCGTCCACCTCTTCGAGATTGGCGTCTCTCAGATCGGCTTGTTGGTATTCGCCGAGTATCTCTATATATAACTCCCAGTTAGCTTTCGCATAACTCTTCCTAAGTGGGACTGGCATGAGAATCGGTGCCAGCGAGATAGTTGTTAGGATAGGGATATGGTCGCTCATCAATTAAAGGGGAAGTTGCGGCTTGCCAATACTATGTCCGGTTTGGTTGCCGAGCATTGCGTTAGGTAAGTCGGGAAATCTGGTCCTACTCTCTGGAGTCTATCTCTTTCGATGAGTAGTACCAGGTTCCTTTCCTTCTGGTTGGTGTGACTGTAACCAGAATGTGCGCAACAGGCGTTTAGGTCTCTACCTAGCAATGCCATTTTTCCTCGCCACATGTTAAATAGATTGGGAACGGGCAGATATTCTCGGCGTGGCGGCTTTTAGGCCGCTGCCACAGTTAGGGCTCCTATTAGGGTTGGGATTTCGACAGCCACAAAAGACTGCTCTAAGTCTGGAAGTGTTTTGTATTTAATGTTTTTTCGGATCGCGATGGCTGCGCCATCGTACCTTTCCTATGTGTGTTTTTTTTGTGATTACAGTGTAGTTTGGTATTTTTATTGTGGTTGTTTCAGTGTTTACACCGTGTTTAGATATAAGGATCAGGTCGGGATCCACCATGCGGAATATGTTTCCGTATTGGATGGATTTCCCTTCCCAACCGTTGGTGTTAATGTGAGCATTTTTAACTTTTTTGCTGGTGTTTCCCACGTTTTGTTAGTTTAGTGTTCTTGTCTTCTATGCGAGTGTGAGAGTGTTCTCCTTTACTTGTTGTCTCTTCTCTTTCTTCCATTACGAATTTTACCAAACTCTGCTTCACTTATGGTTAGGCAGGAGTCAGTATGTAGTTTGATCTTCGCCGCCATGAGCGCCTCATCTACTGTTACTTATTGCAACTGCTCGTCATAGCTCCATTTTAGCTGTCCTGTTCTTACCCCTTCAAATATCTCCCTGATGGTGGGGTTTGCTCGGTTTTGTAGAAGCGCATGTTAAGCTCTTCTCCATCTAAATTCTTGGACAATTGGGGAGCCTTTCCCCTGCTAGCGCTTCTCGCTCTCTTGTTGTGGTTTGGGGGTTGGGCTTGTTCTTCTTCCTCATCTTCTGAGGATGATGCGGAGCTAGTGAAGTTTCCTTCTGCTTGTTTTAACCACTTTTCTGCTTTCTTCGCTTGCATTTCCCTTTTCCTTTGAGCTTCTACTTTCGGGTCTCTGCTTTTATTTCTGTGGTTGGCTTGGGGTCTCAGTAATTTCGGTTGTGTCTGCTCTGGCTCCTGTTGGTGGGAAGGGGGTTGCTGGGGCTTCTTCCTCGGGTTCATACTGTAGCTGCAGGACATCTCCCGATGGGGGGTTGTCCGGGAACCACATTTCTTCTGGACCATTTTTCTTGAGCATGGTGTTCAGCTCGGTCGAGAAGCATCCCGGGTTTGTCAGGTTTTTCACGTGCGTATACATAATGCACGTGAGGATTTTCGTCGAAATTTGATTCCCATCCTTCAGATATGTCTTTGTGGGTGGGGTATTTTCGGTTGTCTTTGCGGGGAGGGCTCTAGCTGCTTGAGGAGGTGTTAGCTTTCCGTATTCCCTCCGCCTTTCTCTCTTCCTTTTTTTCTTTTAACCACCTCCTTTTTCCTCGAGCATGACATGGCCATAGCCCCATGTTTTAAGCCACAGTTTGGTCACCTTTCCTCGGTTGCCGGGTATTCCCGCCAGCCGTGTCCTTTGGCACTGCATTTGGATCAGGTAATCTCCTGCTACTTGCAGTCTTTTGTGGCGTGCACTTCAAGCTTCAAAGCATCTGAAGCAGATTTGAATGGGGGTATATTCTTCCCTCGCAATCTGATCTCCGCTTATCTTCGCGTTGAAGAGCAGCAATCCACTATCCTTCGCCCTAGCCGCTATCGTGGTAGCAACAAAGATGATTTTAAACACATGTCTGTAATCTGTGTTGTCTCGGCGGTTTTTGAATTTCACCACTTCTGTGATGCTTGCCCACTGCTGGTTTCTCAAAATCTCTTCTTTGATATCCTTCTTAGAATGTTGGCCTATCCTGGTATCCAACTTTCTGCAGATCACACTTCTGCGTGCCTGGATCTGGGGAGGGGTAGTGGGTTGGAGGTTTATTTCCCTCAGGATTTCTACCGCTTCTTCTTTGGTGAGTTTCTCCACGTCGTTTTTCTTTTCGCATATAGCGACATGGCCTGTCGGTTCATCGAGCAGGCGAAGCACAGCGACGTTTAGTTTCCCGAATAAGGTTTTGTATACCGTCCCCTTATCCGGTTTCTCTAATCCACTCACAGTTCTTAGCGGTACTCTTGGAGCATTAGAGTCCGCCATTACTGCGTGCAGCCCCTTGAAGAGGGGGTGCACTAACTCTTTGTTAACTTTTTATATTCTTTGATCTGAGTCTTCTGCGTACCAAAGTGTTCTTTAGTAGTTTCTGGATGTTTCGTATAATTAAATTTTTATTTTCCTTGGGGAGAAGAGAGCCCCCCCCTCGTTTCCCCACCGCCTAGATGGAAGAGAGATTTGCCTTTTAGGATGAATGATAAGATGGATGAGATCAGTCCGGGTGGGATCTCCTCATGGGTGTGATTGTATGGCGGACTTATTGACAACGCCGCTCCCCCTCCCCGAGGGTGTTTTAATCGCGATCGCTCCCCAACATACCATATATACCGTTGTATAGTCCCTCTATGGTCCTGGAAGAGGCCTCCGCTGTAATGAGCAGCGAAGGTTGCAGTCCGTCCCTTGTCCGGAATTATTTCTGACATTGTTCTCAGCTGTTGGCTAATCTTCAAACCAACTTCCTCCAATGCCCCCAATTATGCCAATGTAACTGCTCGGCATAGTTGGGACGAAATGTGAATGGCAAATCGTCCTCCTATCTGGCAGCAGGTCACTTAGGGAGGGCAGGGCTGGGGACTTGAGCAATCATCTGCCTAAGTGGGCCCTCTTAAAAGAAAAGATGAAAATTAGTAATGATGGGTGAATGGTGATGATTAAATACTCTTTTGTGACAATGGGTTTTTCGGAGGCGTTTTTGGATGTTTTTCCCAAAACCTTTCCTCCTTTGCCGTGTTTGAAGTATAACTGCCAGTGAAGTTTCTTCAAGAATTCCGAGCAAGCAACTCTTATAATTATTATGATATATTTATTTGTAGGAAAGAGTACAAGATATTAATATAAAATAATTCATACAATGTTATAGTTAAAGTGTTGAAAAAGTAAAAATTATCGCTGAAAAAGGGAAGGATTTAGTCGTAGCCAAAGATACATAAAGTGGGTCCCCCTTGGAGCATGATTACGCAGGAGCTCAGCTTTTTGTTAATTTACAAAGTTTTTAACCTTTTATTTTTGTTTGTTTTGTTTGTTCACTACTTCGCACTTTAGGATTAAGTTTCGTATGTTGTTTTTAATTATTTCTATCTAATTACACTTTTAGTTATCGCTGCTTATTTACCTCTTATCCCTCTATTCTTATTTACTTAGCTATTGTTCACTTGTTTTTACTATTATTATATTACACTTGACACGATTAGATTTCACTTGTTATTTTTATTAGTATCTTCTAATATCTTATATTTATCACTGTTACCTTTATTTTGTTCTTATACCTCTATTCTTATTAATTAGCTATTATTCACTTGTTAAATACTATTGCTACTAATTAGTTGTTATTCACTGATTTTTACTATTGCTATTATTCACATTAATATAACTTTTCAGATTATCGTTTATTTAATGACTTCATTTATTGAGCATTTATTTTTAAATTATTTAGTCTAGATTCACAATTCACTATTGACACACTATATATTTCGCTCTTGTTTATTTTTATTTTTTATTTATTTATTTTTATTTTTCCGAACTTCACTTTTAATTTTAATTGATTGTCACTTTTTTACAACTAGTTTATTTCCGATGTCCTCATTCTGTACTTTATATTCTTGTAAGTTGTCCCGTTCACTGCGTATAAACTCGATTCCGGAATATACATAGTTCCACTGCACAAGAGGCTTTCGACTTCCTTTGGGGACCACGGCCCCTCAAAGGTCCACTTGAATTCCTTGTACTAGCTTCACATAGTTGTTCTTCTCAGGTCAACGTCCAATAATTCTGAAGACTTTTAGGTTCACCTCTTCCCCGTCGGTAAGAGGCACCCCTGGGTAACTTTCGTCATCCTCCGAGCAGTCTTCTGATAGTGCTTGTTTTTCCTCTTCCTCAAGTTTCTCTGTTTCTCTGGTGTTCCTTTTCTTTTTCGTTCGTTTTTCCTTCGGGCTATTTTTTGCGGTTACTGCGTTTCTTTTCTTTCTTTTCCTTCTTCTTTTTCCATTTCGTTGCTTACGTCTTCTTTAGTGTTTGCTGATTGGGTTTGTTGTTCTTTGTTTGGAGTTGCTGCTTTTTTGGCGGTCTCAGTCGGTGCTTCTTCAACGAATTGGATGTTTAGCACATCTTGAGATGCTGGGTCCGGCGGAAACCACAGCTTCTTTTTAACTCCATTGTGTTGGAGCATGTTGTTTAGCTCCTCCGAGAAGCTGCTAGGACGGGCAAGGTTCGCCAGGTGGGCGACGATGACCATAGTCATTATTTCCTTGCACTCAACCGGCATGACGAGTTTCGGAGTAGCTCTTTCCGCTGTTGACGTGGTTGTTGGTGCTGATGCCGCTGTGGCGTAGGATCCTATGTTGGTCTTTGCCTCCTTTTCCTTTTTAAGTTATTCTCTTTTCGCCCGTATCATTTCTTTGTGCAGGGGACATCTCATGGCCAGAGCCCGATGTTCCCCTCCGCAATTCGTGCATTTCTCTCGCTCTTCTCTGAATTTTCTCCAACCGTGGCCAGTTCGAGAGCATGCCGCACAAGTTTGTTCTTTCTTCGGGCAATCTTTAGTTGCGTGGCTTTCAAGCGCGAGGCAGTTTTGGCAGTTTTCTAGATAAATATATTCTTCTGCCTCAATCTGCTCTGGAGCTACCCGTAGGTAGAACCCCAGAAGGCCGCCCCTCTTCTCTCTTTGTGCCATTTCGCTGCTGCTGAAGATGATTTTGATGAGCGACTTCCCGATTTTTTCCACTTTGTCTATCTTGGCCCATGACTGTTTGGAGATCAGCTCAGCCTTGATATCCTCGGTGGAGTTGTCCAGGTAAAAGGGGTAAACTTTTCTTAAGATGACAGTGCGCCTCACTAGCCCTATCTTGTGTAGGGGATCTTTCGCCTTCTCCGAAATAGGACCTCCACGTCCTTATTTTTCCAGCAAACCGCTGCCCACCCATTTGGTGTCTCGAGGAGACGGGTTAGCTCGATATTTATTTTTCCAAATATTGTCTCGAAAACGGTTTGTCTTCCCGGTTTTTGGTGCCCCGCTATTACCGGAAGGGGATCCGTTTGGTGTCCTGGGGGGCTGGGGGACCCATGTCCCCCTGTGGGCAGTGCTGCCCTTCCCCCTTCTGGTACTCTCTTTCTTGTTGGGGAGGCAGATACCTTTACTTGTGGGTTCGGGTTTTGGATTGTCTGAATGACGTTGAGAGGAAATTCTTACACGGGACTTTTCCTCCTTTACCACGACCAGACATGATGATTCGGAACTCTCTACTTTACTCTACTCTACTACTAACAACTCTTAACTCTTATAATTGATGGTATATTCACTCTTTGGAAATATTTGGATAGTAGTAGATAATAGATGTTGAAAGGGGGGTAGGGTTGCCCTTGTTTGAGGGGAATCGCAGGCATACTTTATTTTTTTATACTTATTTTTCCTTTTTGTATTATTTATGTTATAACGTGTTTTTCTCTGTATGTGTTCTTCTTAGTGTTTTTCTGTTTATTTTTTCTCCTTGTCTCATTTATTCTCTATTCGTGTATTGATGTTATTAAGCTTTCAAGCCTTTGTTAGTGTACAATTTTTGTGTTTTTACCTCGTGTGTACTCTGGTTGTTTGTTTATCATGTTTATACTATTGTTTTATAGGTTGTTGTGTCATACTCTGTGTTGTTAGTGTTTAAGTGTAAATTGGTTGTATATTTTCCTCGGAACAGACTTTGGTGCTTGGGAATCGCCGGCTACGATCGACCTTCCCATGCAGCCTGGCAGGGATGTTAATCCTGCCTCCAGATCTTCTTAATTCTAGGATGACATCATTGGCCATTGTAGACCAGACTTTTTTGGGCTAGTTTCTGGGTTGCGACGTTTACTGGCTCCAGTTTCTGCCTGCGGTGCAGGTCACTCTGCCGAAGTTGTTCTCTTCGTCTGCTTTTGTTTATGCAGAGGGATGCAGAGTTCTGCACTCGTTGAAGCCTTCTCATAGCGGTCTTGCTAGCCGCTTGAGTCACTACTCCAGGGTAGATAAACGACAGGTATAATTTCCTGATATTCGCCGAGCTAAGATTACTGAACCTATATAGCTTAGAGATTTCTCTCTTTTCCATATTCTGCCTCACCGTGTAGTGACTCGAGTATCCGTGATTGGAGATTTTTAGGCCCAGGATGGTGCCTTCGGCGGAGTAGCCGTATCTCCTCCCATCAATTACAATGGGCCACGTCAACTGACGGCACAACGGGAGGATTTTGAATTTTTCCCTGTTTGTCCGGATTTTCCACGTTCTCTCGAATTCATTGATGTTCAAGATCTCCGCGACGGTGTTGATAGACTGATCCCTTGCTTTCCTAACCCTACTGGGGACGATCTGTGTGATGTCATCTCCGTATTGCAGATACATCGTGTCCCTGTGTATTTGAGTAAGGAGGTCGATGGTGAAGACCAGGTAAAGCTGGGGACTCTGGCAGCTCCCCTGGGGAACGCCCGATTTGAGTTCGAAATCAGGACCTTTGTGTTCTTCAATCATGATACGCGCCCTTCTGTCCATGATGAAATCACAAAGAATCCTTTCCAGGACTGGGTTTAGCTGGAGACTTAGGATCTTGTATTGCAGTCCACTCAGCCAAACCTTGTCGAAGGCCTTCTGTACGTCCCTCATCACGATGTCTACATAATTACCCTTCTCTCGGCATTGCGCGTTTTTTTTTGTTAGGAGCGCCAGGGCCGTTTCAGTGCCCCATTTGGTCTAAACCCATGCTGTTGTGGGTTATGCGCTCCCAACTCGTCGAGTTGATTTTGTAGCCTGTTGGCTAAAATCTTCTGGAAGATCTTGCCGGGTATTTCTAGGAGAGAGATTGGGTGGTAGTTGGCCACTTGGTCTGGGAGCTTGTTCCCTTTCGGGATAAAGATGATTTTCGCCACCTTATACCCATCCTGGAAGTAGCCTGTATTCAGGAAGGCATTCATGATGTTCACCATTCCCCGAATAATTTGCCTAGGGGCATTCACTAGGTTGCCTTTAGTGAGCTCAGACCATCCTGATGCCCTTTGTTTGAAGGACCTTATGGTGTTAATGGTCTCTTCAACCGTGATAGGGTGCCCGTAGTCAACCATCTCTCTCTCTAGACCACTTGCGGTTGTGGGTGGGTCCTATGTATCATCGCTCCGAGGTTCTCGAGCAGTTGGTCTTCGAAGTCCTGGTCGAAATCGTCGTTCTCCTCAGGTGAGATCGCAAAGACCTTTCCAGTGGTCCTTGAATCTCTTTTCCAGGGAATCCGGATCCTCTATGAGGATGTCGCCTTCTTTTATTTTAATGCCAGGCCTGCGAGGCAATCCCCTAAGTATTCGGATGGTATTCCAAAAACTTACTGGATTTGTCTCCCGGTCTAGTCTGTCTCATTCGGGCTTTCTTTTCCCGGGTCGGGCCTGTCCTACCGACTTCTTCGTATATTTCCCTGTGTTCCCTAGCGATGTCCCTCATTTCGTCCGTCTACCTAGGTTGTGGGAGCATTTTGTATGAGAATCAGCTCGAATGAGGAGATTGGTGATATCAATCTCCTCATCAATTTCCTCCAGATTTGCGTCCTCCAGGTCAGCTGGTTTATAGGTGCTGAGCATCTCTCTGTACTGCTCCCAGTTAACTTTCGCGTAACTTTTCCTATGTCGGACGGGCTTGAGCATTGGCGCAAGCGAAATGGTGGTGATGATTGGGACATGATCGCTCGGGACCACTGGGCCAGGGGCGTTGGCGATGTTAAAGGGGAATTCCGGGCTTACCAACACAATGTCCGGTTGTGTCGCCGAACAATGCGTTAGATAAGTTGGGAAGTCAGGTCCTACTCTCCGGACTCTATTTCTTTCGAATAGTAGTTCCAGGTTTCGTCCCCTTTGGTCGACGCTCCTGTAGCCAGATGCACGGCAGCGGGCGTTTAGGTTCCCGCCTAGCAGCGCTAGCCTTTTGTGCCCGAAGAGGGTGAAGAAGTTGTTGATCGGTAGGTACTGTGGCCTGGGGGGCTGGTAGGCTGCCGCCACAGTTAGGCCACCAACCAGGGTCGAGATCTCGACAGCCACGAATGATTCATCTAACTTTATGATCTTTCTGATTGCGATGGCTGCGCCATCGAATCGTTCTTGAGTGTGTTTTTTTTGTATTACAGTGTAATTATGTATTTGTATAGTGTCTGTGATTGTGTTTATGCCGTGATCCGATATGAGGTTGATGTACGGGTCCACTGTACGGAAGATGTTACCGTATGCAATGGACTTTCCCTTCCATCCATCCACATTCAGTGTGAGTATTTTTAAGGCGTTGTTCATGTTTTTGTTTTCTCTGTAGTGTCTTATGTGTTGTTGTTCTTCCCGTTGCGCGTTTTCTTGTACTCTGCATCACTTAGGGTAATGCAGGAGTCTTTGTGAAGCTTCATTGTGCCCTCATGCAACGCTTGCTCTATGTCAGATTCTCTTTTTTTTTGCTGAGTATGTCCACTTGATTTTCCCCTGTTGGATCCCCTTAAATATCTCCCTGGCGGAGAGCTTTTTGAGGTGTGGGATCTGCTCGTCGGTGATGATTCTCAGGTTGATATCCTCTCCATCGTACTTGTAAGTACGTTTCGAGGTCTTCGACCTGCTTCTCGAGCTTACAGGGCTCTTGGTCGCCCTGTTTTTTGCCTCTTCAGCTTCAGAATCTGAGCACGATTCGCTTGCAAGGTTGCCTTCCGCTTCTCTGATTCTTCTTGCAACTCTCATTTCTTTCCTCTCACGCCGTCTCTGTGCTTCCAGTCGTGGGTCTAGCCGAGATGTGCTAGCCTTTCTGTTTGTGGTACTTTCTTCTACCATGGATTCAGGTGTTTTTTTCTTCTTCTGTGGGGAATGGAGTTGCTGGTGACTCTGCCGCGCCTTTTGATTGGAATTGGAGTTGAAGTACGTCTCCCGATGGTGGATCGTCCGGAAACCACATCTCTTCCATGCCGTTCTTTTTTATCATGAGATTGAGGGATTTTGCGAACGATCCCGGGTTAGTAAGATTGTTTACGTGCGCGAACAGAATGCACGTAAGAATCTTAGTCGAGTTTTCATTCACGAATTTCAGATATGTTTTGGTCTGTTGATTCTTCGTCTCATTGCTTGGGGCTGTTTTTGTTACCTGAGCATAAGACGTGTTACTCCTCCTTATATATTCTGATTTCTTCTTCTTTATTATTTCCTTACTTTGGGGGCATGACATGGCCATCGCCCCATGGTTCAAACCGCAGTTTGGTCATTTTTCTTTCGTTGCCTTGCATTCCCTCCATCCGTGACCTGTACCACTGCATTTGGAGCATGTGATGTTCTGCTCCTTGCAGTCTTTGGTTGTGTGCTGCTCAAGCTTGTAGCAGCGAAAGCAGATTTGGATGGGAGTGAATTCCTCCCTCTCCATTTGGTCAGCGCTGATCTTCGTGTTAAACAGCAGGAGACCCCTTTCTTTAGCCTTCTGCGCCATCTGCGTGTCGCTAAAAATGACTTTGAAGACGTATTGATGTTCTGTGTTGTCCCGTTTGTTACGGAACTTCACAACTTCCACCACGTTGGCCCACGACTGATTTCGGTTGATCTCTTCTTTTATTTCTCCACTGCTGTGTTGGCTTATCCGGGGATCTAGTTGCCTGCACACCACGCTGCGGTGGGCCTGGATCTGGGGGAAGGGGGGGGGGGGTTGCTGGGCTGAAGGTTTATCTCTCCTAGCACCTTCTGGCCTTCTTTTGTCAGCGTTTCCACGTCTGCCTCTTTCTCGCAGACTGCAGAGTAGCCGACCGGGGTGTCAATTAACCTTGGGATAGCCACATTCAGATTTCCGAAGATTATCTGGAACACCGTTCCTCGATCCGGCTTGGGTTGTCCAGCAATGGTCCTCATTGGGACTCTGGTGGTTGGGTTGGACGCCATATTTTGGTACTTTTGCAGCCCCTCTGACTGCGGGGATGCAAGTTGCCTTTACCAGTGCTGCTTCTTGTTTTTTTTTGCACGGCTTACGTTTCTTATGTGTGTGTGTGTGAATATTTAGATTATGTTTTACGTTATAAATTATTTTTTCTTTCCTTGGAGATGAAGAGAGACCCCCGTCCCCTGCGCTCGCCTGCGGCCTGGATGGAAATGGGAATTGCCTTTAGGATGGATGAGATGAATCCGGGTGGGATCCTCTCAGGGGTGTGATTGTATGGTGGACTTATTGACAACGCCGCCCCCCCGAGGGCGTTTTAATCGCGACCGCATCCCAACATACCATAGAGACGGTTGTGTGTCCCTCTATGGTCCTGGATGGGGCCCCCGCTGGGATGAGCAGCGGACGTTGCAGTCCGTCCCTTATCCGGAAAGGTTTCTGACATTGTTATCGACTGTGGGCTATTCCTCAAACCAGCTTCCTCTAATGCCCCCAATTATGGCCATGCTACTTCCTGGCATAGTTGGGACGAAACATGAATGGCAATTCCCTTTCACATCTGATGGCGGTTTACGCAGGAAGGTGGGCCGGGGACTTAAGCAGTCATCTGCTTAAGAGGGCCGCTGTAAAAGAAAAATGATTGATTAGTGGTGAGTGAATGGTGATGAGGGTGAGGTGACACCAGGGTATTATTCTCTTTTTTGACATTTGGTCCTAAAATATTGGAGACCAAATTTTCGGAGGCGTAGTCAAAAACTTTTCCTCCTTTACCAGTTGGTAAGATGCTTGATACGAGGTATTTTTGCCAAGAATTCCGAGCTATAACAACGGTAGAGGTCATGGAAGTCATAAAAACCTTTAAACAAAAGGCGCCAGGCTGGACGGGCATCACTAAGAACAATCTGGTGCATGCCCCCCGGTAGATCATTCAGGAAATCACTAACATCTTCAACGCTTCCCTGAATACGGGCTACTTCCCCGATGGGTTAAAAATTGCTAAAATCATTTTTATCCCTAAAGGGAACAAGCCCCCCGATCAACTGGTGGACTACAGGCCAATATCCCTCGAGTTTGTAGGCAAAGTCTACGAGAAGCTTCTAGCCAATAGCCTACAAGATCAGCAGACCGAGCTGGAAGCTCACAACCCCCAGTTGCACAGGTTTCGCAGGAGGCGGGGGACTGAAACGGCCCTTTCCCTCCTAACCGAAAAGCTAGCCCGCTGTAAAGCTGAAGGGAAGTACGTAGACGTGGTTTTGCGTGATGTACAGAAGGCCTTCGATAAGGTTTGGCTAAGAGGTCTACAATTCAAGATCTTAGGCCTCCAGCTAAACCCTGTCCTGGAAAGGGTCCTCTGTGATTAATTACATCATGGAGAGAAAGGCCCGAATCTCGATCGAGGGCAACAGAGGACCCATATTCGAACTAGAGGCGGGGGTTCCACAAGTAGCTATCTGAGTCCGCTGCTGTACCTTGTGTACACGTTGGACTTAACTGCTCCATTCGAGGAGGATGTGATGTATCTGCAGTTTGCAGACGACATCACTCAAATCATCCCCAGTTCTTATAGGAACGAGGGAGTTCAAGCAAGGGAGACAACTACTGAAATCGAAAACATTAACCGATTCGAAAGAATTTGGAAAATTAAAACAAACCGCCGAAAGTTCCAGATCCTCCCAATGAACCGCCGGAAAAAGGACGACGTCATCGTCAGGGACGAGCTTTACCCATACTCCAACGAGGGTAAAGTCCTGGGTCTGCGCCTCACCTCAACGGGGTATAAGGCGCACATCAACAGCCGAATCTCCCTAGCCAAGAGAGAACTTGGAAAAATGTACAGGTTCATAAATCTCAGCGCCGAGAACATCAGAAAATTGTATAACATTCTGGTGCGACCAGTACTGGTGTACCCCGCAGTGCTTATGCAGGCAGCCAGTTCAACCTCTCTCAAATGTATGCAGAGTCCAGAACAAGGATACCCTGCTTATTACCGGCGCGAGGAGATTGGAATATATTCGGCAGACGGAACTGCACGCAAGAGCAGGACTCGAGCCACTGAATATAGTCCTCCAGAGGCTACGGAGAAAGACCTGGGAAAAGGTAAACGAAATCCTCCGGCAGATAGAAGCGGACCTGGATATACTGCAGCAAGCTATTGGGCGAGCTACAAGGAGAGCACTATTCCCCAGTGGAAGACTGTGCTCCCAGGAAAAACAAGTAGCCTTGTTCAGATAGCGAAAACTATACCTACCGGATGCAAGAAGTTCATCAGAATACTACTCGATAAATGACTCCACGAATAAGAATAAAAGAACCCAATCAAGGGTAGAGGCGCCTGCAGATCAAGTTGCGGTGAGTTTTAATTTGTGGCGGTGTCGTCGGTTTTAGGTTGATGGTCTTTAGGCATTCAACAGCTTTGCTCGAGGTCAAGGCTTCACAGTCGGCTTTTTTCGCGCAAATGGCTGAGTAACCATTATTTAAGTCTT
>OZ018321.1:134116314-134536314 GCA_963969495.1 Ceratothoa steindachneri | reverse complement strand
CGCGCTCTGAGAGACGAGTTACGTTTGCCAGAGACCCATCGTTTCTCTATTTGTGAATCCAGTTAAGACCATTGCATTGCCACGCCTTAACATAATAATAATAAATGGAAATTTATTAAGGAAAATAAGAAACATTTAAAATTGTTTTATATTAACCAAATTGCAAAGAAAAGTAGGCCTGTGGCAGCCAAATTGCAGGATAGGTAGGCTGAGCGAGGAACATCACAAATGAGCGCCCGGTGGTCCTATGGGGGTGAGGATGGAATGATAATTTGGTTGGCGCGCCGAACGTTCTTGTAGGCTTCGACGCAGAGGGAGATTCCTTCAACCCAGGCTTGAGATTAGGTAGGCTGTGTTTACTGAAGGTGTCTCCGTGATCGGGGTTAGAAAAGGACTTCGAAAGGACGGGGCAAAAGAAAATAACTTTATTCTTAAAATGGCCTACTAAAAACGGGCAAGCGGAAAAGTCTCGAGTTCTCTGCGGTCGGTGTGTTGGCTTCTGTTTTACACGAAGTGTCGAGTCTAGAGGCGGCAGGATTTAGGCTAGTTTAACGGGGTTTCGTAACACTTTGACTTAATGATCGAATGAATTAACTGCTGAATATGGACTGTCTGAATAATTACTGATCCTTCTCTGTCTCTCTATCTCCCTATATATATTGTGTGTCGTCTCCAAGGGGCGTGACCTTGACTTGTCCGTGATCAAATTTGTTCGTTGCTTCCACCCCTTGAGCGTAGTTCCGTAATCTATGTGTACTTGTTGTACCTATGCATTTCCCATGTCTAAGGTTTATTTTAATTATAGGGACTCGCTTGTCTCTTCCAGTTCTTTGTCAAATTTCTCTGGTCAGATCCTGTATTTGTTCAGCATGCCTGTTGTGACCTTTTGCTGATAATTATTCTTAGCCCGCGTATGTTTGTATGAGCGCAAGACTCGTATTTGTTCAGCTGCTGACCTTTGATAGCTGTGCGAATGTTCGTGTGTTGCCGCGCGCCTCTAACGACCGCTTGCCTCACATCTATTTGTATGTACAATTTGACATATATTTTGTTTCTTGTTCATATATCTTATGTTCTTTATTTATTACACCTGGCATATGATTTCCTTAATTTAAACACATAGCAATTTTTGGATTTGACATAAATTCACCGAAAGTCCATTTGTAGAGTTCCTTGCCGGGTCTGTTAAATCCTGCAATTTGGGTGCCACAGGCCTACCTATTTTGCAAACGAGTCCTACATACCTATGAAATCCTGAAATTAGGTATACGCATTAATTAATGAGATAATGTGCCATGTAATAGGAAGTGAATTAATGTAAAATAGACAGAACTACTTATATCACAATTGTATATGTATTAAGAGAAGCATGAGACAAGCAAGCGGACAGCCAGAGTTCCCACGCCGAAACGTCTTACTAATAGACGAAACGTCCTAATAATAGATAACAGGGGCAAGCCGAGCAAATAAAGGGTGTTATGTGCTTTGACCGGTTAAAATTTTCGAGGACCTGTCAAATGTAAACGGTCTTTCTGATATTAGATATAGGCACAACTTGGAAAAAATATGTAGTTTCATTAAACGCACATACCTCTTGTAACGGTCAACAAAAGAACTGACGAACATATCTATGATCATTAGCTGCGCCCCGCCGCGCCCAGGTCAAAGAAAAGAGATAGCGCCCCTTGGAAGCGAGGGGCCTAGATATACCTACGGACGAAAACATTAAAAGCGAGGAGACGAAGAAAGGCACTAAGAGAGGAATCTAAGATAGACAAAGAATCACTTAAGTCGTCTGTCAGTATAGCTTACTTGCCTTTTTGTTATTACTAGGGTCACGAGTCCGTTTCTTGCCATTAAGTTCTGCCTCATTAAAACCAGCCTACCTAATCTCAAGCCTCGGTCAAGCGAATTCAACTCTGCGCTGAAGCCTACAAAAAGAACGGTCGGTGCCATTATTAACACTTGACCCCTATAACTCGTACGCATTTATTAACCTTTGAGTACCTGCTATAGTTTAACTGAGTTTTTTAAATTATGTAACGTTAGGAAATATTTAGATTTTACGTTGACGGTATTTTCAGTTTTAATTTTAAGTAATTACGTTCTACATACATATGTGGCTCATTGAAATTCAGAAAGCAAAGATTTTAGTATCCCCTAAAATTGTATACGATGTCTCTGCATATCTTTAAGCGATCTGGGCTGTAGACTTTTAAGCGCTTGTTTTAGACTTTTAGTTTCTTCATAGGTCGGCACGATAACGAAAAAATGAATCACGATAACCGATAAATTGATAACGATAACCTTATCGGTGATAACTGATAATCGATAACTGGCGATAAATTTATCGCTCGATAAGGTGATAACCGACAAAATCGATAAATCCAAAATTATAATACAATATTGATTATTGACTATATATAGCGTTATTTTATAATACATTAGAAGGAATATTTTAATACTGTTTCTTAGTTTCTTACCTGGTGAGGCTCTCCTTCATCTCCTCATAGGTTTTGAGGATCTTCCTCCCTGCTCGGACCTGCCTATTTCTACCTCCAAGGCATGCGCGGCTCGCCCCTGTGCTAAACTGGAACCAAAAATTGAACTGAAATTATCAATTATCGCTAGTTTGGAACCAAAAGTATCGGCGATACCGATGAATCGATAACGCGAAAAAAATATATGATAACTGATAACCCGATATCGTTATCACGATAACGCCCAACTATGGTTTTCTTGACCTAACTAGCATGTTTGCTCGCTTGCCCAGATCCCACTCTCTTTTCCCGCTCCCTTAAACTTTTCCCATTTATCGCCGGTGTGGTTGAACGATGAATGTGAGCACCAAACAATGAAGCTGCATAAAAACCAAACAACCACAGCAAGGTTCATTATTCGCTCCTCATGTTCGTCGCTCGCCCGTTCTACCCGTAAAGGAGGTAAGCTTAAAGAGAACGGTGAGGGGGGCTCTTAGGGTAAATAAGTCACCTCTTTATGAGAAGCCTCGGGTTAACACTTTATAGGGGGGACCACCTGCCACTTTAGAGGGCTCACGGTTACATGTTTTACGGCGCTGATAGGTTGAAGGTAGGAGGTAACTCGATTTATGGGTGAGGATGAGGAACCCAATGAGAGGAAGTAAAAAGACGTGGATATTTTGGAGAGGTCCCTCAAGTCCCACTAGTGAGGTGAAGGGTGGTGTTAATCTCGTATCTGACACCAAAGATACTCAAATAATATACCGGCTTAGCTGGGCTTACCGAAGGCTTGTGATCGAGAAAAGACTGAGAGGAATCACGTAAAAAAATAAATATTCAATTCCGACAAACAAAAACAAGCAAGACAAAGTTGAGGCTAGCGTTTGCACGATTACGGTCAGGGAAGCGAGTGTTACGAGAACAAGGATTAGGTGGTTATAACGGGGGCTTCGCAACGCTGAACGAACCGTAATTATGTAGTTCTTTACATTCGATCGTCTATCTAACTTAACCGTCTACCCAAGAGTAAATGAATCCCTTCTTGAATTCTCCATTTTTCTTCTATAAATCGTATAGGAGGCGTGGTCTCTTTCCGTCACTGGGACCACAATGCAGGAATTTCTTCTCCCGATGCTAATGAGTTTATAGTGTGGTATTGGCGAGCATTTTGAAGTCTTATGAAATTCTATGATTGGTTCCCACTCCGTTCGCGGCCAACATACACACTCTGTCATTGGTCCTGTCCATAGTAATTTTCCAAAGACTTGAAGACCATTTTAATACGGTTCTCGATCAGTGCATCACGGTATGACAGTTGTGAGTGCGCACGTTTTTTAGTTTGCTCTGAATAACTGCAATTCAAAGAATCTGTGTGTGTAGTGTCCGATTATTTTTTTTCTTTTCTAGTTTCGAAAAAGTGCTAGTATATATATATATTGTGTGTGTAGTCCTTTCTCCTTGTGGGCGGAGTTATAATAGTCCCATTCTTCTTGATTTGTAAGCAAGCAGGAGTGGCTATCTTGTCAACACAAGGTTCCCTCACGGAATAGTCCTCTGCACATCTGCATTTATTTACACTTATTTATTCTTTTCAGGCTGTATAAATTTTTACGCTTAACTCCAGTCATTACAATAACTAAATCTCTGCTACGTAACACCGTATATATTATTGTCTTTGTTGGCGGAGTAATAAGGCCATCTTGTCAACACAAGGTTGCGTCACGAAATAGTCGTCTGCACAAGTGAATTTATTTAAACTTATTTATTCTTTTCAGGCGGAAAATTTGTATGCTTAACTCCAGTCAATATAATAACTAGGTCTCTGTTACGTAATACCGTATATATTCTTTTCTCCTTGTTGGCGGAGTAATATGGCCATCTTGTTAGCACAAGGTTGCGTCACAGAATAGTCGTCTGCACAAGTGAATATATTTTAACTTATTTATTCTTTTCAGGCGATATAAATTTTTACCCTTAACTCCATTCAATATAATAACTAGGTATGTTACGTAATACTGTATATATTCTTTCTCTTTGTTAGCGGAGTAATAGAGGAAACGGTTCGCTGCTGCCATTTGAACAGCTGATAGCCGATTAAGCTGACGTGATGCCGTAGTTCTAAGCATCTAACATTGTTCTCTTTTTTTTCAGCCAACCTTTCACTTTTCCATTTCTTTCAGGAATATAACGTTTATTTCTATTTCAGGTAAAATAAATTTGTTTGTTTTGTTTTGTTTTCCTTGCTCCTCCAGGTAAAATAACAGTTTCCTTTTACCTGTCTGTCATAACACATCTCCATTTCTTGCAGGAATGCAACGCTTATTCGTATTTCAGGAAAATTAACAGTTTAGTTGTTTTTTCTTCCTTTTCCAGATATAATAATCATTGCTTACTTTTTTCAGAAGGCATAACACTTCTCCATTTCTTTCAGGAATATAACGTCTATTTATATTTCAGGTAAAATAACAATTCTCTTTTTATCACTAGGTTAAACAGGCTTGTTTTTAAGATGACTCCACAGAAACGTGTCTGCGCGACGTGCAAAGGGCGGTTTTTGCTGGCCAACTTTGAAAGCCAGTGAACAAGTTGTAGAGGCTGTGTGTCTCATGACCAGTTGGAAGTTGAGCTCCGTCGCCGAAACCGGGAGATAGCATCGGTGCGTGCCAGGTTTGAGGAGCTTGAGACGCAAAATGATGAGCAGCCTAGTTACTCACAGGTGGCCGGGGGCGACCAGAGCGTGTCCGAGCATGCAGCGGCGTCTGTCACAGCGTCTGTCCCCTGCGGACAACGAGAACTGGAGACAACTGCAGTAGTTGGACCGCCCCACGGAATTCAGACAACACGGGAATTGCGTGAAGCAGCTCCCGTGCCTCACGGACGCACAGGAGTCGAGACGCATGCGAACGGAGACGAACCTTTCGTGCCCGTTCGTCGAGGATTTTCACCGAGACGCCTGAAGCGGAAGCTACCGACAATAATAGAAAATAGATTTTCTGTTTTAGACAACTCACAGGATGAAGAAATTGAGATTCATCTGGTGGAAGACTCCATCGTCAGGCAACAACTGGAAGAATTTTGTAGAAGGCGACCAGCGAAGAGTAGGAGATACTGCTACCCAGGGGGGAGAGTCGAAACCCTGATAGATTCGCTCGATGATTACACGAGTAGATCCACGCAGGAGGCGGCTTTGATGATCCACGTCGAAACTAACAATATTTTTTCTACCAGATCAGCAGACCTTCTGGCGAAGTACCTGCAGCTGGTGCGGAAACGGAAAGAAAAGAGTAGGAATGTTTCTTTTTCAGGCATTCTTCCAAGAATAAGGGCGCAGAACTCTTTCTGGGAAAGACATCTTACATCTATAACTGTGTGAAAGGTCTTTGCCAGGAGAAAGAGTGCACTTTATCGAAATCTGGAACGACTTCTACGAGCGTGAAGACTTTTTCCAGCAAGAGGGAATTCCATCTGAATCAGGTTGGAGCTGCAAGACTTGGCAGAGTCTTAAATAATGCTTATGGAGGAATGAATATAACAAGGACAAGCAGACGCTAGTTTTGTTATATATATATATATATATATATATATATATATATATATATATATATATATATATACTTACAGCGACAACCGTTACGCTCCGCATGGGCAAAGACTTCCACCCTCCACCCCATCCTTCCCTGATGCACCAAGACCCTTCGAAATCGCTTGCAAAGACGGATTTCAGTCAGCAGATTTTTTAATTTACGAGACTAGGGGTGTAGTCCGTTAATAGACACATAGGAGGGTGTGAGAGCCTTTAGAATGAAAATCTTGCTGCCTAAGGCTTCATCGGCAGAAAATCTATGAACAGGCTCACTGTTCCCTCCGATTATTAATGTCTATTTTTCGCCAAATAGACGAAATTTCACCTTCCCCGTGAGTAAACATGAAGGGATGAAGTGTCACAGCGTTGAAAATTTATGCTCTAGGAGAGGGGCTAAACTGTAGGCTAGTGGGGGTTCGCCCCGCCTAAACTCCCTCGCCCCTACCCCTCCAGGGGATAATCAACGTATATATTTCGATCGTGAGAAATTTGGAAGAGGATCCGTCTAGCCATCGAGAGAAGAAGACGACTCCCTGAGTCAAACAGGGAATAAAGAAGATAATTGGAACCAAGTGGGACTCACCATCCCGAGGCTGTTCCTTTGGTCGCTTAGAAGAGCAGACCAGTGGTATCGTGACCAACTCTCCTACCATTCTCGTCCAAAGAAAATCACGTATCTCAGTTTGCTGAAAAAAGCAGAGATACCCCTCATCATTGAGGAAAGCCAAAGTGAATTCCTATTCGAGAAGAGGTTCACATCTTGGTTAAGTATCATCGTCGAGAAGCCAGAATTGGTAACATAAGGATCGGGATAACTTCCATTCATCCAAGATATCCTCACTTACATCTTCAAGTCGAGAAATAAAATCGATGAATTTAAGCTTCTTGTAGAAAATGAGAATTTCGATCTAATAACAATTTCCGAGAGTTGGACAAATATTTTAATAGAGACTTTGTCGGTGAATTTGAAATCTCAGGTTACAATCTCTTTTTTAAGGAGAGGGTTGGTAGAAGAGGTGGCGGCGTAATGTTGTATGATACCCCACAAGCTTCTACTTATGAAGATTGCCATTCATGGAATTGGTAGAAATGTATTGAAGTGGATCGAAGACTGGCTCAACGGAAGGAAACAACCTGCAGTCATAAATGGTCACCAATCAAGATGGCAGGCGTAACAAGCGAAGTGTCCCAGGGGTCCGTGCTGGGTCCATTGCTTTTTCTAATATATGTAAATGACTTAGATGAAGGCATAGCGAGCCTATTCTCAAAATTTGCAGACGATACAAAGCTGGGTTGTAAATCAATAACACTTGCCGATTAACATAAAATCCAGAGAGACTTAAACAGCATTGTGGAATGTTCAGAAAATTGGCAGATGAAACTCAACATTGATAAATGCAAGGTACTACACATTGGAGCAAGAAACGAAGAATTTAACTATACAATAAACGGTCTGCCACTGAAAAAGCTATCAGAAAATAAGATCTTAGTGTTATAGTCTGCAACGATTTGAAAGTTGGAAGACAGCGCGCGGAGGCATGCAAGAAAGCAAACAGAGTGTTCAGTTTCATATATAGAAATTTTGCCTACAAATCGGAAATTATAGTAATTCTCCTGTTCAAATCTTTGGTTCGACCTTATTTGGAGTACGCAGTTCAGTTTTGGATTCCATACTTGCGGAAAGATATAGAAATGTTGGAGAGAGTGCAACATCGTGCTACAAAAATGATACCTAGACTACGTCAAAGGTCCTGCGAAGACATAATTAAAGCACTCAACCTGCAATCACTTGAGACGAGAATGTTAAGAGGAGAACTCATACAAGTCTTTAAAATCCTAAGCAATTTTGATAAAGTAAAAAATTGAAAAAAAACTTTTCAAGTTGGACGCTTCCTCAAGAACCCGAAGCCATGGATACAAACTTAAGAAAGGAAGATTTGAAACAAATATAGCGAAGAATTTTGCCTAAACAAGGTGATTTCTTCGTGGAACGAGTTACCAGAGATCGTTGTTAAATCAACAATCATAAACATGTTTAAGAACCGCTTAGATGCACACTTTAATTGCATCCCGGTAGTTCGAAGGAGAGCTGGCCCAGAAGTGGACTACACGGTCTTTGTCGGCTCTGACATCTTATAAACTTGATTTAATTAATAACTCAAAATAAAATTGTAGTATTATCTCTGTCGTGGAATGGCCAGACTCTATATTTATATATACGTAGGTACTTTGGGGCTTGAGGCCAAAGTTGGTTGAAGACCGTTAGTAAAAGGAAAAATTGTTATGAGTCCAGTGCGGATGGTTTATTATTAACTTTGCGGAATCCTTTTAAACAAATATTTCAGAGTGCAAGTTGGCCAAAGCTTAATGGGTAGCTGGTACGCGCTGGGGTTGCAAAAGAAAGAAAATGACGAAAATATATCTTTACTAACAACAAAATGATTTTTATATTTACACAGAAATTGGGTTTAAAGGGAATGGTCGCCCCGACGGGGTTAAAGGTCTACACGAGATACAGCTAGGGTAATTAAGGGATTAAAGAGGTCAGATTCAGTTTGGTGATTTAAAGGGCGATTTTAAATTGGGACGTTCACACAAATAATGGAGCAATCTGCAGGTGGCAACGGTTACGATTACCTTACGTGTTCGTTGCTGAAAATGGGCTAGTTGGGGTACGATGAATGCGACGGGAGAAGTCAAGTTACCTCTTGCTTCAGACGAGGGAGCACTTGTCGAGCCTTCGGAGTCGGCAATCCTCGTCAAATACTTGCCGATTGACTATGGCAGAATTCACTGATGTCGAAGCTTGCCGATTGACTATGGCAGAGTTCATGGATGGGGATACTTGCCGATTGACTATGGCAGAGTTTACGGATCGAAATCGACGCAGAGGGGGTGGGGGGCGTCCTTCAGATTGTTCGCCGAAGTAGGCGACTCCTTCAGAGGAAGGGGGAATCGTGATAACGTTGGTTGGAATGTCCAACGGATTTCAATCTTCGAGCGGAAAGGCAGAATGCTAGTGGAGAGGTGTTTGTGGGGGACGATAACATCGGTTCCTACGCAAATACAGCTGGGGCGTGCGATAACGGCATCGGCCGACTCCTTGCCCAGCTTCAGCCATGCTTTCACAGCTCCATGCGGTGATCTCAGGATCCACGTGGGTACAGAGAGGCACTTGCTCGCCATTTGACCTCATTCTGCTACATTCTCCCTTTCTTAACGAAATAAAAATTGTATTATTCTCTTTCTTAACTAAATAATTATTATTCTCTCGTACTGATCGGATAAAAATTGTATTATTCTCTCTGTTATCGGATAAAAAAATATATTATTCTCTCCTTCTTAACAGACAAAAATGCAATATTTTCTCTTTCTTAAGGGTAAAGGAAAAAAAAAATCACCGTAGGACTGTTGTCTAGTCGGCGGTGCTCACAGGTCTTTATAGCGCGTAGGGGGTTTTGTACTTCATGAAACTGTTACCTCCTTTACCGGGTAACGGGAGGTAGAAAGCCTGTGTACTTTGTCAAGGAGTTCCGAGCAGTTAAATTATAAATAATAAAGGTGTTGAGGTGTCGCCAATTCAAGGACTCCAAGTGTATTATTCTCTTTTTAATTCTCCCTTGGGAAAAGTAAAAAAGATTTCACGTTTTTGACGTCCTTTCCCTTTCATGTACCTCCTTTATCGAGTGACGACTTTCCTCCGAATTGGCGGTGTTTCTTCATTAGTGTCTGAGCAGTCAATAAGGGAAAATGGAAAAAGGAAAGTAAGTATAAAAACAAAAGAGGATAAATTCCTGTGAATGCCCAGGAGATCGTTGCATTCGAAGAGGAGCGGTTCGGAAATTAACTCATGAGGGGATAGGATGAGATTAAAGGCCGGTGGCTATACACCAGAGCAGGGTGTTGTTGAAACATTTTGTGTGAGGGTCTCGTGACTGGAGCGGTGGGAGGGACAGACGAGGCGATGGCGAGGGGCGCCTAGGCCCTGGGAATGTTACTACCCCATGTCGTATCATGTGGTGTTTATTTGCGTGCTTGTTGAGCCCCGGCTCGTATCAAGCGTGTTGTATAGGTGGTCAGTACTCGAGTACGTGTTTAGTTACGCCATGTGATGGACTGCCGCGTGTTGGAGCGTAATGTACGTTCGGTGGTTTTCTAGCTCTCAACCTTGCTTGTAGGCTTCGAGGCTTCGGCCATCGTTAGTACAGGTGTCGTGGGTGTGTGTGGTGGAACTGTTTCCGTGAGTTGATGTGTGGATGGTGAGTTGTGTTCGGGCAGTGGTGAAGCCCCTGGCTGGTGGGTGAATACTGTGTTGTATGTTTTTTTGTGTGGGTGCATGTGTTGGGTGTTGCGGGGGCTAACGTTTGTGTGTTCAGCGATTATAGCAAATATACTTTATAGGAAGTCTATCTCCTCCATACCGTTTAAAGTTAAGATTTTATTGAATGATGGGGCGTACAGTCGATGGTCTCCCCCCCCCCCCCGACATTGTTTTGGCCTCTACTTTGCAGATTTTGAATAATGTTTTGTTGTGACGTTGGTGAAAATTGTGGCGTATTGAGTAGATGTAGTCTAAGGGATGGAACGGTGTGGATGGTGTTGCGTTATGTTCGGGAAATGGTGATGCCTCGGGGAGGGGAGGAGAGGGGATACTGTGTGGTA
Organism: Ceratothoa steindachneri; assembly: GCA_963969495.1. Lineage (NCBI taxonomy): Eukaryota > Metazoa > Arthropoda > Malacostraca > Isopoda > Cymothoidae > Ceratothoa > Ceratothoa steindachneri. The sequence goes on along the minus strand of OZ018321.1, from coordinate 134,525,589 downwards.
TGCGGTGTGGGTGGCAGGAGATGTGTCGGGGTAGTGTGTGGCTTGTGTAGTTACAGGTGTTAGATGGTGCGGCAGACGTGCGTCTTGGTGTACTACGACTAGGGAAAATATACTTTCTAGAGAGTCTATCTGCTCCAGGCCGTTGGCTTGCATCTGCTCCAGACCGTTCGTTGGCTGATAGGCACGCGTTGTAGTTAAGTGCAAATAGACGGGGTCATCTCCCGAACATCTTGTGGCGTGCTGCTTGAAGACAGCGTATAGATATTTGTTCTGGGGTGGTGTATTGCATGAGGTGTGGAGTTTACAATGTCTAAGGAGTGGAGTGGGATCTGAGTGTTGTCGGGAGTGGAGACTGTTGGAGGCAGTGTGTAGTTTGGTGGGAGGAGAGTCTGATCAGGAGCAGTGGTGAGAAGAGAGATGTTCAGAAGTGAGGAGTAGACAAGAGAGACGGGTGTGTTCATCTTCTGTAGTGTTGGCAGGAGCATGGGAAGAGGAAGCAGGATCGCAGGTAGGAGAAGCTGGGGAAGGGGAAGGAGTAGGAACTGGGGAAGGGTTAGGAGTGCGAACTGGAGAATGACTAGGAATGGAGTAGGGGTAGGGGCTGGGGAGGGGATAGGAGTGGGAACTGTGGATGTGGTAGGGGAGGGGGTAGGTTTAGGGGAGGGGGTAGTAGGAACTGGGGAAGAAATGGGAGTTGTAACTGGGAAAAGAATATGAATAGTAACTGAGGAAGAAATAGGAGTAGGAACTGGGGAAAGATTAGGAGTAGGAACTGGGGAGGGGATAGGAATAGGGAATTGTGCAGGATGGAGGATAGGATTGGTGGGAGGGGGGGCAGGGAGGGGTGAAGGAATTGGTAGGAGCGGTGGTCGTGTGTTGTGGCGCTTACGTGTTCTTTGTTTGTGTATGGTAGACGTAGGAAGGAGCGATGGTCGAGTATTACCTTGTGTGTCTAGTAGGGTGAATAATGTATTCGGGAAGACAATTTGCCCAAGACCGTTTGCAGCATAAAGATGGTTGAGAGCCATGTCTGGGGTCAGCCCCAGCAGACATGTAATTTGCCACAATGGAGAGTAAGGTGGACAGATGTGTAGTAGTATAGATTAAAGTGAGGGAGTTGGTAGGAGAGGTGGCCGTGTGTTTGTGTAGTTATCCACCTGACCACTGACTGCCGTAGCGTAAGTTTTTGTGAGCGGGGATGCTGGGACGGTAATGGTTGGGTTGGATGTGGCGTGAGTGTTTTTTTGTCGAGGTACGAGGGGCGGTCAATAAGTTTTGCGAATCGGTAGGGCAAAACAGAGGAAGGGGGATGGCTGTTTGTGGGGATGTTAGGACAAGTTATGATAAGTCAGGACCTGCAGCCACACGCTTCTGCCTCGTCTATTTAAGAAGCAGTAGCTGATCACAGATCGTCAGTAACAAATCTTTCAACAATAGAAGGTTGAGCACCGCGCACTGATCAAATTTTTGACCAGGGAAGGCAAGAATGCAAAAGAGATCCATGAACGCATGGTTACAGTGTACACCGACACCGCTCCTCCCTATCCAACCATTGCTCACTGTAATAGGGAGTTCTGCCATGGTCGTGAGTCCCTTAAAGATGACCCCCGTCCAGGACGCCCGTCAGACATGACCAACGAGGACAATGTGGCCCGTGTGGAGAGGATGATCCTCGAAAATCGCCCGGTGAAGGTCGAAGAAATCGAGCGAGAACTTGGAATATCACGTGGAAGTGTTATCAAAACAATCCACGAAAATTTGACCATGACCAAGGTCTCTGCCCGGTGGGTCCCTAGAAACCTCACGAAACCTCACGCCTCCTGATCGACTTTAACGTCGTCAAAGTTCGGAGGGGCTGCTGCTCCTGTTCAACCAAGACCCGGCGGGATTCGAGTCACGCATAGTGACAGGTAATGAAACGTGGGTCAATCACTATGATCCCGAGACCAAGTTAAAAAGTATGGCCTGGAAGCACAGGGGCTCTCCGAACCCAATCAAGTTCCGGACCCAACTCTCAGCCGGGAAGATCATGGCCACAATCTTCTGGAAGTCTGAGGGAGTGTTGATGGTGGACTATGCGCCTCGTGGAAGTACCATCACAGGCCAATATTACGCCAGGGAACTGGCTGGGTTGGAGAAGTGCATCCGTCAGAAGCGGCGCGACAAGTTGACACGCGGTGTCCTGCTCCTCTACGACAATGTCCCTGTCCACAAGGCCAGAGTTGCACAAGCTGCCCTACATGAGTGCAGATTCGAGGAGCTACTACGACTACTTTTTACTCCGCCAGCTCAAGGCTGCACTACGTGGACGCCGGTTTGGGGACGATGAAGATGTCCAGCTTGCCGTCCAGGAGTGGATTGAACAGCAGTCAGGAGATTTCTGGTTGTCGGGAATTCGAAGCCTCAGGGACAAGTGGCGCAAGTGCATTGAAGTCGAAGGTAATTATATTGAAAAATAATAAAAACACTTTTCCTCATATCTCGTTTCCTTATATCTGAATTGCAAAACTTATTGACCGCTCCTCGTATGTTGAGGTCTCCTCAATTCAATGATAACGTCAGCGCGCTTCTGTTTGAGGTACGGACATCTCAAACTAACAGAGACGTGACCGCCACCACAGTTTACGCAGCGGTGGGTCTCGTGTGTACATGCGGTGTAATAGTGTCCTTTTACACCGCACTTAGAACAGACTGGTTCTGATTTGCAGGAGCCGGTCTGGTAACCAGTCTTGTAATACCGTAGGCACAGGCACTAATATGGGCGTATGTTGTGTTGTAGCTCCTTAGGTCGGTGGGTGTTTGGGTGCCAAGGAGCTTAATGCCCTGGTTGGGCAATGTTTTTGTGTGAGTTTCGTCTTGTAGCGTGATTAAAGCCCAGGACTTGTGTCTGTTGGAATAGAGGTCCAGGACTATGTTTACTCTGTACTCTTCTTTAAGGGCTTCGAGTATTTCCTCCGTAGTGAATCCCAGCCAGAGGAGGATGGTGGGCGTATTCTTATTTGATTGGACGTTTGTCTGTCTCAGAAGAAACAGATTCCTGAATCTCAAAGAGCTCAAATCATTGCTGTTATATGCTCCCCTTATTCATTTATATTTGTCATATGTATTCATATTCCAAGTATTTTGTTTTTATTTACTAGATCTATTATGAAGATAGTTGATTAAACCCTATAAAAAGAGGCTGTTTGAATATACCTTACCACTCATTTTTATCATTACAATAAAAGCTTGTAAGGCAGCTATGCTCGCCACTACTCATAACTATCACTTTAATTTAATAAACTATTATGGATAAAGTCATACGACTTGAGAAGTTTGATTTACCTACTTCGGATCCTCACGCTGGCAAATTATGGAAGCTTTGACATAGAAATTTCTGCTACTTCCTTTCTACAATATCTGATCATTCCCCAGACAAGTTAGAAGCAGGGCCGGCTTAAGGAGCTGCGAGGCCCGTAGCACAAGGAACAGAGGGGGCCCCACCCGTATATATATATATATATATATATATATATATATATATATATATATATATATATATATATATATATATATATATATATATATATATATATATATATATATATATATATATATATATATATATATATATATATATATATATATATATATATATATATATATATATATATATATATATATATACATCATCATCATCACTAGCTCTATAATTTAGGAAGAGCATTTTTTTGAGTATTTGAATAATAATTTCATCTTAGTTTGGTTATGACTTATGTTTTTTTATCAAAGTTATTTCTAATAATTCTTTTATAATATAAAAAAACAAAATGGTGAAGTTCAGAAAATTTATAAAAATTTAACCATGGCTGCTTTTTTTTAGATTTTAAATTTTAATCTTAGTAACAAAGTCATTGCCTGGGATATATAGATATATATATATATATATATATATATATATATATATATATATATATATATATATATATATATTAAATTGTAAAAAGAAAAAAGACAAAAAACCCGAAAACAAATCAGAATGGACAAAGTGACTGACCTTTATCGTGAGAGTTGAGAAATAAACTAACTAAACATATAAAATTACTGACGAAATTTATTCGGTTGGTCGGTTGGCTAATTAATCTATTGAAGTGTTGATTGGTTATACTGTGAATAATTTAATTGAGGAGGAGTAATTATTTAGGTTTGGATTTATTTTAATGATATATAGTGACTCTAAGATTTTCAAATCGAGAGAAGTTAAGGCTGAAGATAATATATATATATATATATATATATATATATATATATATATATATATATATATATATATATATATATATATATATATATATATATATATATATATTTATATATATATATATATATATATATATATATATATATATATATATATTATATCTCACCCACCTGTTTTCCTTTGCAAAGAGGGAAAATTTATCTGAGGAATTTAAAAGAACTGCTAGTATGGCTGTGAGTACTCAACTGAAAGAAGGGGGGTTTATTTTGTACAACTTTTATTTCTTTTAAAGAACAACACCGTGTACCCACAAGGTTCGGATTTGGATCGCGGGCAGCCAGGTGAGTAGTCCTGGACTATACGGTGTACTACTATAACATAATGCCAGACTTATTACACTATACAGTGTGCTCTAGTGAGGTTTTTTATTATTTTTTTTATACATATATAGTAATATCATATATGATAATAGAAAAATCAGGAAAATGAATAATTATTTTGTCTCGGCCTTTTGTGCCTAAGGGCAAAACCTTAATTATTACTAATTTTTTATCTCCCTGCGGGGCCCCCTGAAGCGCAGGTCCCTTAGCACGTGCTATATGTGCTACTAGGTTAAACCGGCACTGGTTAGAAGTACTCTACCTGTACATTGGTCCTCATGTCGCAGATATAATAGAGGGTTGTGCTGATTACTCGAAGGCTATCGAATTGTTGCAAGCTGCCTATATTAAGGCTCCCAGGAAAATTCATGCCAGTCATTGGTTTTTTACTCGAATTCAACTTCCAGAAGAATCGATTGACCAGTACCTTCAAGCTCTCAATTGTCTTGATGTGGATTTCAACTTTCAGGATGTTACTGCTGCAGTCTACCGTGATAAAAGTACGAGGAAAGGTCAATAAGTTTTGCAATTTGGATATAAGAAAACGAGATATGAGGAAAAGTGTTTTATTATTTTTCAATATAACTACCCACGACTTCAATGCACTTGCGCCACTTGTCCCTGAGGCTTTGAATTCCCGACTGCTGTTCAATCCACTCCTGGACGGCTAGCTGGACATCTTCATCGTCCCCAAACCAGCGTCCACGCAATGCAGCCTGCCTTGAGCTGGCGGAATAAAAAGAAGTCGATGAGGGCCAGATCTAGACTGTAGAGGGGATGGTTGAGCTCCTCGAATCTGCACTCGCGCCGGGCAGCTTGTGCAACTCTGGCCTTGTGGACAGGGGCATTGTCGTGGATGAGCAGGACACCACGTGTCAACTTGCCGCGCTGCTTCTGACGGATGCACTTCTTCAACCCAGCCAGTTCCTCGGCGTAATATTGGCCCGTGATGGTCTTTCCACGAGGCGCATAGTCCACCATCAACACTCCCTCAGAATCCTAGAAGATGGTGGCCATGATCTTCCCGGCTGAGGGTTGGGTCTGGAACTTAATTGGGGTCCGAGAGCCCCTGTGCTTCCAGGCCATGCTTTCGAGCTTGGTCTCGGGATCATAGTGATTGACCCACGTTTCATCACCTGTCACTATGCGTGACTCGAATCGCGTCGGCTCTTGGTTGTACAGAGCAGCAGCTCCCTGGAACTTTGACGACGTTGAAGTCGATCATGGGGCGTGAGGTTTCGTGAGGTTTCTAGGGACCCAAAGGGCAGAGACCTTGGTCATGGCCAAATTCTGAAGGATGATGTTGATAACACTTCCATGTGATATTCCAAGTTCTCGTTCGATTTCTTCGAACTTCACCCATCGATTTTCGAGGATCATCCTCTCCACACGGGCCACATTGTCCTCGTTGGTCATGTCTGGCAGGCGTCTTGGACGGGGGTCATCTTCAAGCGACTCACGACCATGGCGGAACTCCCTATTACAGCGAGCAATGGTTGCATATGAAGGGGCGGTGTCGGTGTACACTGCAACCATGCGTTCATAGATCTCTTTTGCATTCTTGCCTTCCTTGGTAAAAAATTTGATCACTGCGTGGTGCTCAACCTTCTCCATTGTTGAAGAATTTGACTGACGATCTGTGATCAGCTACTGCTTCTTAAATAGTCGAGGCAGGAGCGTGTGGCTGCAGGTCTTGACTTGTCATAACTTGTCTTAACACCCCCACAAACAGCCATTTCCCTTTCTCTGTTTTGCCCTACCGATTTGCAAAACTTATTGACTGCCTCTCGTATTAGGGGTTACTGCATATGAGGGTTAAAATTTTCGAATATTCGTGCACGACTCCTTGAGAATCAAAAACTTACATAAACAGATGCTACTCAACAAGCTCAGGCATTAGTGCAAGCATTACTCCCGGCCATGTACCTGCTAGTGTGGTGGCTGTTCCTGATACATCTATGACCTCTAGTAAAGAAAAAGAATGTGAAGAAATTAGCCTTCCACTTACAGCAGCTGTTTAAAAATATATTTGAAAAATTAAGCAAACATGCTACAATTGTGGTGGTCGTCGCCATCCTGAGGATGACCGAATGCAGTTGTCGTAAATGTGGGAAGCTTGGTCATTTTGCAAAAGTTTGTAAGTCAAAATCCAAACATCCTGTTTCACTATCTTCTGCCACGTTTGCTTTCACCTGCACTATCAGCGGCTTGCTGTTGCTTACTGTTCCTGTTCAATTGAAAGGAGATCCCTAGTTACTTCAAATCTATTTGACAGTGGAAGTTCAGAGAATTTTAGAATTGAGGCTGTAGTACAAGCTATGCATCTCCCAATTCATGAACGATCATCCTTTGTTTCGATGGCGTCTTCTTCTTTCTCAGTAAATCTTAAAGGTTACTGTATTGTCAACGTTTCGATGAATGGTCGCACTTATGAGAATGCCGAAGCTACTGTACTTCCAAACGCTTGCACTGATATTATTCTTGGCTTACTATTTTTAACAGTGCATAAAAGCGTTAGCTTACATTATTGGAACACATATCCATCCTTAACTGTGTGTGGAGTGACCTAACTTAAGATTCCTTCAGTTAAACTGTTAGTAAACTTATTCTCGGATTGCACTTCAATTGCTATCAAGTCTCCCAATTACAGCTACGAAGATGCTGATTTCGTCGAAAATGAGGTTAAACGTCTACTTCTTGAGGAGATTATTGAGCATAGTAATTCTCCTTGGTGCGCATAAGTGGTAGTGACATCAAACGCAAATAAGAAAAACGAATGGTGGTAGGTAGACTTTTCTAGAACAATAAATAAGTATAGCCCTTTGGACGCTTACCCGCTATCCAGGATTGAATATATAGTTGCAAATATCGCTAAGAATCACTTTTTCAGCGTTATTGATCTATCCAATTTATATTATCAGATATAAATATGCTCAGAGAACCGACCTTACACTGCTTTACAGGCTGGTAACAGTCTTTATCAATTCAGGTGCCTACCTTTGGGTGTTACGGATGTGGTTTCCGCCCTTCAACGCTTTATGAATCAGTTTAGAAACCGATAAAACACCATGTAGCACTTATGCCTATCTCGACAACATAACAGTCTGCAGAAAAACGAAAGAAGAATATGACAACACTCTAAAGCGTTTCATAAAAGCTGCTTCTAAATACAATTTATCTCTGAATTCTGAGAAATCTAAGTTTCCTCTAACCTGCATTAATATTCTCGGTTACCAAATTTCTGACGGCAATCTGAAACCCGATCCTGAACGAATGAGAGTCTTGTTTATCCTAGAGTCCAGTAAATGCTACATTATGTTCATGTTAAAAACCTTCCTTACCCCATCGATGAAATTCACTGTATTACTGCTGATTGTCAGGTATGTGCTAAAATTAATCCCGTTTCTTTAAACCAGAAAATACTTCTTCGATATGGGCGAGTGCGCCTTTCCAACGTCTTTCAATTGATTTTAAGGGGTCGCTTCCAGTTTCCTCGCACTAGTCGCGCTATCTCCTTACAATTGTTGCTGAGTTTAGCCTTTTCCGTTTGCGTTTACATGCCGCGTATGCCATCCAAAGTAGTTAGTAACTGTCTTACAAATCTTTTTTCATTATTTAGTCTACTTGCATATATTCATTGAGACGGCAGCTTGTCATTCAAGTCCAAGGAAGTGAAACAATTTTTACTCGGCCCACACCTCTCCATACAACCTCCGTGGAAATAGCCAGTGTGAGCACTATAATGGCATTATTTTGAATACTGTGAAGTTGGCAAACGAATCTCGAGGTTAGCCTTTAAGTACATGGCAGGATGTGTTACCTGATGCCTTTCATGTCATACGTTCATTACTTTGTACCTCGAAGAATACTACGCCGCATGAACGACCTTTGCTTTTGAGAGACGTTCAGTTGGTGGTTCGGCCTATTATCTTGGCTAATTAAACCTGGGGAAGTCCTCTTTAAACGGCTTGGCAATCATACTAAATACCAACTAGCTTTTGACGTCGTTTATCTCATGATGCTAACTCTACACATGTTCGTGTGAAATTCCCTGATGGGAGAGAGAACACTGTAGCTCTGCATAATTTAGCTCCTTGTCCTAGGAATATTCCACCTAATGATTTCGAATCACGAAATTCAGGTGTCCTTTCCGATCCGCTCCGCCATCTACAACTACTAACTTTCCTCAAGCCAACGAGAAGATATTGGGAAATGAGCAAGGAAAAATTATCCAGATACAAACAGATTATCTTCATGATGCTGATAGCAGTGTGAATAGTCAGGACGATCTGACAATACAGTTGCCTGGCCCTAGAAGAACTTTACATGCTCATAAACCTGTACGTAGTTTAGATTTGTAATTTTTCGATTTCTAATTCATTTTGATGCCTTACTTTAACTTTCTTTATCTAGTGTATGTATTTATATTTTGTAAAGGAATGAATTCTTTTTTTGGTGGGAGTGAGTGTTATATGTTCCCCTTATTTATTTATATTTTTTCATATGTATTCATGTTACTAATATTTTGTTTTGTTTCTTTTCTAGATGTATTATGAATATAGTTGATTAAACCCTATTAAAAAGAGATGTTTGAATATACCTTACTACTCATATCTATCATTACAATAAAAGCTTTTAGGGCAGCTATGATCACCAGTACTCATAACTATCATTTCAATTGCATTGTCCAAAGAGGGATTATCCCATGTCAAAATTGCAAGGAAACTGAAATGCTCGAAAAACGGTTTCCAAACAACCATTAAAGGATACAATGAGTCAAATTATTTAAAAAACCGTCGTGATGATCAAGGTCGCAAAAGGTGTACAACTCCGAAGCTTGTGATCGAGAAAGGATTGAGAGGAATCGCGTATAGAAATAAATGTTTAATTCCAACAAACAAAACAACCAAAGCAAACGGGAGGCTCGCGTTTACACGATTATGGTCAGGAAAAATTTCACTACCGGTCAGGAAAGCCAGTGTTACGAGAACAAGACTTAGGCGGGTATAACGGGAAATTTGGGACACTAAACAAACCGTAATTAGTTCTTTACGATCGATCGTCTATCTGACTTAACTGTCTACTCAGGTGTAAATGAATCTCCTTCTCTCGAATTCTCTATTTTTCTTCTATAGATAGTATAGGAGGCGTGGCCTCTGGGATGACAATGTTTTTAGCTCTGGCCACTGGGCGGGATATTCCTTATCCCATGGTGACGGAAGTTCATCGATTAATGGCGCCTACAAATTTACACTTTCTCGATATAATTTTATCATTCCTGAGAGGCAGACAGCTGTCTCGGCTTAATTCCATTTCCAGACGAGAAATGTTCGTTTTTATTACATTGTCGCCAAAGTTTACTGCTATCTGAATTCTCGGCTTTCCGCTTACTTCCTTGATCGGTTTACAAATAAATATATATGTATATCCGCGAGGACATTTGTTACAATTCTTCCTATTCCTGCGAGGCACTCTGCTGGTGCAATTTTAGTGCCAGGGCCATGGCCTCCACAGGTTCTCAACATTAGTTTCCACCATTTATTTTTCGCTTATACATATTTTTATTGGATACCAAAAAGGATGAGTAAAATTTTTATTTGTCTTTAGATTATTGGAACCCCTGGAGCTGTTTATATTCGTCGAAGAGTTGGGGAAGCTTATGATCCGAGATGTGTTGTCCCAACAGTCGAAATTGGAGCTGGCAGTGTAATAGTTTGGTTGGGTTTTCATGTCGTCTTGAAGTGCAAGATTGCTGTTCACTTGTGAGGGCAGAATGAATTTCAACAGTCACAACAACATGTTAGGCCAGGTTTGCCAACCTTCCTTAGGTAAAATTTTCAATGATGACATATCAGATGTGGTAATCTTTCAACAAGACAATGTTCCATGCCACACATCTAAAGTATCAAAGGGTTAGTTTGAAAAGAAAGGGGTGACATTGATAGAATGGCCCCCTCAATCTCCATACCTCAACCCCTTTGAACATTTGTGGTCACAATTGGGTACAAGAGTGAGGATGCACAAATGTTCTTCAAAAACTGAATTAACAGCCAAAATTCATGAAGAGTGGCCAACATAGTCTCAGGTATGCAAAAAACGCATAAAAGTTGTTATGAAAGCAAAATGACACGTCAAATATTCATTATTGATAGAATATACGCAAAAATGTTTATTTGTATTATGTCGGGTATGAAATAAATGAGTTTCAATCATATTCTTCACTTTTTCATACCTGCTCCATAACTTTGGCCAAGTCTATCTCTCTCTCTCCCTCTCATATATATATATGAAGAAAGTTGATGCACTATCGCAAGGTATAGATATGTGTTCAGGAAGTGTGGCTTTATTCCGCATCAACCCTTCTTGAAATTATATATATATATATATATATATATATATATATATATATATATATATATATATATATATATATATATATATATATATATATATATATACATATATATATATATATATATATATATATATATATATATATATATATATATATATATATATATATATATTATTTCAAGAAGGGTTGGTAACCATTACATAAATCGGGAGATTGCTACTCCCGCTCTCCCAAGCGTCATAAAATTAACCCATGAGGTTCATTCGCTTTGCTGCCCTCGCATCGCTGAAACAGGTCTGTAAATATTTGAATTGTAATTGTTTAGCTAAATATTTCCCAAAAGAATACTGAATTAATGCTTGATTCTTTTGTCTCATTTACAGACCCATTCAACTCCATTATAATCCATTTAACTATAAACCAATTTATAATTTAACTATAATCCAATTTATAATTCAATTTATAATCCAATTTATTATCCAATTTATAATCCAATATATAAATCAATTACTATTTATAATTTATCAATCTATTTATCAAACTATTTAAAAATTACTATTTAACAATTATACAACCTATTTATCCATTACTTATAATACAATTACTTATAAACTATTTACCAATTTAATTGCCATCACTCAATTACTATCTATCAATTATCTATTTGCCAATTATTCAACTATCAATCATCATTTGTTATACTTTAATTACTAAACCAAATTTACCAATTATAAATCCATTCCCGTAACTCATGCAAATTTAATTCACACGTAAAATTCAATCCAATCATAAACTGTTACTGTATAAATTCACCTTTAAATCTAACTGTTTATTCAATAATAAATATTTTTCTTAACTCTTTGTTTTAATACACGTTTTAATAACGTCCCTCAGATTTAGGCCTAAGGAATTCGTCTGCTAAATTTAGACTTCGCGTTATCATTTAACAATTCATTCCCTTGAATAAAGAAATATAGGTTTTTATGTTTATTGTGATCTGAGAGCTATCTAGGATATTGTCTCAATATTCATTTAAAATCTATACCTGATAGACAAAGATAATGTTACCTGACCCACTCCCCTGATCGGGCTAATCCAAGGGGAAGGGGGCATAATTTACTACCTGATTAGGGCTTAACAGTTTTACAATTTTGTTTATCTGCTTACATATCAAACTATTAAAAGAAAATTGACCTTCAGACAAATTGAAATTAGGAATATATGTGATCAAACTTGATTCTACAATTCTTCTTTTGACATAATTTTTTTATTTAAAGCCCAATTTACTTTCTTGAAAATCGATGGAAATCATTAAAATCTCTGACATGGTAAAATAATCCACTACTTTCATTGCCAACTATGATGTCCCTCTTATGTTCATATAATCTCTTATCTAAATTCCTCCCCGTTTCATCTACATAAACATTTTCACAATCTTTACATGGAATTACATATACCCCTTTGCCTGTTGGTCTTTAGGATTCCTAGAAATCATCATTTGGTTTATAGAATTATTATATTTAAAAGATATTTCAATTCCTGTTTCCTGAAATAAGTGCTTTAACTTATTTAGTTTGTCATTCAATGGCAATGTTATACACGTGCTGAAGTATTAGAACGTGAGGGCTTTTTACAATAGTAAGTTTTCCTAGCTTCAAAATGAGCTGATATTATAAACCAATCTGGGCAATACTGTTCTGAAAAAAATAGTCTTGATTTTAACAATTTCTTTGTTTAAATGAGAAGGATGACATATTTTATATGCTTCAAGAAACAGGGTAGATATTACAGACTTTTAACAGTATATTATCATCGCAGGAAAAATAATGTATATATGCATTTGAGTGAGTTCTCTTCCTGTATACCTATAATTTTATATTATGGTAACCTTTGTTGATGAGGATATCTAAAAAGGGTAATTTATTGTCTTCTTTCCACTCCTATTTAAATTTAATTGAAGCATGCAAATTATTTAAGTTACTGAAAAATTGGTCAAAATCAAGATTATCACGCCATACTGAAAAAACAACATCAATATACCTTAAACATATGAAGTTAGAGGGAGCAATTCTGGGTAGGAATTCTGTCTCAAAATACTCCATGATGAAATCTCGCCCAAAGGGAAACAGATAAGAACGATTGTATCTAACCGAAATCATCTAAACAATGAACGAGGCCATTCACACTATTTAAAACAGTATGAATGGACCAAACCAAAAAAATCGGCAAAACCAATCATACATAGACAAGCGTTGATTAAACTTATTAACCGTTATGACCCAATTGCAAAAATAGGAATGTTTAATAACCAAAGACTAGAGCCAGGCAATAGTAATACAAAAAATAATAAAAGAACTATAATAATTGGCACTTCACAGGCTCGGGGATTGGGTTCGAGAATACCAAAAAGTATGGTGCACTGTTACCCTGGAGCAGAAATTGAAAGAATACACTCTAATATTGTAAATCAAAACTCGGGCATTGATATTAATAAGAAACAAAACTTAATTTTATTATGTGGAGGAAATGATATTAACAACAAAAGTGAAGAGCATATTCTTAAAAGATATAAAGACCTCCTAAAGAGTCTAAAGGAAAGAAATAATAATATATTTGCCGCAGAAATTTTACCTAGAATGAGTGAGAACCATGAATGGTGGTCTAAAGCAAAATTCATTAATAATGAGCTGAAAAACCTATGTTCGAAAATAGGTATAAATTATATTACTTTATGGCATAGACTTAAAAATAAGCAGCATCTATATCGGCCAGACGGAATCCATTTAAATGAGCGAGGAAAAAACTTAATGGCAAATATAATTTCAGACAAAATAACAGAAAATAATATAATTAAAGATGATTGACTAGAAAATAATGTCAATAAAAAGGAATTCAAAGAAAAAAAGAATTCTGGGGAAAGAGAAAAGCTCAACTTTTATTATATAAATATACAAGGGCTGACAAATAGTAAAATAACAGAATTATTTAACACAATAGATTTTAAAAATGATAATAATTTGTTACTCCTCTCTGAGACACAATGGAAATATCATAAAATGATGTTTAGCAAAGATCTATTAATACTTGATTCAATGCGTGACTTAAATGATAAAAAAGGTGGTGGCCTGTTGTTCATGAGTAAAAATTCAAACAAGTATGATTTTAAAAAGATAAATTGCAAAGAAAGAGATATCCTGGCAATTTCTTACAAATGCAAAGGAAAAATGATAATTTTAATATTGGTTTATATGTCTGTGAGACCCCATGAAAACTATCAAAAGTACTATCAAATTAAAGAATTAATAAAAAAGTATAATAACAACCCACTTCTAATTCTTGGAGACTTCAATGGTCATGTTAACCTTGTTGGAGCTCACACCACAAATACAAATGGTAAGCAACTTCTACAACTTATAGAAGATGAAAACTTAATAATATTAAATGCAGATCCAAACTGTGAGGGGATATTCACATGGGAACAGAGAGGATTGAAAAGTACAATTGACTACGCAATTGTAAATGATCATATGTACCAAAGTTTCTGCACTATGCACATCGATGAAGAAAGAGAATGGTTTGACATATCAGATCATAATCTCATAAAAATAGTTTTTGAAGCTAATAAAATTGTACCAAAAAGAGAACAAATTTTGGAATATAGTTATTATAAATTTAATCAAGAAAATGTGTCAAATTATATAAGATCTATAGAAGAAGAAATGGACAATGACAACTCAAAGTGGTCTATAACAAAAATTGAAAAATGCATAAAAGAAAAAGCAGATGCTATACTAAAAAAAACGTATAAGAAAAAGGCAAATATAGATAAAACAAATCCAGAACCAAGATGGCTAAATTTTGAAATAAAGCAGAATATTAAATTAAGAAAGTACTATAATAGAATAAAAAGAAATGCCAAAGAAGAATCTATCAAAGAAGAATTCACTCAGAAATATTTAGAGCAGAAATTAAAAGTGCAATTACTTGTTCGTGACTCAAGGGAAAAACTAGAAAAGGCTCTAACAGAACAAATAAAGGAAGATAAGAGCAGAAAACTTTGGAAACACATAAACACCTTAAGAAATACTGACAAGAACCCAAGAGAGATATCAGTATATAACTCCACTGGAAAAAAAACTAGATGAAACAGAATGTGTAAAAGAAATAAATAACTTTTGGAGTAATCAATATAAAATACATGAAAATGATATTAATAATTACTGGAATAATACACTAAAGCAGAATTATGAAAAAGAATTCTACAATAGACTACTGACAGTTAAGATGGATAACGACCAAATAATACATTTCCAAACAGACAATAAATTTATAATGGAAAATTTTGATTATGTGGCCAAATTACCATCAAATCCATGCAATAGCATGAAATGTCCATTGATAACAGAAGAAGAAGTTAAGGCAGCAATAAGCAGGTTGAAAAACAAAAAAGCCTCAGGACCAGATGGATTAAAATGTGAATTTATAAAGGTACTAGAGAATAGTAAAAAATTCCTAAAGAAGATTTTGGAAGCACTAAATGATGTAAAGGGAAATAATATACCAGAAAATTGGAAATCATCCCTCACAAAATTGATACCAAAAACAAAAAGACCAACAACATCAGATTTTAGACCTATAGCCCTAACCAATATTACATATAAAATATATATGGCAATTATAAAAGAAAAAATTGAAGTCCATTTACGTGAAAACTTGTGCCAGCTTGAATATCAACAAGGGTTTACCAAAAAAAGACGTATTGAAGATAATATGTTAATGTTATCCTACTGTATTGATTATAGTTATCAAAATAAAAAACCACTATATGTGGTATCAATAGACTTCAAAAAAGCATTTGATTCAATAAAAAGAGGTAAAATAATAGAAACCCTAAAAAAATATAGAATATGTCCAGAAATAATTAATACTATAGCAGCTCTATATACAAGTGATTATACTTTTCTCTGCTTAAACAAACATAAAGTTAAAATTGATATAAGTAGTGGCATCAAACAAGGATGCAATGGTTCAACCACTTTATTTGTATTAATAACGTAGATTATACTTAGTAAGATAATAGACAGTAAATATGGATTCAAATCAAAAGATTTCTATATCCCGGCCCTGTTTTATGCTGATGATGGCCTTTTGATATCTAATTCACTTATAGAAACAACATTCCTAATAAAAACCTTGAAAGAAGCTGCTGAAATATTCGGTCTATCAATAAATTATAATAAAAGTAAAATTATCATATATAATAAAAGCTACTGTGAAATAAAAAATATTGTTCAAATAAATGATATTCAAGTGGTTAGCCATTTAAAATACCTTGGAGTTGAATTTAATAACTCTAGGAATTATTTCAAAATACATAAAGAAGAGAAGCTTAAATTTATTCAATCAATGAGTCATATGCTGCCCTCAGTAATTAGTAAAAGCACAAATAAGGTGCTTATTGGTAAAGCCTATTGGAAAAACATCATATTACCAAGTGCAATATACTCAGCGGAAATTATGTATTTTACAAAAAATGAAATAAATGAATACCAGAAGGCTGAAAATAGGGCATATAGACATATTCTTGGAGCTCCAAAATATACTCCTGTTGCTGCCCTTAGAGGAGAAATTGGATCCTCTACTTTTGAAAATAGGTTGGCCCTAAAGGTGATCATGTATATAAAATATCTAATCAGCAATGATGAAAATGAATTGCTAAGTAAGATATTTATTGTATTATACAATAATAAATCTAACAAATGGATAAAAAGTATACAATCCTACATGAATGCCCATAATTTATCGTTGGACAATATTAAATACAAAAATAAAACTGAACTGAAAAACATTATAAATAACATAGATACAGACAATTGGAAGAGAGAGCTAGCAGAAACAAGTAGTCTTGCAATATATTGTGAATATAAAAAGAAAATTAAAGAAGATGGAATTTATTACAATGACCAGTACTCAAGAATCTTATTTTTGGCAAGAACCAATACACTCAAACTGAACTGGAGGAATGAAAAATTGGATAAAAATCAAACAGACCAATGTCTCCTTTGCAACATGAAAAAAATAGAAAATATAGATCATTTTTTATACGAATGTCCAAGATTGATAAACATTAGACAGGAGAGTAAATTTTACACTGATAAAAAATCATTTATAGATGCAATTCTATTGTTTAGCAGTAATATGAATAAGAATGAACAAGAAAAACATAAGATGATTTTATCAAGAATGTGGAAAATGAGAGAAAAATTTGTAAGTAGTTTGAATTGAGACATTTGCCCTATTTTATGTGATAATTTAAATTGAAACATATGACATATTTTATTTAGATATATGTATATATATTCTGAAACTCTGTACATAATCTTAATGTAAATACAAGACAAAGGCAACTATAAATAGGTAAAGAGCCTGAAAAATAATATTGTGGACAAAGATAATAATCTGAATATTTTAATACTTTCTAATAAATATGACTATATATCAGGTGCCGATGTAAAGGTAATACCGAACCATTTGATCTGATCTGATCTGAGACAAGCCAATATCGGTGATAAACTATTTCCCATATTTAACCCAAATGTCTGTCTATAAAACTCATTATTAACTCAAAACACATTATCTGAGAGACACAATTCCACTAAATCAACAAATTTTTTAGCTGCGATGGGAAGATCCAAGTTGGGGGTAAGGATAACTCTTCTAAGAAGGTTAATGCCTTCATCCACTAGAACCTTGGCAAACAAAGAGTCTACGTCAAAGCTCACAAATTTGCCGTCTGGAGTATTGAGTATTCTTAATGTGTGCTGCTGAAATTCTTCCAACTGCTGGAGATAAATGTCTGGCGAGACATTTTGAGAGTTTATATGTGGAAGCATTAATGTTGGATTTAATTGGACGCAAAGGACATCCCTCTCTATGGGTCTTGGGAAGCCCATGTATGTAGGGTAGGGGAGTGAAGAATTGATAATCTTGAGTTGCTTAATTAATTCCGGGTGCTTTAATATTCTCTTCAATTTGGTATTGAAATTACTTACTGCGTCACTAAGGCGGTCGCTCCTTAGCTTTTCATACGTGTCCATATGATTAAGAAGTTCACTAAGTTTATCATTATAACTTGGTTGTTCCAGAATGACTACTTGATTAGTTTTGTCTGATTTGATCATCTAGAAAATAGTCCTGGAATTCTTCTTTAACCCTCTTCAGGAGCGCCACCCCTATGACTGGGTAACTATTCATTAATCTAAAAAGCGTTTTATAGCAGTTAGCGCTGGAACTTTAACAAAAACGCTAATTGTAAATATTTGTGCGGCTCTTTGCTCTAACAAATGCTAAATAAATAAACAATAACATAAGAACATAAGAAAAGAAGGAGACTGCAAAAGACCATTCATGGCCTACACTTGGCAGCTCCTGCTACAGTCAACACACAAAAGATTTCTTACCAGAGAAAAGTCATCAACATTGTCACCCTTTACAGGAGTTTGTCAGATCTAATCTACAATATACATAAAATGCATCCAGAGGATTATGTCCATTCATGCAACTGCAAAATATAATCTTTCCACTCCTTAGAAAAATATATACATATGTACATAAAAAAGACAGTCCCATCTAGCAGCTTCATCCATATATTTATCTAATCTATTCTTAAAACTACCCAGAGAGGAGGCCTCTATCACATGTCTAGTGAGCCTATTTCATTCATCTACCACACGATTTGTAAACTAATTTTTCATCTCAAACTGGTTAGGTAAGGGCGGCAAAGAGTCTTGAGAATATTACCAATTCGTATATTATGTTAAAGTGTGGTTATTGACGATCGTAGTAACAAAATACGAATTTAATTAAACGCTACATCATTTATCTGATCCATTACCAATTATTCTAAAATATAAATGTTCTAATCTTTATTTGAAAAAAATACAAGAATTTGTTCAGACGCGGTCATAATTCAGAGGATTATTATTCTGCTAATTTTTTATTGTTCATAATTTCGTGCAAAATATAATAAGGGCGTGCTTCAAACTTTTTGATGGTTGTTTGTTCTTATCTCTATGTTGGCAATTTTTATAATATGATGTATTATACGGTAATAGTCGTACGGAAACATTGGTAGAGGTTTTGTACGACTCTTTTTCTTAAAAAAAAAAAAAAAATAGCTTCTTTACACCATCCAACTTATTTTTCGCGTTTTCCACATTTTTAAGGTATATATTTTCCTCCTAATACATTTTGTTTTACTTGTGGTGTTTGCACTACTGAGATATGGTATTTTAAAATTAGTTCAAACATTTAATTGAAAAAAAATAGCTTTTTTCCATTATGACCTAGCATAAGTGCTTTGCCGTCCACTCAATCGGCGTCCATTCAACCAATTTTAATGTGATCTAGCCACTATAAAAAAAATTGAGTTCTAATGAACACAATTTGGGATTGGAATAAGCCTGCAAAAAAAAATTAAAAATCGGGATAAACCATTGATAATGAGGAAGCAATTGTAAAGCAATCTTAGAGACTAGCAGTGCCATTGGGAAGATTAAAAAATGCAAATAAACTGATATGTACTAAAATAATAGGTAAATATGTAGATTATCGGCGCGAACGATGGGACGTACTATTTCGTCCGTGTTCCAAAATGTGAAACATTTTGGGAGTACATTTAAGTTGACAGCTCGTGTGGGGGTAAACACAATGGGGAGACTACACTACGATGATTCTGAGTTTCATTAAATTTTGGGGGGGTCTGGGGGGCACAGCCCCCCAGTATATAATCCTAATTGTTTATAGAATAATAATTTGAAAAGGACTCAAGCGCGCATGAATATTCCGACACGAGTGAACGATAATATTTACACACAATTTTTTTTTCGGCCGGGCCGCTAATCTACATATTTACCAAATAATACAGCATGCAATGATAAGGAATGAAAGATAGGCGCTGGAAACAAAAGGTAATTTTTGGTAAAGATTTAAAAATGTGTTTTCTTATGCAGTTTTATACTTTTCGGGGTAAATGTTACGAGTATGGGCAGATGCAATTCTAGCTTATTTTGGGGGGCTATTTTTCAATCTTTGGTAAATATGTAGATTATCGGCGCGAACGATGGGACGTGCTATTTCGTCCGTGCTCCAAAATGTTTCACATTTTTGGAGTACATTTAAGTTGATGGCTTGTGTGGGGGTAAACACAATGGGGGGACTACACTACGATGATCCTGAGTTTCATTAAATTGGGGGGGGCTCTGGGGGACACAGCCCCCCCCCCAGTATATAATCCTAATTGTTTATAGAATAATAATTCCGACACGAGTGAACGATAATATTTACACACAAATTTTTTCCGCCCGGGCCGCTAATCTACATATTTACCCAATCTTTTTCTGCGGTAAACATGTAGATGAGCGGCCCGGCCGGGAAAAATTATTTTGTGTAAATATTATCGTTCACCCATCTCAAATATTTATGTGAGTTTGAGTTTTCTGACGTCATACCCCATTTCCAACCCCTATTATAATTCGCAAAACGATTAAAGGGGCTGACATGATGTAGTTAAAGCATTCACCTCTGTAAATGTCAGAACATTATAAAAATTAGGATTATATACTGAGGGGCTGTGCCCCCCAGTCCCCTACAATTTAATGAAACTCAGGATCATCGTAGTACAGTCCACGCATCGTGTTTACCCCCCCCCCCCCATGAGCCGTTCCCTATAAATGTACTCCAAAAATGTGAATCATTTTGGAATACGGACGAAATAGTACATCTTATCGGCCGCTTGTCTAACATAACATAATTTCACGGATGACAAAAGCCACAAGGGCCTATCAAAAGCCATCCACCTCCGTCAAAACCCACCCAGAAAAAGCACCATCACCAGGTGATTAGGATGCCAAAGAATTCCACACTCAAATGACCTATATTCCTCCATAACTGGGACAGAGAAATCAGTCATTCCTTTAATGCAGACCAATGTGACTGCTCAAAGTACCACCAAGGCAGTTTCTCTGGCAGCATCAACCATCTCCCACACATAATCATGCTATGCATCTTGAGAATAGGGATTGTTCAATACAGGAAAATGAAGTCGTTCCTGGGCAGGGATGCATAAACTCATTCACTTTTAGGACACCCATCTCAAGCTCATAAATCAAGGACCTGATGCCTGTGATTGATTGTGTTTAGATCCTTGATCAGGATAAAGGGCCCCCACAGTGGAATGTATGCAGAAATAACAGTATACCTGCTATTCAGGTATCCCTGAAAGGAATGTATAGGGAGATGAAGAATGGAAACATGATACTGGGTATAAGTTGGGCAGTCCCCTGCCTGGCCCCCATCTTCTAGTAGTGGGGTCACAAAACTGTTCTACCCAGGGAGGGTGAGCAGGTGGCATATGGTTTCCTGCAAAAGGCTAAATTGGAGTGGGATCCTCCATAGATCCTCCCAGTTGGCCTGGAGTCCATGACAATTTCATCAAAGGAATATGAGGGTATACTTCTACATCCAATTGCTAGATATAATCTAGCCCAATTTTACCAAATGAGAACACTATAAAACACACTTTACCTGCATAATACTTAAAAACCTAGTCCAAAACTTATCACCAAACCAGTTTCACTGACTGCCCTCGGGCAGTTCCACAGAAGAAATGGAGGTCCCCCCCCCCCTCCTGTGATTGCCCAGGGGACCCTCCATATTTCTTTAACCAGAGAGGAGGCTTACTCACCTCTTCTACGCCTACGGATGAAGGGGAATCTCCCTCGCCCCCTTCTCTGGAGGTGCTTTCGAGCATGTGCCAATTTCCAGCGGCAGTCCCTCCTTTTCTTTCTAAGGGGACTGCGAAGAAAGCCAGCAGGCAGCCCATTGCCGACCGCCCCTCGTGTAAGCGGCTCGGTAGGGCAAACCCCCTTAGGGGGGAGAGGGAAGCCAGGCCCCTTCGGTTGATTACCTTAAAAGACCTGCTGGCAAGAATATTAAACCTTGCCGGGGTCAAGGCCTGTTTCCCCCCACAAAAGACTGGTGATGCTGCCAAGGTGACCTGCGATGTCCTGGGAGGGGATGGTCAACTGGAGGCCCCTCCTGTGATAGACATGGTCCTTTAGGAAACCCAGCCTCAGACAGTAGGGCCTTCCATGGGGGGAAATCTGGGCTCGGCGCCAAATACCGAACCCGAATCCGCCCCTATGCAAGGTCCTCCTCAAACGGCTGAGGGCTCCGAGGCAGTACAAGGAGGGGAGGGATCTCCTCCGTATGGTGCCCCTGCGACCACCACGACCTTGTCCATTTCGGAGAAGGACCTGGCTGAGGCCGGTCCATTTGGCCTAGGGGCTCCTATCCGTGGAGGTGAGAAGCAGGTTGATTCCCCGCCCTCCTCTCCAAAAAGACAAAGACCAAGAAGACTCGGGGCTCCTCTCCATCCGCCGGGGCTATGGAGCCCCTGACTAAGACTAAAAGTACACAGGGCAGAGCCTCATTCAGAGGTTACCTGGTGTTTTTGAGACGCTGGCTTCAAACGCTTCCTCGTTATTCGCTCCACTGATGGCACCATGTTGTCCAAGGGCAACATGATCCATCAGAGGAGAGGATTAGCTAGTGCAATTGGTAGAGAGCCGAAGGTGACCCGTTTCTCGGACGGCAGCCTTCTGGCGAATGCGGCGAATCCCGCCGAGGCGTTCAAGATTAGTGCTCTTCGGACACTTCATGGCACCCCGGTGAGTGTGACACCGCACTCTACCATGAACTTTGTGAAAGGAGTAATTTATGCGAGGGAACTCGTTGACTACTCCATTGAGGACATCACCCTAGAGCTGGTCGACCATGGGGCGGTCAAGGTAGAACGTGTGATGAGAAAACAGGGAGGGGCCTTGAGACCCAACCCTATACTCATCACGTTCGACTGTGACAAGCTCCCTGAGTCGGTGCGTGCGGGTTGATACCACTACCACGTGAAGGCATTCGTGCCACTGCTGCGGCTGTGCTATTACTGTCACCGCTTCGGCCACACAAATCATTCTTGTAGACGTGCAAAGTCAGGGTCACCCGAAGTTTGTGTAAATGCTACAACGCCAACACAATAAGTCCAAATCGTTTGTGGCCAAGTGTTTCAATTGCGGAGAGCCACACCCCGCTTCTTTCAAGCAATGTGGTGAATATCTCCTTGAGAAAGAAATCCTGGCCATTCAGGCCCAGGATCGACTCTCATTCCGCGAGGCTAAGGACTTGGTCCTGGCGCGCCCGGCTCTGCCTGGGACATCATATGCCTCAATAGTTAGAAAGGCACCCTCTGCTCCTGGCCCATCCAGGCCAACGAGCACGGTTGTTTCCGCACCCATTCAGAGCCCTTCTGCAGGCTCTACTCAACCCGGGCGCTCCCCTCGTAAAGCTGGCCGCAAAAAGGGTTCACACCTAGCCCCGGCTAAAACCAGGGCTTCCCCTCTTTCCCCAGTGTGAGCGTTTCCCAGAAGGCGAAACGGCCAAGCACCTCCACCGAGTCGTTGCAGGAGGCAACACCCCTGAATTTGGTCACCAGGCCACCTTCCGGGCTTCCTAAAACTGTCCCCCGAAAGGAGGACGACAACAAAGGAGCTTCGGCTCCTTCACCCACTCCTAGTGATGGAGGGAGTGGCTCAGAGTGGGTGGTTCCTCGAAAAGAGGGCCCCCCCCCACCTCCTAAGCCGCAACGCCCACCTAAGGTTTTGAGGCCCAGGGAGGAAAAGGCTCGCATGTCGAGCCCAACCTCCCCCAATAAGTCCTTTAGGGCGACAGCGCTTTGTCCGGCCAACAGCGCCCGGGGTTGTGTCCCCGGGCAGCGTACAGCCATTCCTGTGAGGGTCTTCAGTTTGAGAAGGGCGCCCGCATATCCTCCGAGCTAGGCCTGGAGGGCATATTCCTTCAATGGAATTGCCGTGGACTCCGGGCCAACTCGGAGGAGCTGCGGAGGCTCGTCTCGTCCCGTTCCCCGTTAGCTATCTTTTTACAGGAGACCATGTCCGCCCTCCTAGGGTATAAGGGTCTTGCGACCCTACCACCGCGGCTGGGGGATTCGCGGTTTACACCCAGCATTATGTCTCCGTTCTTCCTTTCTCTTTAGATACCTCCTTTCAGGCAGTGGCTGTGCAGCTGCACCTGGGTAGGAGGTATTCTATCATTTCTGCGTACATTCCACCGTCAGCTGACTTTGACGCGGTGGAATGTCGTGGCACGGTTGTCGAGGCCCTATCTCTTGCTTGGAGATCTGAACGGCAGGCATCCTCTCTGGGGAGATTACTCCATAAATCCCAGGGGACAAGTGGTTGCCTATCTGATCGAAGAGCTTGAGATGGTTGTCCTAAACGTGGATGAGTTTACGCATCACTGTCCGAGAACCACTTCATTTTCTTGCCTTGACCTATCTTTGGGCTCTTCGGATGCATAGCCTGATTTTGATTGGGGGGGTGGTCGATGACCTCCATGGTAGTGATCACTTTCCCATCCAAATATTTTCAGGTCAACTGCCGCCTGAGAGCCCACCTCGGTCGTGCTTTGCGCTGGTGCGGTGGCCTGCATTTCAGAAATGACTGAATTCTCTATCTCAGTCAAGGAGTTTAGGTCGGTAGATGAGGCCGTTGAGTTCTTCTCTGGCACTCATCACTGCGGGCCTGACTACTATTCCTAGGACATCTGGCTGTTTTGCACGCTGACACTCCCATGGTGGTCGGCCGAGTGTGAGACGGCCGACCGTCTCACATGATGGGGGCAAGGGGACGGCCTCCCAATGTTTATATCTGAATTTTTGCGAGATCGTCGATTCCGCGTACGGGTGGGGGGGAGCCCTCTCCAGCCCAAAGGAGCAGGAAGAGGGTGTCCCGCAGGGAAGTGTCACACCATGGTCATTTCAAACTTCGTGCAAGCAACATCAGACCGACTCCCGCCACCACCCCTTCTCCTTCCTGTTAAGCCTGTTCCTTAGAAAAAGGCGCTCTTTCTGTAAACCTGCATCTACGTATACCATTTATGATATGCGTAAATCAATTTCTCATTCACATATTCCTTTCACATATTTTTGTTTCATATAGCTTACATTTGGTCGTAAAAACTTTTGATATTTTTGTAATTTCATAGCAAAATAAAAAGAGGGGGACCACAAACAATGGGGTGCGCCTTGATGTGGTGGGATCGCACCGTTTCCTTGGTCTTGTATTCGATCGACGCCTCACCTGGGAGGCTCATATTTGCAGCCTTAGGGTCTCTTGTACCCGCGCCATGGATATTCTCCGTTCCGTGACGTTCAGTGCTTGGGGCGCTGATAGGGCTACTGCCCTAAATTTTTATTGATCCTTTGTTCGTTTAAAGCTCGACTACGGATTCGAGTTTTATGCATCCGCAGCTGAGTGTTTATTGCGGAAGGTGGATTCGATTCACCACACCGGCCTTCACCTTGCGACCGGTGCCTTGCGCACTTTTCCCATAGAGAGCCTGTTGGTCGATGCTGGGGAGATGCCACTCGCTCTGCGCCGCATGTAGTGCATCACTCGCCTGTACTCGCGAGCCCGGCGCCTCCCTCAGTCGGCAACAGCTCTCACTGCATCCGCAGCTGATCTTGATGGTGCCTATGCCGCCAAGAGATGCCAGTCATACCCTAAGCCCTTTGGGTTTAGGGCCAGGAAACTCCTTCGAGAGGTAGATATAGCTCTCGGGCCGGTGGCGCCCCTGGTTCTGCCCAGGATGCCACCCTGGAGGGTACCACATTTGGCTATTTGTCGCCACGCCTCTGCTACCAAAGCTTGTACGGCGCCGGGAGTATTGCGTTCGACCTTTCTAGAGCACACTTCATGTCACGCTGTATCCCCTCTGTTTGAAGTCAGCTGGGTTCTACCAGGCTCTGCGTCTGTCTTCACGGCCGAGCTGGTAGCTTTACACCACTCGGTATGGGAGATTACGCGACGTGCCTGGTTCGGAGCTCGGAATGTGATCTATAGCGACTCACAAAGCGCCCTGAGTCCTCTCGGGGCATTGGAATCTCCGCATGCCCTGCTTCATGATATCCGTGACGCCACTGTTATGGCGAGCCAGGCAGATGTCAATATTATCTTCTGCTGGGTTCCTGAACATGTAGGAATTGCAGGGAATGCGGGTGCCAAAGAGTCTGTGAGGACTCTGCGACCAGACCAGCGTTTCGCTCTTCCTCACACCGACTACATGGCAGGAATACGGGCAGTTCTTCGGACTGCTTGGCAAAGAAGATGGGAGACGGTCGAAGGGAACTTAAAGTTGCGTGCCATTGTGCCCCGACTGTTCCCATGGACCTATCCCCCAATGCCGCGACGGCTTCAGGTCGCTTTCTGTCATCTCCGAATCGGGCACACTCGTGTGACGCATCGCTATTTGATGGAGCGCTCTCCTGCGTTGTCCCCCAGACTGTTTGGCACATTCTGTTGAATGTCCCAGTCTGGGTGATCTTCGCGCACATTACCTGTCCCGGTACCGGGATGGGCGGGGTCGCTACTGCCTGTCCCTTGTACTCTGGTCGAGTGTGTGCACCATGACTGGTGGACTGATAAGACTTTTTGGGGCAGGCTGGCTTTCTCCCTTGTATTTAACTTTTTTTTTTGTAATTGTTGTTGTTTTTGTTTTTTTGTAGGTCACAGGCTCCTGTGCTGGAGCTTGCTCCCTGGTTGTTATCCCTTTTTATTGTTGTTTCTGTTAAAATTTTTATTTTAAAGTAGCCTAAAACTGGGCTGTTTGTTTGCGGCGACTTATGCCTAAGTGGGCAGTCGCCAGATAGCCCCTTTAAAAAATAAAAAAAATAAATGGCCTGCTTGCATTCAGTACACAACCCCTGCTGCAACCTCCAGTGAGATAAAAACACTGCCATCCCCTCCTATCTCAGAATGTACCCGACACTTGAAGGCTGCCACACCATGTGGTATCCTTCCTCGGGGCTGCTGGGTTTGATTGAATAGAATTCACAGGGCAATAAAGACTATATTCACTATCACCGGCTATTCTGTCCTCTTCTTCACTTGTGGATATTTGAATATATCCACAACTTTCCTAACCTTTTGTTTCTTCTCTTTCTTTGCAACTCAGTCCATTGTTCCTCAGTATTCATTCATATACATGACTACAAACCAGCATCTGTGGCATGGTAGCAACTTGCGGAGGAGGATTTAGAGTCCCCTTGAATACTCGCCGCTGAACTCTGCAAATATTTTATGAGACCGGTCACTTCTTGATTTATTGGAAGGAGATTCATAAGAATCTGTACCAAGGTAGTAACAATGTGGTAGCTTCTTATGTTAAATGCATTTTGTATCTAAAGCGGAGTATATTAACTGGGCATTGTGTCTAGAATAGAATTTTAATTGAGGGGCAAGAATCATTTTCATACAAATTGCCAATAGCACTCGGGTACTGAGGATTTATGGAATATATGCTATAAATTTTATCATTTAAAGAAAGTTGCCTAACCATTAAATGTTTTTAATGGTTATAAAAAGTCCCAATGAGAATGTGACCTTGCAGATAACTCCTGTTTCATACTGGCAAATATGTGCATTATTTTTATGGTGTATTATTCTCAGTATTGAGCTTCTAAATGAGACACGGTTCTCCAGAAAAACCTGTTTCATAACTGATTTGGCTTTCATCATCAGTACAAGAACAATGATCATTGTTCTTGCATGAAAGATGGTAGCCAGTTACTTACACAACTAGTCTCCTGAATAAAGTTTTTCTTGAAGGTCTCTGTCATTTAGTCATGGTATGTATAATATGAAGCTTCAAATTAAGACACATTTACTTATAAATCATTTATTTTCTTTTAGGGTAAATTTTCTCTTTCAAATTACATAGATTGATTTGTAATAATTTTAATGGATTTTATCCCTTTATTTATTTTCCAGGGCAATATTTTAGTAATTAACTTTATGACAAGTAAAAGTCACATATTTTAGTCATGAGTGAAGAAGGTATGGCGGATCTGCCAAATCCTCCACCGGCTCCTGGTGAAACGATGATGACTGATATGGATGGCCCCAATGAAGGCAATCATGGTTCTCCCATGCGTGGACGAGATCGGGCAGGAGGAGGAGGAGGTGGATTTAGGTAGGTTGACACGAACAAGAGCATTTATTCTTAAATTTTTCTTTTAGTTTATCCCTGAAATTGGACCCAATTTTGTGTATAATTGGTACAAATTTAGGAAGGTTTTAACATCCTCTACAGTGCTCCAAATAGTCTGCAATACTTGAAGAATGTATTTTGTGTCATCTCTCATCATTTCCTAATCTAACATTCCACTTCCCAGCCAACTTCTTGTTAAACGCTGAGCTCCCATCATTCAATTTCACCTTTTTTTAAAAATATATAACTATATAAAAAAAAATTGTACCACAAATCCTGCCGAAAAAGTGTGAAGTTTAATTTTTAAGGTGAACATTAAAAAGTGGCCTACCTAAGCCTTGTTGAGGAGGCTTATGGAACTAGTTGTGTGATAATTTTGCAATGCAAATAATGAAAGCATCTCTACCAAAATGTTTTTAAGGAGAGGTGTTGAAAGAAAGTGAAGAAGTAAAAATGTGTGGAAGAACTATACCTTCAGATCTGCAATCCTTCAGCTTTAGAACCATTGCCCTTACTATAGCTGGAACCAACTTGCCAGGCCTACTGCAAGGAAAATGGCTTTATTATTTGACCTAAAAATAGAAATGGTTTTTGTCACTCTTGTAGTAACGAAACTAATGAATTTGCATTGTCTACTTTGAGTTACACTTCAGTAATTCTCCCACTACAGTAATATTTTCTGCCTAACTAAATGATTTTATAAATGTGAGATCTAACCATCCTAGTTTTTATATCATCTCATAAATGGGCTATTATGCCGAGTGGCTGTGGCAAGTCACTGATGGAGCCCTTTGGATTAACTTTAAAGTGGCTTTCACATGCTGTAGATATGAGTGTTCATACCCCACCCTAAACTGTAGGTTCCTACTGAGAAATAGGCTTCTAAATGAGTGAAAATTGGGTAGGGACCCCCCCCCCCCTCCTCCTGCAGGCATGCTAAATTTAGTTCTCTGAAACCTAAAATTCATCTTTGTGTTCATTCATAGATGCCCTTGGTGGGGGTTATATTCATTTATTAGTACTAACAAAGGAATCCAGGCCAAAAGGTGGAAATTGCACTCTGGAGAGGTGGGGGGAAACAGGCTGGTTTCTTTACCATTATATAGGAATATTTGTTCACTCTTTGTCATTGACCCTTATGCCCAGGGTTGGCATTATGGCTACATGATGACTGATCATTGAATCGTTTTGAGATGTGTAATTCTCCTTTACCAATCTATAACCCATATCATGCAGCCTGCACTTCTTTAAACACATTTCACTCTTTCTGTACTTCATTACATCATAAATTCATCCACATAGTTCGATATGCCCACAAAGAAACCTTCCTTCATTGTGGAATTGGGGCATGTTAAGGAGGGTTTATGCTTTCAGAAGGTATCCTCTTTTGCCCCCTCCTCCTCCTTTTTCATCACATATAAAATCCATTGAAGTTGAGTACTTTCAGTAATTGGCATCTTTCACTTTGATCAGATCACGAGGTGGACGAAACAGCTTTGGCCCTGGAGGCCCGATGGGACCGGGAGGACCTGGGCCTGGTAGTGGCCCTGGCCCAGGAGGACCTGGAGGACCTCCTGGACCTGGACCAGGGGGGCCTCCTGGCCCTGGACCAGGTGGACCTCCAGGACCAGGTGGGCCTATGGGACCAGGAGGGCCAATGGGACCGATGGGTCCTATGGGTCCACGAGGGCCTGGTGGACCTGGAGGACCTAGATTCCGAGGAAGAGGCGGGCCAGGATTTCGTCCTCCACCCCCTGGATTTCGAGGACCACCCCCCTTTGGCCCAAGAGGACCCCGCTTTGGTCCAAGGGGTCATCCCCCACATTTTGACAATTGGGGACCAATGCCACCCCCGCCACCAGGCATGGGAGGACCCATGGGACCACCAGGAATGGTAAGTGTAAGTCAGGACTGTTGGGTGACTTTCCCTTCCTCCAAGGTTGAGGAGCTTGATATTTGTGACTGTTATGGTGCAGGTTTATTGAAGCCTTCTTGTGAGAGTTGTAGGATGTTGGATTTAGTGTATGGAATTTGTATTGTGAGGCATCTAGGTGAATGTGTGAGTTGATTTTGCTTCAAGGGCAGGTGTGGGAGGTTTGGTACCCCAATATAATATAATTACGTGGAAAGCACTTCAAATTTAACCAGAGTTGAAATTTAACCTAATTTCATTAAAATAAGACTTGAAAAAATTAAATAAATAAATCATACGTTTAAAAGTTTAATGGGAAGTTTGAGCTTGATGAGTATCACATTCTCTAATATTGGGATGTAGAGTTGACAAGGCAACACTCATTTCTTCATTCACTCTTTGCAATCTTTTTCTTTTTCGTTGTTATGTTGTACAATACGTAGAAGCTAGTTTCAAAATACATTCGTGTCCTTAGATTTTTTAAATAAATGTTTGAAATACATATCTTTTTGCTATTTAGGCATTTTAAAAATTATTTCTTGGTCACTTCTGTGGCACCCAAAGCAGTACCCCAATTGAAAACCACTGTTCTACATCTTCCTCTAAACATCATGACTGCTACTCCGACTTTGCATCATCAAGCTCTCCGCTCTGAAACAAACCTAATGGTGCTCTTTCTCACTTGCAACATAAGAGGACTAAGATCAAATACCACCAGACAAACACATCAAAACAAAAATAACTCTGACAACAATTTGTGTGCACACAGGTACCTCCTCCTCATTGGGGTCCTAGGAGTAATTCATGATCCTCACCTGGCAGCAGTACATCCATTTATGTCACTGGCCTTGGCATCTGATCTTGATCCCATACACCTTAATACAAAGCACCCCAACAAATCACTTTTCCTCCAACCCTACTCTAGTTCATTTGTCTCATAAAACCTAAGTCACCCTTCCTTCATTCTAGGCAAGACCTAGTCCATTCTCTTGAAGTATACACAAGACCCTTCTCTGGCATGGAGTTACTCCTAGGCATTCCACTACGCAACCAGGCTCCCATTGTGTACACCGCTCAATAACCTAAACCTCATTCCACCAAACATTGCTCAAGCAGAAACATTCCAATTACATCCTATGTGGCAGGGTTCATTGAGATGGTTGCTCTCAGAGCAGTGACTACCACATCATTACCAGAAGGTTTAATATTATACTTCTCAACTTTCACTTTTGATCCCTCAATTGTCTGCCCCACCCCCATTTTCTTTTAGCCCTGGGATGAGTGGGGTTGCTACTGCTTATCCCTTGTGCTCACGACTGGTTTCTGCATACAGACTTGGAGACTATATAACTTTCTAGAATAGGACTCCCCCGTCATTTTAGTTTATTCTGACTCCCCCGTCATTTTAGTTTATTCTTTGTTGGTAGTATGTTCCGATGCCTTACAGGTGACCTGCCTCCCCCAATGCCTCAGTATGCCACCTTGCTTCTGTTTTATTTTTATTTGTTTGTTTTGGATTAGTGCATTTTTTTTAATGTAGTTAATAATAGGATAAAAATTACACTATCATTCACTTTCTGCTCTGTCAGTCCTTTTTCTCATACACTCCATTATTATTTGCTGTTGATGGCAGATGAGTGTCATTAGGGAGAAATGTCCTTTTGGTACTCTTGGCATTGATGTGAACTGATGATTTGTCAGTCCTCATTTTTCTGTGGCATTGACTAATTACATACAATTAGCTTGTTGGTTACATTAGTTTCCTCGCATGATCTTCTTCAATCCACTTCTTTTGTGGGGGTGGGGTTAGTTGAGTCCCCGGTTGGGACTATACTCAGCTGTAGACTGACCAGGGTCATAATTTTGCTGGGGCTGGGGTCCCAGTCGGTCTATAAGTCAATTGATTAATGTCCTTTACTATTTGTCCCAAACCTAGAAACTCTTCTGTTTCAGCTTGAAAGGAGGCCATCTTGAATCATTCAATTTAGGCTCCCTATGGCATTCCAACAATGTGAGGGTGTGGGATCTAAATTTTTTGTATGGAAGTAAATATTTATTTTTTTCAGCCTCCCATGTGCCCAATGGGACCCATGGGCCCGATGGGGCCACCGGGACCCTGGGGTGGACCAATGGGGGGACCCCAAGGGAATCAAAACCAACCTAACAATTTGAATGTAAGTATTATGGAGGTCCCACTTTGGGTTGTAGTTAGCTGGTTGGGCTGGTTCCTTAGGGATAAATAGAAGGCTGTTAGACTTCATATCAGTGTGAAGAGGAGGAATTAATGGCATATGTCTGGCATTAGGGGGAGATTTGATTTGGGGGAAATGGTGTCATTACTTATGGGAACAACCCTTTGGTTTTTCTCTTTGCACAGAACTCGCCAGGGATGTCCCTCAGTGGAATGGACTTGAGTGGCGAAATCTGGGTTGAAACAAAGACAGGAGAGGGGAAATCCTACTACTACAATGCCAGGACACGTGAAACAACTTGGACAAAACCTGAAGGGGATACTGTGAAGATTCTGACCCAGCAGCAGGTATGTAGTGCACACTCGTGTACAAAGCATAACCCAATCAAATTAGACATGTATATATTTTTACTCCTTCCTGTGTGTTTTGGCAGTGCATTCTTGTATTTCCTTTGTGGAGGGAAAAGAAGTTTCAGTTTTCCCCTGTGGTACCACTTGAAATGTCTTATTTGTCCTTTGTTATATCCAAGGTATGGTGCCTCACCCTGTCCCAGGAAAGCTACAACTGTCCCCTCCCTCACCCTTCCTTTCTCTTTCAGGTTGAGCAAATGGCGCAGGCGGCGGGCGTGTCTCCGTCCATGCAGAATGGTAACCAGGGCAACGATGGCCCTGGGGGTAACTCCGGTTCCGGTGGCCAGATGGGGGGTGGGGGCGGGGAAAATGGTGACCCTGATGCAGACGGAGACCAAGGCAACGATGGATCAAACTGGCAGCAGGTCTTTGCTTCCTTCGTGTTTATTTTGGGGGTCTTTCAGGGTTGTGGGTGCTTCTGTGGGCACTCTGCCACACATCTTTTACCTTTGTTCTTTTGTTAGAATCTATCCTGAAATGGCTATTTTACACCCTAGGTAGTGTATTTATTAACAGAGGTTCCTTTGATGGTTGTCACCCCGTAAGGGCCGCAGCGATTTGCCATCCTGGCCGCCATGCTGACGTGATCCAGCGCTCTGTCCGGCCCCAGCTTAGCCTCTCTTCCTTCCTTCAGATAGCCTGTATTTCTCCCCTACCTCGTCGCTCTCCATCCGCGGGGGTTGTGGGGACGGATGGGTCTGCTGCCACTTTGGCAAGCGACCAAGCCAAGATCGGCACATCCGGCCCCTTTGCCCCCCCGTTTGCGGAGCCTCGATGACATCGGGACCCCTCATTCAGAGGTTACCTGGCGTTTTCGAGCCCGCTGGCTTCAAGCGCTTCCTCGTTATTCGCTCCAATGATGGCACCATGTTGTCCAAGGGCAACATGATCCATCAGAGGAGAGGATTAGCTAGTGTAATTGGTAGAGAGCCGAAGGTGAACCGTTTCTCGGACGGGAGCCTTCTGGCGAATCCAGCCGAGGCGGCCAAGATAAGTGCTCTTGGGACACTTCATGGCACCCCGGTGAGTGTGACGCCGCACTCTACCATCAACTTTGTGAAAGGAGTAGTTTATACGAGGGAACTCGTTGACTACTCCATTCAGGACATCACCCTAGAGCTGGCCGACCATGGGGCGGTCAAGGTCGAACGTGTGATGAGAAAACAGGGAGGGGCCTCGAGACCCACCCCTACACTCTTCGTCACGTTCGACTGTGACAAGTTCCCAGAGTCGGTGCGTGCCGTTGGTACCGCTACCGCGTGAAGGCATTCGTGCCACTGCCGCGGTGGTGCTATTACTGTCACCGCTTCAGCCATTCGAATCGCTCATGTAGACGTGCAAAGTCGGGGTCACCCGAAGTATGTGTGAATTGCTCCAAGGTCGCACACGCTAAGTCCAAATCGTGTGTGTCAATTGCGGAGAGCCGCAGCCTGCTTCTTCGAAGCAATGTGGTGCATATCTCCTTGAGAAAGAAATACTGGCCGTTCAGGCCCAGGATCGACTCTCATTCCGCGAAGCTAAGGACTTGGTCCTGGAGTGCCCGGCTCTGCCTGGGACGTCATATGCCTCAATAGTTAGAAAGGCACCCTCTACTCCTGGCCCATCCAGGCCAACGAGCACGGTTGTTTCCACGCCCATTCGGAGCCCTTCTGCGGGCTCTACCCAACCCAGGTGCTTCCCTGGTAAAGCTGGCGGCAAAAAGGGTTCATACCCAGCCCTGGCTAAAACCAGGGCTCCCCCCTCTTCCCCCAGCGTGACCGTTTCCCGTAAGGCGAGAAACGGCGATTCGCCTCCACCGAGTCGTTAGACTCACAGGAGGCAACACCCCTGAAGTTTTTCACTAGGCCATCTTCTGGGGTTCCTAAAGCTGTCCCCGGAAAGGAAGACAGCAACAAAGGAGCTTCGGCTCCTTCGCCCACGCCTAGTGGTGGAGGGAGTGGCTCGTAGACGGTGTTTCCTCGAAAAGAGGGCCCCCCCGCCTCCGAAGTCGCAACGCCCACCTAAGGTTTCGAGGCGGAAAGAGGAAGCCTTGCGTGGCGAGCCCAACCTCCCCCAATAAGTCCTCGAAGGCGACAGCGCTTTTTCCGGCCAACAGCGCCCGGGGTTGTGCCCCGGGAAGTGTACGGCCATTCCCGTGAGGGTTTTCTGTTCGAGGAGGGCCCCCGCGTCTCCTCCAAGCTAGGCCTGAAGGGCATATTCCTTCAATGGAATTGCCGTGGACTCCGGGCCAACTGGGAGGAGCTGCGGAGGCTCGTCTCTTCCCGTTCCCCGTTAGCTATCTTTTTGCAGGAGACCATGCTAGGCGCGTAAGCCCTGCCCACCGTCCCGGGGTATAAGGGTCTCGCGACCCCACCACCGCGGGATGGCCGGGCTGGGAGATGCGCGGTTTACACCCGGCATGATGTCTCCGTTCTTCCTTTCTCTTTAGATTCCTCCTTTCAGGCAGTGGCTGTGCAGCTGCACCTGGATAGGAGGTATACTATCATTTCTGCGTACATTCCACCGTCAGCTGACTTCGACGCGGGGGACTTCCGCCGCGTCGTGGCACGGTTGCCGAGGCCCTTCATCTTTTTTGGAGATCTGAACGGCAGGCATCCTCTCTGGGGAGATTACTCCATAAATCCCAGGGGACAAGTCCTTGCCGATCTGATCGAAGAGCTTAAGATGGGTGTCATAAACGTGGATGAGTTTACGCATCACTGTCCGAGAACCGATTCATTTTCTTGCCTTGACCTATCTTTGTGCTCTTGGAATGCACAGCCTGATTTTGATTGGGGGGTGGTCGATGACCTCCATGGTAGTGATCACTTTCCCATTCAAATATCATTTTCAGGGCAACTGCCGCCTGAGAGCCCACCTCGGTGGTACTTGGCGCGGGCGCGATGGCCTGCATTTTCAGGAAATGACTGAATTCTCTATCTCAGTCGAGGAGTTTAGGTCGGTAGATGAGGCCGTTTAGTTCTTCTCCGGCAACCTCATCGCCGTGGGCCTGACTACTATTCCTAGGACATCTGGCCGTTTTGCACGCCGACCACTCCCATAGTGGTCGGCCGAGTGTGAGACGGCCCTCAAACAGAAGCGTTATCCCTACATGCGCTATAAGCGCCGCCCGAACGATTTCACTGTGGGTGAATTTCGTCGGGCTAGGGCTAGGTTCCGGTATATTTCGAAGCACGCCCGCCGATCTTCTTGGCGGGCATACGTCTCTTCACTTAACGGGAAGACCCCTTTAGCAGAGGTGTGGAGGCGAATCAAAAGGATTCGGGGCAAGTTCTCGCAGGACCCCCCTCCAGTTGTCCAGGAGAATGGGACCGCAATCTCGGACCCCGCGTCCGTGGCGGAATCCTTCGCGACCGCTTTTTTCGCATTCTCTAGCCGGGATGCTGCTCCGCCAGCATTCAATGCACGTCGTTATTTCGCGGAAGGCCGCCGGCTGGACTTTAGCTCCAGAGGCGGAGAACCCTTCAACGACAAGTTTACTGGGAGCAAGTTGCGCTCCGCTCTCGCTTCGTGCGCGGACACCGCCCATGGTCCGGACGATGTCCCATACCCCATGCTTCGACACCTGGGTAAGCGAGGCATGGTCTTTCTGTTAGATTTGTTCAACAGGATCTGGGTGGAGGGTCTTCTCCCAGACTCCTGGCGAATCCCTACTGTCCTCGCCTTTCGCAAGCCGGGGAGAGATCACTCTACTCCGACCTGTTTCCGCTTAATCTCTCTAACCTCTTTCGTGTGCAAGATGATGGAGAAATTAGTAAATTTTAGACTAGCCTTTTTCCTGGACAGCTGAGGCCATCTGTCTTCTGCACAGTGCGGCTTCCGCAAGTTCCACTCCACGTCGGATGCTCTGCTCCGACTGGAAACTGCCGTCTGCGAGGCTTTCCTTCGTAGACAGCACTACGCCACGGTGTTTTTCGATCTGGAGAAGGCCTATGATACCGCATGGCGATACGATATCATGGAGACTCTCCACACGATGGGGGTGAGGGGACGCCTCCCAGTCTTTATATCTGAATGTTTGCGAGATCGTCGATTCCGCGTACGTGTGAGGGGACCTCTCTCCGTCCCAAAGGATCAGGAAGAGGGTGTCCCGCAGGGAAGTGTCCTCAGTGTCACACTCTTTGCCCTGAGCATCAACGGCATCACCTCGGTGCTGCCGGAAGATGTTCTCGCTACGCTCTACGTGGACGACCTTTCGATCTCTTTTGGCGCGGCCCAGATGCCAACTCTGGAGCGTCGACTCCAACAGGCATTGAACCGCGTCTCTCGCTATGCCGAAGCGCACAGGTTTCGGTTTTCTTTGGCCAAGGCTAAGGTGGTGCACTTCTGCCGCCATCCACGGCTTCACCCCGACCCAGATTTGTTTATTAATGGGGTGCGCCTGGATGTGGTGGAGTCGCACCGTTTCCTTGGTCTTGTATTCGACCGACGCCTCACCTGGGAGGCTCATATTCGCAGCCTTCGGGTCTCTTGTACCCGCGCCATGGACATTCTCCGTTCCGTGACGTTCAGCGCTTGGGGCGCTGATAGGGCTACTGCCTTACTTTTTTATCGATCCTTTGTTCGCTCGAAGCTCGACTACGGATTCGAGTTTTATGCATCCGCAGCCGAGCGTTTATTGCGGAAGGTGGATTCGATCCACCACACCCGCCTTCGCCTTGCGACCGGTGCCTTCCGCACTTCCCCCATTGAGAGCCTGTTGGTCGATGCTGGGGAGATGCCACTCGCTCTGCGCCGCGTGCAATGCATCACTCGCCTGTACGCGGTAGCCCGGCGCCTCCCTCAGTTGCCAACAGCTCTCACTGCATCCGCAGCTCATCTCGATGGTGCCTATGACGCCTAGAGGTAGATATAGCTCTCGGGCAGGTGGCCAACTGGGAGGAGCTGCGGAGGCTCATCTCGTCCCGTTCCCCGTTAGCTATTTTTTTGCAGGAGACCATGCTAGGTGCGTGCCCCCTCCCTGCCCTCCCGGGGTATAAGGGTCTTGCGACCCCACCACCGCGGGATGGCCGGGCTGGGGGATGCGCAGTTTACACCCGGCATGATGTCTCCGTTCTTCCTTTCTCTTTAGATACCTCCTTTCAGGCAGTGGCTGTGCAGCTGCACCTGGATAGGAGGTATACTATCATTTCTGCGTACATTCCACCGTCAGCTGACTTCGACGCGGGGGACTTCCGCCGCGTCGTTGCACGGTTGCCGAGGCCCTATCTCTTGCTTGGAGATCTGAACGGCAGGCATCCTCTCTGGGGAGATTACTCCATAAATCCCAGGGGACAAGTCCTTGCCGATCTGATCGAAGAGCTTGAGATGGGTGTCCTAAACGTGGATGATTTTACGCATCACTGTCCGAGAACCGCTTCATTTTCTTGCCTTGACCTATCTTTGTGCTCTTCGGATGCACAGCCTGATTTTGATTGGGGGGTGGTCGATGACCTCCATGGTAGTGATCACTTTCCCATTCATATATCATTTTCAGGGCAACTGCCGCCTGAGAGACCACCTCGGTGGTGCTTGGCGCGGGCGCGGTGGCCTGCATTTCAGGAAATGACTGAATTCTCTATCTCAGTCGAGGAGTTTAGGTCGGTAGATGAGGCCGTTGAGTTCTTCTCCGGCAACCTCATCGCCGTGGGCCTGACTACTATTCCTAGGACGTCTGGCCGTTTTGCACGCCGACCACTCCCATGGTGGTCGGCCGAGTGTGAGACGGCCCTCAAACAGAAGCGTTATGCCTACATGCGCTATAAGCGCCGCCCGAACGATTTCACTGTCGCTGAATTTCGTCGGGCTAGGGCTAGGTTCCGGTATATTTCGAAGCACGCCCGCCGCTCTTCTTGGCGGGCATACGTGTCTTCACTTAACGGGAAGACCCCTTTAGCTGAGGTGTGGAAGCGAGTCAAAAGGATTCGGGGCAAGTTCTCGCAGGACCCCCCCTCCCGTTCTCCAGGAGAATGGGACCGCAATCTCAGACCCCGCGTCCGTGGCGGAATCCTTAGCGACCGCTTTTTCCGCATTCTCTAGCCGTGATGCTGCTCCGCCAGCATTCAATGCACGTCGTGATGTCGCGGAAGGCCGCCGGCTGGACTTTACCTCCAGTGGCGGAGAACCCTTCAACGACAAGTTTACTGTGAGTGAGTTGCGTTCCGCTCTCGCTTCGTGCGCGGACACCGCCCATGGTCCGGACGATGTCCCGTACGCCATGCTTCGACACCTGGGTGAGCGAGGCATGGCCTTTCTGTTAGATCTGTTCAACAGGATCTGGGTGGAAGGTCTTCTCCCAGACTCCTGGCGAATCGCTACTGTGCTCGCCTTTCGCAAACCGGGGAGAGATCACTCTACTCCGACCGGTTTCCGCCCAATCTCTCTAACCTCTTGCGTGTGCAAGTTGATGGAGAAATTGGTAAACGTTAGATTAGCTTTTTTCCTGGACAGCGGAGGCCATCTGTCTTCCGCACAGTGCGGCTTCCGCAAGTTCCACTCCACGTCGGATGCTCTGCTCCGACTGGAAACTGCCGTCTGCGAGGCTTTTCTTCGTAGACAGCACTACGCCACGGTGTTTTTCGATCTGGAGAAGGCCTATGATACCGCATGGCGATACGGTATCATGGAGACTCTCTACACGATGGGGGCGAGGGGACGCCTCCCAATGTTTATATCTGAATTTTTGCGAGATCGTCGATTCCGCGTACGGGTGGGGGGAACTCTCTCCGGCCCAAAGGAGCAGGAAGAGGGTGTCCCGCAGGGAAGTGTCCTCAGTGTCACACTCTTTGCCCTGAGCATCAACGGCATCACCTCGGTGCTGCCGAAAGATGTTCTCGCTACGCTCTACGTGGACGACCTTTCGATCTCTTTTGGCGCGGCCCAGATGCCAACTCTGGAGCGTCGACTCCAACAGGCATTGAACCGCGTCTCTCGCTATGCCGAAGCGCACAGGTTTCGGTTTTCTTTGGCCAAGACTAAGGTGGTGCACTTCTGCCGCCATCCACGGCTTCACCCCGACCCAGATTTGTTTCTTAATGGGGTGCGCCTGGATGTGGTTGAGTCGCACCGTTTCCTTGGTCTTGTATTCGACCGACGCCTCACCTGGGAGGCTCATATTCGCAGCCTTAGGGTCTCTTGTACCCGCGCCATGGACATTCTCCGTTCCGTGACGTTCAGCGCTTGGGGCGCTGATAGGGCTACCGCCTTACTTTTTTATCGATCCTTTGTTCGCTCGAAGCTCGACTACGGATGCGAGTTTTATGCATCCGCAGCCGAGCGTTTATTGCGGAAGGTGGATTCGATCCACCACACCCGCCTTCGCCTTGCGACCGGTGCCTTCCGCACTTCCCCCATTGAGAGCCTGTTGGTCGATGCTGGGGAGATGCCACTCGCTCTGCGCCGCGTGCAGTGCATCACTCGCCTGTACGCGCGAGCCCGGCGCCTCCCTCAGTCGCCAACAGCTCTCACTGCATCCGCAGCTGATCTCGATGGTGCCTATGCCGACGAGAGACGCCAGTCATGCCCTAAGCCCTTTGGGTTTAGGGCCAGGAAACTCCTTCGAGAGCTAGATATAGCTCTCGGGCCGGTGGCGCCCCTGGTTCTGCCCAGGACGCCACCCTGGAGGGTACCACATTTGGCTATTTGTCGCCACGCCTCTGCTCCCAAAGCTTGTACTGCGCCGGGAGTATTGCGTTCGACCTTTTTGGAGCACACATCGTGTCACGCTGGAACCGTGCCAGTGTATACGGATGGCTCCAAGTCCCAAGAGGGGGTCGGCTTCCACGCCGTATCCCCTCTGTTTGAAGTCAGCGGGGCTCTACCAGGCGCTGCGTCTGTCTTCACGGCCGAGCTGGTGGCAATACACCACTCGGTAGGGGAGATTACGCGACGTGCCCGGTTCGGAGACCGGATTGTGATCTATAGCGACTCACAAAGCGCCCTGAGTGCTCTCGGGGCATTGGAATCTCCGCATCCCCTGGTTCGCGATATCCGTGACGCCAC
The DNA here is from genome assembly GCA_963969495.1 of Ceratothoa steindachneri. Classification (NCBI taxonomy): domain Eukaryota; kingdom Metazoa; phylum Arthropoda; class Malacostraca; order Isopoda; family Cymothoidae; genus Ceratothoa; species Ceratothoa steindachneri. Next base: position 134,484,999 of record OZ018321.1, on the reverse strand, counting down.
GGTTTTGGCGAGCCGGGCAGATGTCGAGATTATCTTCTGCTGGGTTCCTGGACATGTGGGAATTGCGGGGAATGAGCGCGCCGATGAGGGCGCCAAAGAGTCCGCGAGGACTCTGCGACCGGACCAGCGTTTCGCTCTTCCTCACACCGACTACATGGCAGGAATACGGGCAGCTCTTCGGACTGCTTGGCAAAGAAGATGGGAGACGGTCGAAGGGAACTTAAAGTTGCGTGCCATTGCGCCGCGACTGTTCCCATGGACCTATCCCCCAATGCCGCGGCGGCTTCAGGTTGCTTTCTGTCGTCTCCGAATCGGACACACTCGTGTGACGCATCGCTATCTGGTGGAGCGCTCGCCTGCGCCCTATTGCAACGACTGCGTCGTCCCCCAGACTGTTCGGCACATTCTTGTCGAATGTCCCAGTCTGGGTGATCTTCGCGCACGACACCTGTCCCGGTACCGGGATGGGCGGGGTCGCTACCGCCTGTCCCTTGTACTCGGGACGAGTGCGTGCACTTTGACTGGTGGACTTGCTAACTTTTTGGGGGAGGCCGGCCTTCTCCCTTTTTTTTAACCAGGCTTAATTTTTGTTGTTGTTGTTTTTGTTGTTGTTGTTGTTTTTGTTATTGTTTTTTTTATTGTTATTTCTTTTTTGTTGTTCCCTGTTCCATTTTTTGAAGTAGCCTAGAACTAGGCTGTTTGTTTACGGCGACTTATGCCTAAGTCGGCAGTCGCCAGATAGCCCCTTAAATAAAAAAAAAAAAAAAAAAAAAATCTCGGGCAGGTGGCGCCCCTGGTTCTGCCCAGGATGCCACCCTGGAGGGTACCACATTTGGCTATTTGTCGCCACGCCTCTGCTCCCAAAGCTTATACTGCGCCGGGAGTATTGCGTTCGACCTTTTTGGAGCACACATCGTGTCACGCTGGAACCGTGCCAGTGTATACGGATGGCTCCAAGTCCCAACAGGGGGTTGGCTTCCACGCCGTATCCCCTCTGTTTGAAGTCATCGGGGCTCTACCAGGCGCTGCGTCTGTCTTCACGGCCGAGCTGGTGGCAATACACCACTCGGTACGGGAGATTACGCGACGTGCCCGGTTCGGAGACAGGATTGTGATCTATAGCGACTCACAAAGCGCCCTGAGTCCTCTCGGGGCATTGGAATCTCCGCATCCCCTGGTTCGCGATATCCGTGACGCCACAGTTTTGGCGAGCCGGGCGGATATCTAGATTATCTTCTGCTGGGTTCCTGGACATGTAGGAATTGCGGGGAATGAAGGCGCCAAAGAGTCCGCGAAGACTCTGCGACCGGACCAGCGTTTTGCTCTTCCTCACACCGACTACATGGCAGGAATACGGGCAGCTTCTTCGGACTGCTTGGCAAAGAAGATGGGAGACGGTCGAAGGGAACTTAAAGTTGCATGCCATTGCGCCGCGACTGTTCCCATGGACCTATACCCCAATGCCGCGGCGGCTTCAGGTTGCTTTCTGTCGTCTACGAATCGGACACACTCGAGTGACGCATCGCTATTTGATGGAGCGCACGCCTGCGCCCTATTGCGACGACTGCGTCGTCCCCCAGACTGTTCGGCACATTCTTGTCGAATGTCCCAGTCTGGGTGATCTTCGCGCACGATACCTGTCCCGGTACCGGGATGGGCTGGGTCGCTACCGCCTGTCCCTTGTACCCGGGACAGATTCGTGCACATTCACTTGTGGACTTGTTGACTTTTGGGGGGAGTCCGGGCTTCTCCCCTTTATTTAAGGTTCTTTTTTTGTTATTGTTTTGTTTGTAGGGTGCACTCTCCTGTACCGGGGTGAGGGGGACCTCTCCCCGCTGCCGGAGATTGCTTCCTGATTGTTAAGTTTTTCCAATTTATATCATTGTTAAGTTTTCATATTTTTACTTTAAAGTAGCCTAGTCCTAGGCTGTCGTGTTTTTCGGCGACTTATGCCCAAGTGGGTAGTTGCCATATGGGCTCTATAAAATTAAAAAAAAAAAAAATCCCTTTAGGTTGCACGCTCCTGCGCTGGGGGGACCTCCCCCGACGCACCAGCTTGCTTCCTTTCCCCCTTTTTGGGGTGTTTTTTTTGTCTCTAATTTTATTTTAAAGTAGCCTAGAACTAGGCCAGTTTTAATACGGCGACTAATGCCCAAGTAGGCAGTCGCCAGATGAGCTCTTAAAAAAAAAAAAATTGATGGTTGTCACGACTTGACGCAAAAATGCTTGGTGTTGATGTTTCGTTTTATTTTTTTCACAGGGCCCCGGCCAGTGGGGAGGTGGACCAGGAATGGGCCCCCCACCAGGCCAAGGAGGACCACCCTTTGGAATGGCTCCAGGTGGTTTTGGTGGCCCCCCACCTTACGGAATGCCACCCGGACCCCCAGGTAATTCGTCTTGGCTAAAATGGGGTTTGGGACTCGTTGCTGGAATGGGTGGGAAGTGGCACTGTTTGTCTGCCTCTCCCATCAATTTACTGGATGTTGGCATGCATCAGCACCATAAGTTGAGTGGGGGGGAGGGTAGTGGTTGAATTAAGAATAGGTACCCCTAAAGGCAAATGGGTGAGTTGCTCTAGACAAAGTGGGTTATTGTAAGGAATAGGTTCCCACTCGAGCATCTATTTGCCCATGCCCACAAAGGTGACATCTGAACGATCGCATGCCCTTCCTACTCCAACACTTGGGGATGTGCGCACTCTAGTCTCAAGGACTGTAGGAGGATCTGTAGTTGTATATCTTGTGCAAATTTTAAATTCCATCTTCATTTTCTTCACAGCAAATCCATCCTATGTGCTGGGACATCTCTTCCACTCAGGGTTCTGTCCTGGGTAGAAGACCCCTAGCATGCCCCCTCATAAACCCTCCGCCTAGATAAGAATACAAATCTTCCATCTTAGTTTATTGAGCAGTCACAGCAAAGGATGATGGGTACGGCCATCGATCATTTTTCACAACATTATTAATCAGATGAAATAACATTTGGCCTAACAATCCACCTTAAAATATAAAATAAACGCATTCAATCATAGTTAAATAACAAGATAAAGTTAACACTTAATGATGTAATCAACAAATGCAGATAAAAATAACCATCTTTGGATCATTCACACAATCTTACGCAATAAGATGCAGCATATAACTAGGTCTACTAAAGTAGACATGGGGCGATTGCCTCGCAATATATTATTCAAATTAGGCTCCCCTCCCCTTCAAGTTCAAATGGGTTATTGTCAAGAATGAGATGAAAATGATGATGAACACCATAAGTGATGTTATGGGTGTTATCTATCTCCTTCCTCCCCTCGCAAGTTTATATGGGCACATTAGAAACTTAAAACAATAACGAGTAAATTTACATATCCTTTGAAACAAAACAATAACGTTGCACCTAAGATTCATAAACCAGATGCAATGGGCACACAGTTTGAAAACAATGACGCTAAATATTTTCATATATAGTGAATTATTTGTCAAGACAGGTACGATGCCTCAGCCTGCCTGGGGATAGAGATTCTGATGACCCCAGTTCGTTTGGGGCTGCAGCCGTGCCAAAGCTAGTGGGTGGTGATAGTTTGAGAGTGGGCTGCCTTATCATGCATGGTAAGGGCAGATGCAAAGGCAGCATCGAGGTCCTGGGATTTCCAATTACACCCATCAACTGGGCAGGTTAACTGTGGCATGATTGAGGGCTTATAAGTAGCTTGACGATGAGTGGATGGTTGGTTATTGGAGAACTGATGACTGATGTGAGCTACCCATCATAGATAAGAATACAAATCTTCCTTCTTAGTTTATTGAGCAGTCGCAGCAAAGGATGATGGACACCACACACACCTGTGGGAGAAGAGTTAATGGACTTAAATACTACCCTTAGGTATAAATGAACATGAATAACAAATAATGACAAGTGATGTTATGAGTGTTATCTACCGCCATGCACTCGTATCATCTACGTTAACCTCAACCAGTCCTTTCTCTTGGCTCAAACACACCTTCACATAATTAACCTACCTTTTATGGGGGTGTTCCAACCCCTCTCACACCCTGACACTCCCTCAGAGTCCCAATTTTGTGTCATCAGCAAAAATTGCCACTACTATTTACACCCTCACCAAGATCATTTATATAAACTATGAATAATAATAATGGGCCTAGAAATGATCCCTGAGGTATGCCACTGATAACATCCCTCCACTGTGACCTCACCCCATTCAGCACAACTGTTTCCTGTCTTTCAGCCATTCAGTTATCCAAGTGATAGCATCGCTCTATTTTCTTGCAGGCTTTGGTCCTGGCCCAGGACCAGGTCCTGGACCCGGCTGGAATGGCTATGGGATGCCCCCGGGTCCTCCAATGGGCCCCCCAGGTTGGGGCATGCCACCCCCCGGAATGGGAATGCCACCTATGGGGGAACCTGTGAGTCAGGGGGGCCCAAACCATGCAGAGGGCATGAGTCACGGCGCGATGCAGCAGGCGATGCCGATGGCCTCCCCGAAGGAAGCCGAGGTGAGTGCCGTTATGCCCTTGTGCCTGCAGGGGAGGGGGGAGATGGATGGGTGGTGCAACAAGGGTGTAATGCTCTCTCTACAACTGAGATCTGGGGGAGCAGTGTGCCTCTCTGACCCCAGTGTCCCATGAATGTGCTCACTTTTTTGCCTCTGTTTAGACGCCGAAAAGAGTGAAAGATGGCACTAAACATTCTTCGGACAGAGCGAAATCATGCTATAAAATAGGCTTGTTTGAATTGCCCCCCTTCTGGGTAGGGGTTCTTATTGTCCCACCCTCAGATTTAACCCCATTTTCCTCTGACAGGCAAACTCGAATGCCGCAAAGGACCACCCAAAGGAGGGCGCCCCTTCCTCAGATCCTGCCCCAAAGGGTGACTCTTCGATGCCTGCTGTTGATAAGATAAATGCGCCAGGTGGCGCCGCCCCACCAGCTTCTGCCATCCCTGGAGACGAACAGGTGAGCCCTGAGCTCCTGGCCAGGGCTGCCGAATGGACTGAACACAAGTCCCCGGATAATCGGAGCTACTTCTACAACGCCAAGACGCTGGAGTCTGTGTGGGAGAAGCCGCAGCCGCTCAAGGACTTGGAAGGTGAGTTCCCATTAATCTCCACCCATAGCTTTTTCCCTCTGCCTTTTTCTTTAAAATCATCAAATTCCTTAACACTAATCACGAATTGGCAATTAACGGTACACTGGTAGTCTCAAATAATTTATCCCCATTTTTTTTAGATATCACTCTTAAACCATTAACTCGTAAGGGCGTCGTTCTTACCATCTAATGCCCTTGATAGATTACCCTTTGCGAGCCATCTCGGTCAATTTGTTACCCTTTGGAACCGGTGTTCCTTGTTTCTCCTAGCCTCATAAAACCCTGAGTAGGTGGGTCGCTATGTGGTGTAGCATTTCATAGATGTAGGGTCCATCCCCAGGCAGGTGGTATTCTGTGGCCTGTAGCATCTCACACTCTTAGCTTATTTATCCCTGGTTGGGGGAGTTCTATGTATGTTCTCAAGGGGAGCTAAAAACAAAGGGGTTGTGAACATGCCCCTCTGCCCACGTTATAGCCTTTCTGTGTCCTTTTACAACCTGCAGGGATGATGATCTCAAGGGCAACCTTGCTGCAGCTGACATCAGGAGGATTGTGTGCAGCACGGCTCCACTGCCTGCAGGAAGATCTATGGCTATAGATCTTCCTCACATTTTCACTCCCACCTTCAGCATTTTCCTTACAGATCTCTCCTTACAAACATGCAGGAAGAGCCCTTCGTTGCTATTTCCCCTTATATTCCTGGTAAACAGAAGGAACTTTATTGACTAATTTATTTGCCAGACAAAAGTGACTGATCATAATCGATACCAGTGGGTGATCCCCCCCCCCCTCCCCTTTATCTATTTCTACCCCGGGTCTTCGGGTGGGTGCTTCCGTGCCCTCGTGTCATTTCACAGTTGAGTTGGGGCCGAGTTTCCTCACCGATTCTTCTTGTATCTGCTCCCGCAGCCGCGCGCCTCGCCATCGTGCAAGGTATCAGTCTTGGGAAGACCCTGGGCCCTCCGGGGACCGAGGGCGAGGCGGAGGTGAAGGAGGAACCTGAGGCGGAGGCGACCAAGGTGAACGGCGAGCGCAGCGAGACCCCCGAAGAGAAGGAGACGCCCATGGAGGTGGACGCCGAAGAACCCAAGGTAGGTGACTCATCATTATTTTACCTCCCTCTGCCTTAAAAACCTAGTTGTAGATGCCTTCATTGGTTTTAGCTTCTTAGTAATAAGTAACAACAACAGGAGTCTTTATTATAGATTGTCAGTTTTGTTAAAAACAAAACAAAAAAGGGACAAGCAAAAAGCTTTCCACTGAAGCTTAACCCCGCTTCCACAAGACTCTAGACTCTCTCAAACTGAGCTAGATTTTGTTTTGCTCAAATTTAGGATCTATGGTCTTTTTCTGAGTAAAAACGCACCTTTGGGTTGTCGGATGGGGACCCCGATTTGGGTCATCATTTTGGTGACTCCGGTCCCCCACCGAGAGGCTTAAGAAGGATGTTATAAATGGGGCTTTAGGCTTCATCAACCGGTTGTTAAGGAAATATGCACTTAATTATCTGTCACCGCTCCCCATCTTTTCCTAGGTTACGGGTAGCCTTTCGCCCTCCTTACTCCAATTCCCGAAGTCTGAATCGTGCCTGTTGCAGGAGGAGCCTCCCGAAGAGACGAAACCCCAGCAGGATTTGAGTCGGCCTGTCTCATCTCAGCCTGTGGCGAGCACCCCGTGGTGCGTGGTGTGGACAGGAGATCGGCGGGTCTTCTTCTACAACCCAACTACCAAGTGAGTGAAGGATCTGCATGCTTACCTGAACCTCCCACTAATCACCGCCCTGTGGTGGAGAGGGGGTGGGGATTTGCTTTGCCCAGTTCGTAGTAACCCAAATATCTTTTTGAGGTCCCGCAGGGGGGGGGGAATCTGAGTGTATGACTGCTTGGGAGATTAGGAGGGGGAGCTTTGATCCTACAGCCTGTAATGTAGGCTCAGCCAACGATACCCTAATTAAGTGAGGGCTGTGCTTTCTCTGAGGTTGTCCTAAAGGACCAGGTTAGAGTGGAGGGAGGCTGTTGCATGCTTGTTTTTTTATGGTGCTACCTGTCCTTGCAACAATAGTTAGGAAGTGTTAGTTCATTTGCAGCATACGTATGGTGGTCCCTCTCCAGGATTGCTTCCAGGTGGGGAGGCGTGTCATATCACTTTGCAACTCATTGGCTCTGCAGGGGGATACCCTGTGTAACTGCCCCTCCTCCCCACCTGGGTTGATATGTGTCTGGTGGAGCCTGGGGAAGTTGGTGGTGCGTCCTCTCACCGCTACTTTAACTTTTTATTATTGTGATTATCATTCTTATAATCAAGTAATATTATTAGTTATTTATCAGTATTTTTCATGTTTTATTATTAGTAGTATAATTTAATCATAGTATTATTTATTATTATTACAGCTATCCACTCAACCTTTTCTACCTGCACTTTGTACCAGGAGTATTGTTGCCACCTGTGCACAGAGTTTGGTCTTGTAGCCATGGTGCCTTGGTGGACTGCTTGCCATCGTGAGATCACCTAGCACCGGGGTATGATACTACTAGGTGATCACCCACTCTAATCATTAGTGGCCCCGCGTATCGCTACTTTTTTTATTACATACCCTCCTACCCCTCTCCACACTTTTTCTCTTATCCATAGAGGTTCTGATTGCCCGCTGTACTTTCATTCTCTTATGACCCTTAGTCAAGTGTCAGTGTATACCCTGAGGTCCCTTCCTGCTGCGAGGGCCATATGCCATCTCGCTAAGACAAGTATTCGGTACAGGGTTTTGCTGGACCGTCTACTCTCATCATCTTCCATTACACACCCAAGGTAGCTATGCCGCCACTATCCTTTATGATTAAAGCTCAACTACAATTTCGCCTGAATGGTGGGATGGGTTGGCCAAGCCCATCAAAGCTCGATACGATTGAGTATGTGTAAATGATCACATCGTGCAATTTTCTGATCGTGTCTACTTTCCATGTGTCCTTTTTTCCCTTTTCTCTAAATTATGAGTACAATAGAAGGTAATAGGAGGAATCCACTTCCAATCGCGGGTTCGCCTTCCATCGGAGGATGAGGTAACAAGAGACGCACGCATTTTCACCTGGTGGAGGGGCTCCCCTCTCACCATCCACAGGGGCTTCCCATCTGTCTCCATTGGACCCACTCTTGGGCAACTCCACCTGCAAAATTAGGTTACCCCCTTTATGTTATCAGGGACCCTGCAACCCTCTTCCACTGGAGAGGAGGTTTATCCCTTTCCTAGACATAATGGTGCAAGGTTTTCCTTCACCCCCTTCTGTGAAGTCAGTCACCCATGTATGACTCTATCTTTCGACCAATGGCAGTCCTACCTTTTCTCTCGGGGGGGGGGGGGGGCAGGCAGGCAGCCCGCCCCAAATCGACTGCTCCCTGTCGAAGCGACTTGATAGTGTCATCCTTGGGAAGCAAGGGAAAGCAGGGCCCATCTGGCCATGCCCCCTACACTTGTGTATTTTGACATTGCTGGGAGTTAGCAACTTAGCGTGCCTGCCCCGACTCTCTTCCGTGAAGGGGGTCTGTTCTCCAGCCAGAGACATGACTGACTAAAGGTACCTCAAATGGGATCCGTGATGCTTTTTTGGGGGGGGCTGCATGGAGGTCCCCCCTGAGATGGACATGGTCCCGGAGGTGACCTTGCACCATATTGCAGGATCTTCCATGGCTCAAACATCGAACCTGAGTCCGCCCCCTATGCAAGCTTCTGCTCCCGCTCGGGTCCACAGGGACTCACAATGAGAGGAGGGACCTCCTCCCCTGGCTTGTGCCCCTTTTACAGCTAAGGCCTTCTCTATCTCAGAGAAGGATCTTGCTGAGGCCGGTTCGTTCGGCCTAAGGGTTCATTCCAGCAGTGGATAGAATCGGTTTCATTCCCCACCCTCATCTCTGAGGAATAAAGGTTCCTCTCCTTCGCCGGGGACGGATGGGTCCGCTGCCATTTCGACAAGTGACTGGTCCCCAGGCGCCCTGGTCTTAAACTTTTTCTGGTTATTTGCTCCACTGATGGCAGCATGTTGAACCAAGGGCAATATGATCCATCAGAGGAGAGCATTAGATAGCTTGATTGGTAGAGATCCGAAGGTGACCCTTTTCTCGGACGGGAGACTTGTGGCAAATGCGTTGAACCCTTCCAAGCCAGCTTTGATTAGTGTGGGCTTCGGACAATGAATGGCTTGCTGTGTAGCGGTTGGTTCCGGCAAGGTCCACTCACTCACACTGAGACGCCCGTTAGATCACAAGGTCTTAAGGAGACGTCAATACTCAATTTTCTTTATTTAAAAAAAAACTATGTATCTATCTCAATACAATCACATAGAATATATATAAATTAACTGTTGAGCTTCTTCCAAATCGGAGTTTCAATATGAAGGTGAAAACCAAGCACGCCATTGATAAAAGCATCTTTATTTATCTGGGTTTGAACGTTTCGAGGCCTTAGCCTCATCATCAGCACTAAGAAATTAAGATAGTAAAGGGTTAAAATCTACAGTTTTCAGAATTGCCTATTTTGAAGTTATCTCGTATGGGCGAGGGGTCTGGTTTGTTTAGAATCAGGGGCTGATTCTAAACAAACCAGACCCCTCGTCCATAATACGAGATCACTTTAAAATACTTAGTCATGGCCCCCATCCCAACAAACCTCAAATATTAGAATCACTTTACATCCTAAAACTTGAACCTAATTTAAATATAAATAAAACCATCCAATCTTTACATTTATCATGGATTATTGAAATTTTTATTCTTGTATTAAGCATCTTATCCTAAATTACACTACTCAATTTTAGTATTTTATGAAAACTAGAAATTTTAACCCTTTACTATCTTACTTTTTCTGTGCCGATGATGAGGCTAAGCCCTCGAAACGTTCAAACCCAGATAAATAAAGATGCTTTTATCAGTAGCGCGCTCGGTTTTCACCATATATATATATATATATATATATAGAATGAACAAGAATAAGCGTGTACAAGATAAATTAATTTGGACTTAGAATAAGATTAATATTTACAAAGGTCTATCTATACACATGACTTTGCAAGTGAGCTCCCCCACTCAATTGTGGTTTTGGCACAACAACTTACCAGCCAACTTTACTCTGTGGCCACTAATTTGCCCCAGGGGTGAGGCGGTCTCTTTTTTGTGCGGTTAGGGTAGGGTAAGTCCTCTCGCTCACCTTGAGTGTGAGGTGGTGCTGGCATCTGGCTTGATCCGTCTCGGTCCCACACTAGCAACTCCTTGTAGCCCTCAAGGTAGAACGTGTGATGAGAAAACAGGGAGGAGCCTCGACCCACGCCCTTCATTCTTCATTATTATGTTCGACCATCGCAGGCTCCCTGATTCAATGCATGCTAATTGGTATCGCTGCCACCTGAATGCTTTCGCGTTACTACTGCCACTGCTTTAGCCATACGAATTGCTTGTGTAGACATGCAAAGTCAGGCTTACCCAAAGTCTAAGTTGCTCCACACCGTACATGATAAGTCCCTCTCGTGCATGTTCAAGTGTGTCAATTGCAGAGAGCTGTACCCTGCTTTGTAGCAATGTGGTGCGTATCCTGGAGAAGGAAATCATGCCGCTCAAGCTACAAATTGACTGATTTCACGTGGCTAAAGATTTGGTCCTAGCGTGCCCTGCGTTGCCTGGGACGTCTTATGCCTTAATTTTAAAAAAAGCACCCTCGTTTTCTGTGTCCTCAGGCTTACAAGCACATTTGAAACTTATGCTGGTCATACTCACCCTGGGCGCTTCCCTTGTAGAGCTGGTGGCACAAAGGGTTCACACCCAGCCTCGGATAAAACCAGAGGTTAAACCTTTCCCCATCAGGCGAAATGGCTATGCGCCTACACTAAGTCGTTGATTCAGGGGAAGCAATATTCCTGAAGGTTGTTGTGAGTGTCTTCATTTTCTACCTGCAGCGAAGGGCCAGGTCTAGGCTTCGTTTTGTTTTTCAAGATGAGTAAAGTTCATTTTTCAAAAGTAGTAAAGTTTAATTGTACCCATTTAGAGCCATGAAATGACTCATATGACCATGAGACATAGGGTTATTCACTCTGGAGATTTCAAATCTGCTATCGGATTTGGCACTGGGTGGCTCCATCTAGCGGCAGAAGCCTCATTTAGTCATTCAAAGGCACTTGTAACTGATTTGAACCATGGGAAACCATCAATGCTATAACCATTTATCATCTTATCACAAAACGCTGCAGGTTCCTATAGCTGCCCCCCGAAAGGAGGACAGCACCAAATAAGCTCCGTCTCTTCTACGCCCCCAACCCAAGGTCGGACTGGGTTGCTCGGAGACAGTGGTTTCTCCAAATGGAGAAGCCATTCGCCCGCCAAATGTTGTGAGGCGCAGGGAGAAAAAGTCTTGCATAGCGATCTCAACCTCCCTCAATAAGTCCTCAAGGTGACAGCGCCTGTACCTCGCTTCTTGGACACATACAGCCAGCCTATCTTGTGTCTCCTTATCGAAGAGTGACCCCACATAATCTCCAAGCTAGCCCTAGAGAGAGTATTCCTTCAATGGAATTGATGCAGACTCTGGGCCAACTGGGAGTTGCGAGGCTCCTCTTCTCTCGTTTCCTGTTAGCTATCTTTTAGCTGGAGAACATGCTGAGCGTGTTCCCCCTGTCCACCCGCCTGGGGTATGTGTTTTGCGACCCCTCCAGCATGGAATGGAGGCCGTGCAGGAGGATGGATAAATTACATCGGACATGTCTCAATTCTTTTTTGTTTTAAATACCTCCTTTCAGTGAGTAGCACTGCAGCTACATGTAGATATTAGGTAAACTGTTGTTTCGGCGTACATTCCACTGTCAGTCAAATTTGATGCAGGAAACTCGCTGTATCGTGGCATGGTTGCCGAGGCTCTTTCTCTTGCTCGGTGATCTGAATGGTAGTCACCCCCCTCTGGGGAGACTACTCAATTAATCCCAGGGGTCAATCCTTGACTAGCTGGAGATAGGTGTCCTAAATGTGGATGAGTTCATGCATCACTGCCCAAGAACCGCTTCATTTACCTGGCTTGATCTATCCCTGTGCTCTCCGGATGCACATCGTGATTTTGTGTGGGAGGTTGTCACACCTCCATGATAGTGAATACTTTCCTATTCAAAAATCATTTTCTGGGACGTTTCCGCCCTAGAGACACCCCCGGTGCTGCTTGATGCTGGCGCGGTGATCTGCATTTCAGGAAAATGACTGATTTCTCTGTCCCTCTCAAGGAGTTTACATGGTTGGATGAGGCATTGAGTTCTCCGGTGACCTCTCATCGCTGTTGGTTTAACTACTATTCCTAGAACGTCTGGTCGTTATGCATGCTCACTGGTTCTGTGGTCCTCTGCCAAGCGTGTGACAGCCCTCAAACGAGTGTTATGTATATATGCACCGCTCGAACCTTTCAACCACAGGTTTACATTGAGCGAGTTGCGTTCCTCTCTAGCTTCGTGCGCTGTTACCACCCCTGGTCTGGACGATGTTCTGCATGCCATGTTTCTACACCTAGGTGAGCAAAGCATGACCTTTCTGTTAGATTTCTGAACAGAGGGTATCCTCCCATACTCCTGGCGAATGGCTATTTTGCTCGCTTTTCACAAACCGGGGAAAAATCACTCTACCCCGGCCTGTTTCCACCAATCTCTCTAACATCCTGCCAATGTAAGTTAGAGAAATTGGTAAATGTTAGCGTAGCTTTTCCTATGGAGACAGTGTAGCTTCCGTAAGTTTCATTCCTCATTGGATGCTCTGCTCCAACTGAAAAATGCCGTCTGCGCCATCTCCATAGACAGCACTACACAGTGTTTTTCAATCTGGAGAAGGCCGATACGGTATCATGTCCCGACCAGGATGGGGCGAAGGATGCCTCGAATCTTTATTTCGAGTTTTTGCGAGATCATCGATTCTGCATATGACTGCCGGAAACCCTCTCTTGCCCAATGGAGCAGGAAGAGGGTGTTGTGCAGGTAAGTGTCTTCAGTGTCGGACTCTTTGCCCTGAGGATCAACGGTATAAACTTGGTGCTTCCGGAAGATATTCTTGCTACAGTCTATGTGCGGCCCAGATGCCAAAGCGCACAGGTTTCGGCTTTCCTTGGCCAAAAGTAAGGTGGTGCATTTCTGTCGCTATCCACCACTCCATGACCTGGGCTTGTTGGTAAATGGGGTTTGCCTGGAAGTGGTGGATTTGCACCATTTCCCTGGTCTTGTTTTCGATTGATTACTCACCTGGGATGTTCATATTTGCTGCATTAGACACTTGTACCCTTGCAATAGACATTCTTCCTTCAGTACCTGGGGTGTTTATAGGTCTACTGCCTTGCTTTTCTATCGAACCGAACCTTTGTTTGTTCAAAGCTTGACTTCAGATGTGAGTTTTTGCATTCGCAGCTGAGCGTGTATTGTGGAAGGTGGACTCTTTCCACCACACCAGTCTCCGCCTGGCAACCGGCGCTATCCGCATTTCCATTGAGAGCCTACTTGTCGATGCTGGGGATATGCCACTCGCTATGCACTGTGTACAGTGCATTATGCGCATGTACATGCAAACCGGGCACCTCCCTCATTCACCAACACCTCACTGCATCAGCAGCCGAGAGAGGTTAGTTAGAATCCAGGGTGGGACAGGGACACCACCCTGGATTCTACCAATTTTGACTACTTGTCGCCCTGACTCTTCTCCCAAAGCTGCTCTAGCGCTGTTTATTATTGCTCCAAGTCCCAGGAAGGGGTCATTTTCACCCTGTATCCACTCTGTTTGAAGTGCGTCTCGGTTCACGTCCGAGCTGATTTCAATACAACACTCAGTATGAGAGATACCACGTCATGCCAGGTTCAGAGCCAGGATTATGATTTTTAGCTACTTACAAAGTGCCCTTAGTGCTCTTGGGGCATTAAAATCTCCACCCCCTTGGTTTGTGGTATCCGTGATGCCACGGTTGCCATGAGCTGGGTGAATTTTGAGATTATCTTTTGTTGGGTTCTTGGATATGTGGGAATTGGTGGGAATGAGGGTATCAAAGAGTCTGCGATGATTGGGCAACCAGACCAGCGTTTGGCTCTTCCTCACACCGACTACATGGCATTAATCAGGGCCACCCTCACAGCTTCTTGGCAAAGAACTGAGGGGAACTTAGTTGCGTGCCATTGCGCCACGACTATTTCCTGGACCTAACCCCTTCCCCATGCCGCGATGGCTTCAGGTCTCTTTTTGTCATCTTCAAATTGGGTGCACTCGGAGGACACACCACCATTTCATGGACCGCTCACGTGCTGTTTATTGCAATGACTGCGATTTCCTCTACACTTTTCGGCACATTCTTGTTGAATGTCCCAGGCTGGGTGATCTATGCCCACATTACCTGTCCCAGTAACGGGTTGAGCAGGGTCGCTACCGTTGTCCCTTGTACTCGGGATGGGTTCGTGTACACAAACTTGTGTAGTATCTTACTTTTTGGATGAGGTTAACCTCTTCTTTTTTATTTGAATCTTTGTTCTAGGTTGCATATCCTGCCCGGTTTGGGGGTGGGGGCTCTCCACGAAGTCGGTGTGTGTTTCCTTGTTTTTGTTTTCTTTTTGCGAATTTTAGAATAATCCTGTACTGAGCTTGAATTATAACGACTGATGTTTTAGGTACACCCGGAAATAATAAAAATAGAGGTGTTTTGGGTTCTGTGCTAAACAAAATATAAAAATAAACACCAAGCACTACATACATCCCCCACTTGTCTATGCCTGGACACCAAACCTCGCACCCAGTCACCTCAGCACACTACAGAAGACTCAAAACAAAGCACTCTGCTTCACCATGGCATGTACTTGCAGCAGCCCGATCAAACGCACACTGAAATAGGCCATGTGCTCTATCACATGTGCCAAATCGTCACCATCCTCAACCATACATGCCACCTTTCTGTAATGGCACTGACAACACAGCATGGCATCCAATTTCAAGGTCAAAATCAGCACCTCCATACCATTTCCCTGGATATCAAGTGAGTCAAAAAATACTTCACTGTCCTGACTGATGGACATATCTACTCTTTCTGCCATCCAGAATTGCAGTTATAAAGCTATGACAAAACCTGCAGATCCACCGAGTGTTGAGTCTGTCGGCGGCAGGGGGGTGGGCTTCTCCGGTTTGCCGAGTTCGTCAAAACTGTTGATTTAAGTGATGGACCCAAGATGAGGACCAGTAATGCTAGGAATAATCATACCGCTTTTGCACCCAACAGGACTTCGGTTTGGGAAAAGCCACCTGAACTAATGGACAACCCGGAGGTGGATAAAATGATGTCAACCCCCCCACCGGAGGTTGCTCTCCTTAAGACCAAGGCCGAGGAGGAGTGCGCAGAAGAACCATCTCCAAAGAAGCTCAAGATGGAGACTCCCACCACTTCGAGCCTGACTTCCTCAACTACTATTTCTGTCACCGTAGGTTGCAAGTTTGTTTTGTTGTCCCGGTTCTCCCCCCTCCCCTTCCCTCATCCCTAGTTTCCAGATATCCCGGTCGCTCTTACCCGTTTTGTTTGTTCCCAGATCAAGGATGAGATCAAGAAGATCGACGTGGGTAAGGACGCCGCCATTGAGGCCGAGGTGAAGGCTGCGCGGGAGAGAGCCATCGTTCCCCTGGAGATTCGAATGAAGCAGTTCCGGGATTTGCTGTCGGAGAAGGGCGTAAGTCTCCTGTGGGGGGAACCTGATTATGGGGTTAGGAGCTCTGCACGGGACAAACTTTGATTTGGGGACTCTATTCTCATTACGCTTGAGGTTTTCACCACCCATTAATTTTGGATGGGTATTAGGAGGGTAGGTTTCACAGACATTCTCCTTGATTTTCTGATACCACCATAGATTTTCAGCAAGGGGCTCTAAATCTGCGCCATCTAAGGGGGGAGGGGGAGGGGTCACATTCTAATTAAGACCTGTTTAAGCCATTGAGTGGATCTAGGGGGATGACATAGGTTTCCTCAAACCATTACCCTATAACGTTGCTCGATCGAATCGGCTGGATGTTTCTTGCGCTAACCATTTTACTTCATTGGTGTGCGGGAATGCGGTGCAGGTGTCTGCGTTCAGTTCGTGGGAGAAGGAGCTGTCAAAGATCGTGTTCGACCCCCGCTACCTACTGCTGACATCGAAAGAGCGGAAGCAGGTCTTCGACAAGTATGTGAAGGAACGCGCTGAGGAGGAGCGACGAGAGAAGCGCAACAAACTGAAGGAGAAGAAGGAGGAGTTCCGCCGCCTTCTGGAGGAAGCGAATCTCAACGGGAAGTCGACCTTCAGCGACTTCGCTTCCAAGCACTCCAAGGATGAGCGCTTCAAGAACGTGGAGAAGATGCGTGAACGAGAGTCTCTCTTTGACGAATTCATCCTGGATGTTCGACGTCGTGAGAAGGAGGAGAAGGCTGCCCGCAGAGAACAGGTAAAGCATACCTTTGGGGTCCAGGTCCCGGAGAGCTGGGGAAGGGGTGGTGAATAGGGCTGCTGCCTTCCTGGGGGAAGAAGAGCGTGTGCGTTCCGCTTCTGCCCCCGAAGCGGGCGTGTCTTCTGCTCATTTTCCGCTCTTCTTCCTCCGCATGGCCACGCCCACTGCAAGACATGGAGGGGAATGGCCTTTGTTTTAGAGCTTTTTCTCGTCTAAGGAGAAGGATGGCTGCTTGCTTGAGTGAACTCTGGATCAGTTCTGACCTAAAGGTGGAAACACCGCTCCTCTCTCTTTGGGGGCAATTTAAGCCGTAATATGCATGGTTAATCACTTAATAGTCTAAATTTGGTTTGCCTTTGCATTGGCTTGTGTGCTGTAATGAACCGAGTTTGGGATTCCACTTTAAACTTGGTTCATATTGAGATAATCAAGTAAGTTATGCGAATTGGTACTAAAGTCTCTACCAAAATACCGACCTCTCTTTCTCCCAAATTCGCAACTTCCTAGCTGTAGCATGGATGGCTAGCACAGGGTGGTGCTATAAAATCCCTACAACATGCAACAGCCTCAACCCTACCCATTCCTTTATGCAAAATACATTTACTATCTCTTCCCTCTTTCTATGAAATATTAACCCTTGACAGTCTACATACACCCACTAAGTTTGGTTATTTTCGCGGATTGACTTATAGGATCTGTGACTGCCCCACCAGTTACTTGCATTATATATTGCACTAGCAGGAACGAAACTTCTGGCTTCCCAGGCCAACCGCCCATATTCACTTAGTGTTTTTTATGATACGATGCTTGTATTCTTCAATAAAGTAAAAGTATAATTGTAACTGTAAATTAGCAATGTACCTTGGCTAAATTTAAATCTCATGTTCTACAAGTACAGCCAATTTCATTCTGGAAAAACTCATTTCTGTTCTCACATTTTGTTTTGAGGGATTAATACCAGAAACCTATCCTGAGATTTGCATGAGTAATGTGAGTCCGGTATCATTTTTAGGCCTCTCAAGGACCCTGCCATTAAAGCTGTTCTTATGGGACAGTGACAGATTTGGGAAAGTCAGGCTTATGTTTTGGGGATTTATTTTAAAATAACTCAAGAAAGGTTTGCTCTTCTAGCCATCCTACAAGTTTCTATACCTTTTTGGTGAAATATTTGGGCAAGGGTTTCCCACCCTTGAAGATTATTTACTTAAGCAAAGCTGTCTTCTCTCATGTTTTTGTCAAATTGATGTTTAAAACGTTCTACCATAAAGTCATTTCCTCCATGCTTGTGCTGGGTCGCTCATTTTAAGGGTTACATTATAGCGATGTGAAAGTGAATTGGTTGAAAACACGTTTGGAGTTTTCCAAAATGGTGCTATTGCTGATAGAATGCCCAAGTGCACAAACCAGCGGCAGTAGTGTAGTTGACTTTTATTTTATTAGAATTGTAAGGTTTGGATAAATTGATTAACCAGAATTTACCTTGGGGGGCAATTTTTGTAAAAACAAAACAAAAAACCCCAACCAAAACGGCTAGTCTTGAGGCCTGATTAATTATTTCCCATGGAAAGTTAGTGATTTCACTACCAGAAATCACCCTACCTGTTGGAAACCCCCACCTGCCTTTTGAGTTATGCTGCATCCGGTGAGGTTAGTCGCTGGATGGAGTGCTAGTTCAGTGACTTTGTGGAGGCTGCCATATACTGTACCACCCCTTAGTTTGGATCCCTCTTTAAATTGTAGGTCCTGCCTCAGGCTTTTTTGTTAAGGTCATTAAATAAAAATCGGCAGCTTAATTTCGATATTCCACATGAAACTGTAGGTTCCCTCTGTGGAATACAATGCTTCTTATAGGATTGCAGATCTGTGGTAAAACCCTTATCATTTCTTTTAATTTTGAGTGATGGTGGAAGGCATAAAGCTCTGGGAAGGCCTCAGCCCTTGAAGAGCGCATTACAAAAGACTCATTATTATTAATGTACTAAGCCAAAAACCTGAAAGGAATTCCTTTTGGTTGCTTATGGTATTCGGCTCTAGTCTGAGAATCAATGGAATATCAAATTATATTGACCTCTCCTCTGACTGATATTTCCACAAAACAAGGTAGACATATAAGTCATCAGATCTCACCATTTTAATCTATATTTGTATAAGTGAAGTATTGATGTTACATAAATGATTACCAACAAGTGGCCAACTTTTCATTTGATGTCCCTTCTTTCATTCAAATGTCATTCGCAGGAGAGAAGTCATGGAATGTAATGATATTTAAAGATGAAGGATTCTTATGAATCCATTTTCCATGATTGCTCAGTGCGCCATTTCTTTTTATTGCAATGCTCTATTGAAGGATTTATTTGTCTACTTAATTGCTTCTTAACATTGTTTTCAGAGAGTGGTTAAGTTTAAAAAAATTAACTTTTTCAGCAGTGAATTTGGGGTTTTAGACTTATAAGTTTGAGATATTAGATTAAGATTTTAGAATTATAAGTTGAAAGCATTTAAGATATTAGAATATTCTCTTAGATTAATATTCTCAGATGCAAAAGATAAAATGGGATGTCAATAAAACTATTGTAGTCTGTGCTTGTCGATGGTATTGCCACCTTCACCATCTCAAAATTTTGTTCTATAGTCGCCTTTTACTAGAGATGCTCACTCATTCCAATTTTATCACTTGCATTGTGAAAGAATCTGATTCAATTAAATGTGGATTGATTTAATCATTAATTTGATAGTTGCATACCTTTTGCCATATAAATATTGATTTCTTTATATAATTGATCTTGCAATATTTTTCCTTCTGAAATATAGATGCCATAAATTTTCTGAGTCGTTGACAGTGGTAGACACTTATTACTGTGAGCTTTTTTTCATGTTGAAACTCCTTTGCTATATAGTAAGGCTCAATTAACTAGGATTCAAAATATCCATCTTTTAATCACTAGGCAGTAGTTCTAAATTAAAATGGGAAGCTCCTGGAGGGAAACGGTACCTGAGGTGAGTATGCGATGGCCGCGGGGAAAGAAATCACACCATTCCCTTCCTCGTCTTGTCGAGGATGGTGTTGCTGGTTGCTAAAAGCCTCTTGAGATGGTCACCACACATTTCTCAGTTGGTTATTTTTTTCAACAGATGGGAGGGTGAGGTAACATGTTGTTTTCCTTTTTCTATCAGGATGAGAGTAACTTAGAGCATTAGTATTGTTTTCTTCCAAGTTATTTGAGTTTTACTCAAAGGTTCTTATTGGAAATTTTATTAGAACACATCCATGGTTCACTCGGATATGAGAGGGTCGCGTTCCTCATGCAGAGCTGTGGCCTGATACAACACATTTAGCCATGGTGGTGGATCGTAACAAGTGTCCCATGAACCAAGTTGGGTTTTTTTTTCTGCCAGTGCGAATGTCTCGCCTTTGTGACATGCACCGGTTTGGTCTTCATGTGTCATGGGGCAAAATGTGGTGTGCTTGACACTTGAACGATGTGGACTGGGGCGAGAGACTTGTGGCATGGAGTCACTGGGTGTCTGTAGGTATAACATAAAATTGGGGGAAGTGACGAGGAAGGCGAATGAATTTCTTTCCCCTCGTGCCATTTTGGTGTGGTGCCAGGGTGGTTATGGACATCCCTGCCGCACCCGACCTTTCCCTTCATGAAGCTGGTGCTCATTTGCAGCTTCCGCCGTTGCATTGTGTGCGCTGCTTTCACAGAAACATTCGCGAATTTAAGTTCAACGCCTACCTGTTTCCACCTGTACCAGTTACACCATCTGTCCGGAATTAGCTGAAAACTTTTTTGGTACTGATTTTTTATGTTCACATAATTAAAGTAATAATGAGAAAGTCACTTTTGAAGACTTAAAATATATATATGACTCAACTTTTCAATTTAATAGATTGCTTTCAAAGTTAAACTTAATGTTCTTCATTTTTTTATAACTTAACACGTAAATTTAACTTATCAATGTCAGTAATTTTTCTTTGCCCAGTCTGATGTAAATTGAATTTAAAGAAATCTTGATTATATTTAATGAGTTAGTTGTTTACTATATATTTCGCTTAGATGTAAGCCTCACCTCTTTCAGATTCCGACCAAGAAAAGAAGTTTTAACTGAGATTAGGAAATTTATATCAGATAGGTTGAATATAAGAGATAGGTTAGGTGTCTTTGCCAGTCATTCTCTGGTAGGGTAAATGAGCCTTTATGTATATGAAGAGTTGTATATTTATATGCGTAGGCCTGCATTTATGACACCAGACCTGCTCAACCTATTAACTGATTTGATTTTTTTACAGCTTTGATATACAACTAAATTTTCTTTATTTTTGCAGTCCTTATCACCCCTAAACAGAATAAAGATCAGTCCGAAGCTAGTACGATAGTACCTTTAATGTTAATAGATAACTAAAACGTTAATTCAAAGAATTGTAGGTTCCATTTTTTTGTGCGTGTCATTAATGGTCTTCCCTTGTAATAGGTCCGGAAGGATTTCCTCGCCTTGCTCAAGGAATCTGGCATCGACCACCATTCAAGGTGGTCGGACGCCAAGCGCAAAATCAGTGCTGACTCGCGCTATAAAAACGTGGAGTCTGGCCAATGCGAGGACTGGTTCCGGGACTACGTCGCTAAGGTATGCTATTTTTTAAGTTTTTTTTTCCTTTCCCTGCTCTGGTATCTTGGCCAGCCATTGTCCTTTGAGAAATTCGCTAATGCTCGAAGCTTGAGCATTATTCTATTATGTTGTGGTTGTGAATTGAGTAGTTTGTTTAGTTAAGAGTGCTATGTTATCTTCACTTTAGCAGACATGGGGTTAGGGAGTAGGGTGTGGTCTTGTTTCTGGGTGGAAGGAGGGATTCTGAGACTGGTGTGAGGGTTTTGTGTGCCAGGCATGCTTAGGTGAGTGTTGGAGTATTTTTGTTTCTGCGTGTAGGTGATTCGTTTGAGTACATCTTAGGATTATATGTAAAGCTTTTTGTTGGAGAGTTGGTAGTTTTTTGACATTGGAAGGGGCAAGTATTGAGTGCATCAAGCTGGGTGGGTTGTTAGAATTATTACCCCGAAAGTAGGGCAGGGCTAAGCAAGGTGGTGGCGATTAAGTGAGAGACGTTCATCTCCAATTTGATTTGGAAAATTTATTGCTCTCCAGAGAACTTATTTGAAATGATGTTTAGTTCCAAATACCCTCGTTAGTTAGAGTTTATTTTAAGGGTAGTTTGAGAGATGTTTGGTGGTTCCGTGATCGATAGGTTATGAGTTTGAATGACCGAAGGTTAAATGGATTTAGGTGAGAGAGGGGGCCAAAAGAGAGAGAAATTTTGATGGAAATTCGAGGGAAAGAGGTTATAAAAGCTTACCTGGGTGGGGGAACACAGGCGAGGACCTACTAGCGAGATGGATTCATCCAAGGTGCTGCACAATTCCGAAGTTTTTTGTCTGGCCGAGTCTAAGAGTTTGAGGAGAGTTTTGAGTTTGACTGTTCTTTTTTCAAGCTTCAGAGTGCAAAAGTTTGAGAGGGGTTTCAGATGAATTGTTTCTTCTTCCAACTTCTGATATTTAATGGCCTTCGTCGCTCCTGCAAGTGGGTTTTCAAGGAACCGAGAAGTGGCTAGGAGTTGAGCAAGGCATCCGAGGCACGAAAATGCATAATACCCTCTACCCCCTATATAACCATAAACCACCTCGATCCATACCCGATCACGCGGCCTATAACCATTTACCATTTGGTCTATCTTCGATCGCTAAGAATGGGTCAGAGAGAGATGGGGGTGGGGGGAGAATCCACTACGAAAGGAAACCATCCAAGCTATCCTCCTTTGACTTACATGCATCCATGCACGCTCACACAGACGTGTGTAAGACGGTGTAATAGTCTGACAGGGTGTAGTTACGTGTGGTCTGGACGACTCGGTCGGACGAACAGCACCACAAGGAGCGTGCCTTCTGAAAGATCCGAAACCTCTCAGATGGATAGGCGGGGCGAACTCACCACCCCCTTTCCTTTTTATTGAGTGGTCACAAAGTGTTCAGCATGACTGGAAAGAAATGACCTGGTGCGCTAAAATATTCCTGCTCGACATGCCAAAAGGGCAAGTGTTGCATAGATTTTCCGGAGGGGTAACAACAAGAAAAGAAGGTAGCCTAGGAGACCTTACGGTCCATTCAAGGAGGGTACCTTTGGAATACCAATCGAGCGGGCACATGGCTGCTCAATTGTTTTGCGTCCCTAAACGGCCACTTTTCAAGACCTTGTCTAGTCTTGACTTGAACTGGTCAACAGATTCACTGTTGACAACTTCCATTGGAAGTGCGTTCCACTTACCGCAGATACTGTAAGTGAAAAAAAATTCCACACAGAGTGCGGTTGTAACGCTTTAATTCAAGTTTAAAGCCGTGATTGCGCGTTTTGTTCTCACTCAGTGTGAAAATATCCAGGTAGTCAACATTGTCGAACCCTCGAAGTATTTTGAAAACTTCGATGAGCTGATCACGCAGTCTACGGGTTTCCAGCGACAACAGATCTAATTCCCTTAGTCTATCCTCATAACTTTTATGTCGGATAGAAGGAATCAGCTTGGTTGCCCTGGCTTGTACGCGTTCCAATCTCGCGATGACCTTTCGCAATGAAGGACTCCAAAATTGTACGGCTTACTCCAGGTGCGGTCGGACAAGTGAGTTGTACAAGCACAGTACAATCTCCTGGTTCCGATATCCAAACTGGTGCTTAATATAGCCTAGCATCCTTTGGGCTTTCTTCTCCGCTTCGATGCACTGTTTCAAGAACTTGAGGTCGCTAGTGATAGTTACACCCAAGTCTTTCTCAGTGTCACTCGATTCAAGAGCAGGGCCCTTAAGGATATATTGAGATTGGGAATTTCGGTGGCCGATATGCATTACTTTGCATTTGTTCACGTTAAAAGGCATTTGTCACGTGTCCGACCACTCCCCAATCTTCCCAAGATCTTCCTGCAGGCGGGCAGTATTTCCATCCTTTGGAACGTTCATACCAAGCCTGGTATCGTCGACAAATTTGGAAATCTTGGCAACCATGTCACCATCCATGTAGTTGACGTAGATGATGAATAGTCGGGGTCCCAGGTCAGAACCTTGAGGCACCCTGCTAGTAACGGGCACCCACTCAGAAGCCTGTCCATTCACCACCACCCGTTGCCGTCTGCCACTTAGCCAGTTCTCGATCCAGCCGGCTACTTTTCCGTCTATGCCCAGCGCTCGTACTTTCCGGAGAAGGCGGCGGTGTGGTACCTAATCAAAGGCTTTCTGAAAGTCTAAGTAGACCACATCCACCGCCTTGTCCCGATCGTGCTCACTGAAGACGAAGTGGAAGAATTCCACAAGGTTCATCAGGCATGACCGTTGCCTTCGGAAGCCGTGCTGGGAACTCCTCAGTAGCAGGTTTGACTCTAAATGCGACGTCATTTTGTCCACCATCATGCTTTCCATGAGTTTACCGACTATCGAAGTCAGACTGATAGGTCGGTAGTTTGACGGATGGCTGCGTTCTCCTTTCTTGAAGATCGGAGTCATCTCCGCCTCACGCCAGTCTCTAGGAACGCATCCGGTCCGGATTGACATGTTAAAGATAGCGCACAGATGTCGTGATACTTCATCGCACACTTCCTTCAACACCTTGGATAGAAACCCGTCCGGTCCAGGGGACTTATTCGTCTTTAGGTCAGCGATCTTTTTCTTTATTTCACCTTCGGTGAAGTCCATTACCTCCAGCTTTTCCCCCGAGTAGGAATCCGTGGGCTGGGGTATGGGACCACACTCTTTAGTAAACACTGAAGAGAAGTAGTCATTGAGAAGGTTTACATTTTCTTCATCTGAGTGAGTTAATGCACCCTCCTCGTCCACTAAGGGCCCAATCCTACGATGGATTGGTTTACGGCTATTTACATAGCCGAAGAACTCCTTGGGATTCTCCTTGCAGAGTCTTGCCACTCGGAGTTCCTCAGTACGCTTAGCCGCCCTTATGCTGGACTTCACTCTCCTGGCTAGCCTCCGAGATCTTCGATCGCCGGTACGCATTTCTCTTCTCCCTAAGCAGTTGGCCGATTTCTCGATTAAACCACTTTGGTTGAACAGAAGACCGACCGAGGCATTTCAGAGGGATGCAACTTGATTGAAGACTCATGAACTTATTTTTGAAATTGTTCCACGAATCCTCAACCTCTTCGCATACCGCTAGCCTTACATCAGTCAACCCAGCACGAAGGCTTGCAAAGTCTGCTCTTCTCATATCAAGTTTCCTTGATTGACTGGCAACAGACCTTACCTTCGTGATCTTGACGCTAAAACTAACTAGCTGGTGATCACTGCCACCGAGCACTTCGTCCGGTCCAGGGGACTTAAAATAGCGCGCAATCAAGGAAACGATATCATCCTCAGAGGTGAAGACCAAGTCGAGGATATTGTCTCCTCTCGTCGGTTCTTTGACCCATTGAGTGAGGAACTCGTTGTTGGCGAACTCCAGGAGTAGCGCGCTCTCGCCACAGGCTGCTCTGGTTCCCCAATCAACTTGTCTGTTGAAGTCGCCCATAACGTTGCACACTGCCTTGAACAAGCTCACCAAGCAGCTGGTACAGTTCCCTGTCCTTCTCAACGGGTTGGGAAGGGGGTCTGTAAAGCACCAGGGTCCTGTATCTGACAGGACCTATCTCTAGGTCAACGCCTAGGAGCTCGTGATCGGATATAATGTTGGAGTTCGTAGATTTGATTGTATCCTTGACATACATTACACCGCCACCCTCTCTGTCTCGCCGATCTTTGTGGAAGAGTTGGTAGCCAGGAACTGTGAATTCGCCTTCAAAGTCTCGGTTTGAGGTTTTTATCCACGATTCTGTTATGGCTACCATTTCGGGTTCTTCCGTCCTAAGGGCAGAACTTCAGGAGCTTAAGGAACTGTTCAAATCTTCTGAGGAAAAATCACCACGGCTAGGAAGAAAAAGTGAAAATCCTCGAATCTGAGCATGCGACTCAAATCCGTCCTCTCGAAGCCAGCATTGCAGAGATGACAGCCACCAAGGTAGAGCAAGAGCATCAAGAAACTCCCAACGACGCGGAGGGCTCCTCTGTTGAGCACTCAAGCCCCGCGTCGATAGAGACAGGCCACCCATCCGACGTCCCAGAGCCAGCTGCTGCTGGGGTTACTCAGGGCGTCAAAAAGAAGAAAAGGAAGAGTAAGAAAGGAAAAACAGTAGAGAAAATAGAAACGGAAGAAAAAACTAAGAAAAAAAACAAAAAAGTGGAGAAGAAAGAGCCCATAGTGAAAGGGAAGCCTCTGTCCTCTGAACCCAAATGCGCGAGGGTCATCGTGATCAGTGACTCCCAAGCGCGGGATCTACAACCCTTGCTAGCGGCCCGCCTTCGCACCAGTGTGAAGGTAAGCTGCCTTCCAGAAAGGGGGAACGGAGAAATAAGGGTGGAGGCTGAGAAATATCACATTTCTGAGAACTCAGTAGTTGCCCTCATGGCAAGTGGCAACGATCCCGACCTACGAGGAGGTAAAGTAGGCGCCAGCGGGAAGATTCTGACCACGGTTATGGGAGGAGTTGACGACTGTGGGCTAAAAAGGCGCAGACGTGTCGTGGTCAGGATACTCCCAAGACGAGGTCCATTCCGCAATGCTCACGCGAGGAACGTCTCCATAAACCAACGCCTGGGACATCTTTGTACGGCGGAAGGAGTCTTTTTTTTTTGTAGACCCCTACCGCACCTTTTACGGGAGAAAAGACCCATACAAAAGGGACGGAGTGCATCTTTCCTTTAAAGGGAAAGCTGTACTCGCGAACATGATCCAGGATGTTGTCGAGCGGACCCAAAGAAGTGCCAGGCCCCGAGTAAAGGAGGACGTAAGTCATTACACCCGTGTTACTCCAGGAACGACCTTTTCTGAAGTCACAAAGAGGGGAGTGACCCCGCCACAGAGAAACAAAGGGGAAACGGAGGGAATCCTACAGTCGGGGACTCCCTGAAGGTTCTGTTTAATGCGAGGTCTATCAGAAACGAGTTTCTTGAACTTCCTGGCCCTGTAGCAACAGAAGAACCTGAGATGGTGGCCATAACGGAGTTGTGGCTAAAAACCTCAAGCCGAGATTTTGAAGGTGAATTCACGATTCTCGGTTACCAGCTCTTCCTGAAAGATTGGCCAGACAGAGAGGGTGGCGGTGTGATGCTGTATGTCAAGGATACTCTCAACTTGACGGATTGCAACATCGTATCCGACCATGAACTACTAGGTGTTGACCTAGAGATAGGTCCTGCCAGATACAGGACCCTGGTGCTTTACAGACCCCCTGCCCAACTCTTAGAACAGGACAGGAGTCTGTATCAGCTGTTAGGCGAACTTGTAAAAGACAGTGTGTGTATCGTCATGGTGGATTTCAACACAAGTTGACTGGGAAACCAGAGAACGCACTACTCCTGGAGTTCGCGAACAACAAGTTCCTGACTCAATGGGTGAGAGAGCCAACCAGAGGAGACAATATCCTCGACTTGGTTTTCCCCTCTGAGGATGTGGCAGCGACCACCGACTAATTAGATTTGTAGTCAAAGTCCCGAAGGCGGGGCCTGCAACTAGTAAATCGAGGAAACTTGATTTGAGAAGAGCAGACTTTGCCAGTCTTCGTGCTGGACTGACTGACGCGAGGCTAGAAGTGTGCGATGCTGTTGAAGACTCTTGGAACAGTTTCAAAACCACATTCATGAGTCTTCAATCGCGTTTCATCCCTTTAAATGCCCCGTCGGTCTTCTGTTCAACCAAAGTGGTTTAATCAAGAAATCGGCCAACTGCTTAGGGAGAAGAGAATTGTGTACTGGCAATCGAAGATCTCGGGTGACTATGACGAATACCGGAGGCTAGCCAGGAGAGTGAAGTCTAGCATAAGGGCGGCTAAGCGGTCTGAGGAACTCCGAGTGGCGAAACTCTGTAAAGAGAATCCCAAGGAGTGCTTTGGATATGTAAACAGCCGTAAACCAATCTGTCGAACGATTGGCCCTTTGAGTAATGAGAAGGGGACATTAAAGCACTCAGCTGCAGAAAATGCTAACCTCCTCAACGACTACTTCTCTTCAGTATTTACTGAAGAGTGTGGTCCTATCCCCCAGCCAAGGGATTCCTACTCGGGGGGGGGGGGGAGCTGGAGGATATGGACTTCACCGAAGGAGAAATAGAAAAGAAGATCACTGACCTAATGACGAATAAGTCACCTGGCCCGGATGGGTTTCTACCTAAAGTGTTGAAAGAAGTGCGCGATCAAGTGTCACGATACCTGAGCGCAATCTTCAACATGTCAATCCGGACCGAATGCGTTCCTAGAGACTCGCGTGAAGTGGAGGTGACTCCTATCTTCAAGAAAGGAGACCGTAGCCAACCGTCGAACTACCGATCTATCAGTCTGACTTCGATATTCGGTAAACTCATGGAGAGCATGATGGTGGACAAAATGACGTCGCATTTAGAGTCAAACCTGCTACTGAGGAATTCCCAGCACGGCTTCCGAAGGCAACGGTCATGCCTGACGAACCTTGTGGAATTCTTCCACTTCGTCTTCAGTGAGCACGATCAGGACAAGGCGGTGGATGTGGTCTACTTAGACTTTCAGAAAGCCTTTGATAAGGTACCACACCGCCGCCTTCTCCGGGAAGTGGGAACGCTGGGCATAGACGGAAAGTTAGCCGGCTGGATAGAAAACTGGCTAAGTGGCAGACGGCAACGGGTGGTGATGAAGGGACAGGCTTCTGAGTGGGTGCCCGTTACTAGCGGGGTGCCTCAAGGTTCTCTTCTGGGACCACTACTAATCATCTACGTCAACGACATGGACGGTGACATGGTTGCCAAGATTTCCAAATTTGCCGACGATACCAAGCTTGGTATGAACGTTCCAAAGGATGGAAATACTGCCCGCCTGCAGGAAGATCTTGGGAAGATTGGGGAGTGGTCGGACACGTGGCAAATGCCTTTTAACGTGAACAAATGCAAAGTAATGCATATCGGCCACCGAAATCCCCAATCTCAATATATCCTTAAGGGCACTGCTCTTGAATCGAGTGACACTGAGAAAGACTTGGGTGTAACAATCACTAGTGACCTCAAGTTCTCGAAACAGTGCATTGAGGCGGAGAAAAAGGCCCAAAGGATGCTAGGCTACATAAAGTGCCAGTTTGGATATCGGAACAAAGAGATTGTACTGTTTGTACAACTCACTTGTCCGACCGCACCTGGAGTAAGCCGTACAATTTTGGAGTCCTTCATTTCGAAAGGACATCGCGAGATTGGAATGCGTGCAAGCCAGGGCAACCAAACTGATTCCCTCTATCAGACATAAAAGTTATGAAGATAGATTAATGGAATTAGATCTGTTTTCGTTGGAAACCCGTAGACTACGTGGGCAGCTAATCGAAGTTTTCAAAATACTTCGAGGGTTCGACAATGTTGACTACAGGGATATTTTCACACTTGTTGAGAGAAGAACAAGAATTCACGGCTTCAAACTTGAACTGAAGCGTTACAACCGCAATCTGTGTGGAAACTTTTTCACGTACAGTATCTGCGGTAAGTGGAACGCACTTCCAGTAGAAGTAGTCAACAATGAATCTGTTGACCAGTTCAAGTCAAGACTAGACAGGGTCTTGAAAAGTGGCCGTTTAAGGACGTAAAGCATTTGAGCAGAGATGTGCCCGCTCGACTGCTAGTCCAAAGGTACCCTCTTTGAATGGACCGTAAGTTCTTCTAGTGTACTTTCTTTCCTTGTTACTCCTTGTTACTTTGATGAACACAAGGAGTTGGTGAATAAAGTGATGTGTGCTTTTGAAGTAGTTGGAGTGGTGAAGGTAAGTGTGAATGGTTTGCAAAAGAAGTAGAATTTCTTGGACATAAGATTAGTGAGAATGGGATATGAAAGTCATAAGTTTTTTTCGGTAGTGCGCTCCTTTCCTAAGCCAATGACAGTGAGAGAGCTTAAAGTTTTCCTAGGTTTGATCAAATTTCCAAGGAAATTCATCAGGAACTGCTCTAGCATTATGAAACCGCTGACTGAATGGATAGGTAAGAAAGAAAGTGTAGTAATTAGGTGGATGGATAGTATGAATAACAGAAAGAGGCTGTAGTTTAGGGTGTTGAGTTAGCATACCCTGATTACAGTGAGAATTCCAGACCACTAAAGTTGTACATAGATGCAAGTGGATATTGCATGGGTGGTTGCCTGGTGCAAGAGCAGTATATGAATAGGGAGTATGGAAGAAGAATAATTGGGTATGTGTCAAAGGCTTTTAATGCAGCAGAGCGAAAGTATTCTACTATTGAGAGTTAGCGGCTCTAAGGACTGTGTAAAAGTGTTGTGAGCATTTTTTTTTGTATGGGGTGAATTTTGTGATCAAGACTGATCACCAGCGGTTAGTGTATCTGCAGCAGATGAGATTGGTGGACAGTAGAGTGGCAAGAACTTTGGAAGATATCAAAGATTTTGAGTATGTGATTGAACATGTGTCAGGGGAAAGGAATGGTGTGGCTGATTTAATGTCTTGTTTCCCTGGTGCGGTAGACGTGTGTTGTGAGTGATCCAGAATACTTGCCAAAATAAATTATGAAAGTGAGAGATATTAAGGGTGGAGATGATTCTTTGTTTGAAAGTGTGTGGAAACGACTACAAGATTTGAAAGTTAGAGTTCCTGAGACTGGATGAGTTAAGGAAGGAGGTGATGACTTAGGTATGTAAGATGGCTTGACTAGTGAGAATGCATGTTCTGAGAGTTTTGCTCTTCCTCAGTATGAACCGGAGCCTGACTTTTCATTTTCTCAATTTTTTGCCGGTTTATTGTTTTCGCTTCATGTTATTTTCTTCATTTTTTAATCTAGCCTATCTTTTATGTTGTCATGATTTGCAGCAACTTTGCCTTTGGAGGCAGTTGCCAGATAGGCCCCTGCATTTTGGTGCATTGCCACTCAATCTATGGTCTGAAATTTCCTTATCAAATCCCACACTGTGTGAAACAGCAGTATTTGGAAACTTTTCATTGTACCTCTGTTTCACAATACATGTGTGTATTTATTTATTACCAGCTCAAAGGCTTTGCTCCTGCATTGTTGTGCGCCACCTCGCTCTGACGAATTGGTTGCTGATTATAAAAATATAGTCTCGAGGCTTTGTCACTGACCATGCCTATTCATTATGGACGGTGGTGTGGTTGATTTGAATGAAGACTTTGTGTCCCCAGTAGTACTACTGGTTTTGTGTATGTTGTGGTTGTGTATTACAGATCCGTAGAGAATGCCCCCCCCCCCCTCCTATAGTTTTGTGACCACTTATTGACGCCCTCTCCTCCCCACAGCTGAAGGAAGAGCGACGCCGGGACCGCGACAAATCCCGCGAGAGGGACCGCATGCGGGACCGCGATCGCGAGAGGGATAGGGACCGGGACCGTGACAGAGACAGGGATCGAGATAGGGACCGGGACAGAGAGAGAGACAGGGATCGCGACCGAGATCGAGACCGCGAACGGGACCGAGACAGGGAGCGGGATCGCGACAGAGACCGTGACAGGGACAAGGACAAGGACCGTGACAAGAAGAGGCGAGACTCCCGCGAGAGGAGCAAGGAGCGCGACAAGGAGGTGAAGAAGGACCCGAAGGACCGGGATAAGAAGAAGGACAAGAAGAAGAAAGAAGACAAGGAGGGTGATAAGAAGAAAGAGACGGAGGAGGCCGAACCCTTCAAGGAGCCCTCACCTGAGGTCCTCCCTGAGCAACCACCCGCCAAGAGTGAGGTAAGGACCCTTTTAGCCCCAACATTATAGGATTAATGGTTTTGCAACCATTCATTTTACATAGTTCCCTCTTCCTCCCCTCTTTTACGACCTTGGATCACTCCAGCTGCCTCTCTATCCAGATGGCTAACTTCCTTGGCAGGAGGTTGCCTTATATTGTGTGTGGGTAGGAGTTTTAAAATTTTTGTGAATCTATCAGGTTGTCCAGAGAGTTCTGGGAGTTATTGAAGGATGGAAATAAAATATTTATTTATATTGACAATAAATTTGTATTCATTAAACTACGTGCCATTTTTGTTAATGATTTCAGTCCATCTATTTGGCAGCTTCATAATTGCATCTGTGCTGTCTTGGAGGAAAATAAGTTATCCAGGTGGTTTTAGACCGCATCTAAATCAATGAAGGATTTTCTGCTCAAGGAATTTTGCAAAGTCCTAAACAAACCAAAGTCAGATGGTCCAATGTGGGGGGAGAACAGTGGATGCGGTAAGAGATCCCACCCAAGCTCTGCAACTTTGCGGGTAGTCAAAGACGCACACTGTCTGGTGTGTTGTTGGAACACCACCCCTCGTACGCTAGTTCTGGCCTCGTGTATTTAATTTGTTTATTCACTTTGTATGGGAGTAGCTCAATAAGTAATACCTTTAAAATCCCACCGATCACAAAGTGATTTTTTTTGCATCAATATTCCACTTCAGTAAGTTGTTTTGGTGAATTTTCACCAAACCTCATTCAGGATTGTTTCCACACTGGTAGACAAGTCATTTTTCATATCCAGTCACCAACCCCTTCAAAAAAATGGTTTCATTGCGTTTTAAGAGCATGTTGTAAATGAAATATCAGTCGATTCATTTTTTATTTAAAAGGTTGTGAGGAATCTTTACACCATAGCAGGTGTTGTACCAAAGTATTCATGAAAAGTACTTTTTGCTCGAATTTTGAACATCTCTTAAGCCCTAGTTGTGATTTTTTGGTTGTCTTCAATGTTTACCTACAAAAGATCGTTGTCCAACTCTGAACATGTTCTGAGCTAAAATCTTTTTGAATTTTTAAAATATCTTTGAATCGTTGATTCACCTACAGTCCACCATAAACATTATAGATGTTTATTCACATTTTGTGTTTTCGCCTTTTTTAAAGAAGAAAATCATTAATGTGCACAAAATGCAACTTTTGGTCACAAGTTTAACCTTGATAAGGGCTAAAAAAAATAAGATATACTGAGCCCCATCCGCCCCCAGCTTAGCCTTTTCTAAGTCTTTGACACCCTGTCTTACCCTGCTTCCTCTCACCCAACCATCCCGGATGGGGGGGGGGGGTAATAACCTGCTTCACCCCCACCCTCACCTTCCTGACATACCCTTTCTCTCCCTGTCTAAGGGCTGCCTGGCCACTGGTCTGGAGGAGTAGTCTTGAATGGCGGCAGCTGGCTTTGCCGGCCACGTATTCACCACTCACAGAGCGGGGCTACTGCGTGGGGTGATTAGCGTTTGCGTCCCGTGATACAAATAGGGTCACGATGCCCAATGATGGAAACTAAAGAAAAATCCTCTCCACTTTCCCTTTACCACCGTCGGAGCCGCTCGCGGGCACTTCCACGGCAGAAAAGGAGGCTTACCCCTCTCTTAAGTCTATGGATGCAGGGGACTTCCCTCAACATTTTCTCTGGAGTCGCTCTTGGCGACTCTCTCTTTCCAGCGACAGTCCCTCCTTTTCTTTCACAGGGAACTCCCAAGAAAGCACGCAGGCGGCCTAATATTGACCGCTTCCGTTGATATGGACATGATCCCTGAGGTGACCCAGACACAGTCCGTACGATCTTCTATGGGGTCGCACCCGGGATCAGTACTAAGCACAGAACCTGATTCTGCCCCTGTCCAAGTTTCTCCTCAGACGGCTCATGCCCAGTACTCAATGGCACCCTTATGCTGATCACCCCACGCCTTTCTTATCAACTTTATAATGGGGTTGGTGTATGCTAGAGAACTAATAAACTACCGCCATCGACGAGTTTATTGCCACCAAAATGATATGTTGGGGGTTGCGGACATTACTCTCTTCACAGAGAGTACCAGGTTAAGGTTAGCTTGTGCCACTTTGATTTATGGCTCTAGTGCTGCTACTCAGTAGCCATGCTCTCAGTTTTGCCTGGTTACTTTTTCACTTCCTTTTTCGCAAAACAATTGATCCACACGGCTCCAACTTCCAAATCTTTCACTCTCCACTTTGCGTCTGGAAAATACACTCAGCACATAGATGTGCATAAATATGCATGGATTGAGTAAATGTGCGGGATCTTATTGCACCTAACTCGTAATCCCTGTGAGAGGGTGATAAATAGCTGTGCTTCATGGGACATACAGGGAAGGGTCGTTGCTTTTGGGAGCTTTAATGTATACTTTACCTCATTTTGTAAGAATGACCTTTACCTACAACATTTTTCAATTCGATTTCATTTGTGCATAAACCTCATGTCTCGTGGCTTGACTTTGATATGTTGTAGCTATTGGTCTGTGATTCTCCTCTCAGGGGTGTCATTTTTCCCATATCTTCTAGATTTTGTTTCTCGGGGCTCCTAGGGACTAATGCATGCCGTGAGTCCCTGCTTTTCACTTTTCATAACTGCCCTACAGCGGTCAGGGTAATTTGTTTCTAGACTAATTTCAACCCGTTGCGACAACGCTATAAACTACCCGCCAACCTCACCCCCTTTCTGCCTTTTTAAAAGAACATGCCCGGTCACCGATCATTTTTTCCACGCCGAATGCTATTGGTATCATTTATGGAAACTCGCTCCTCATTATTGCATCTCTTATGATTTTTTTTTATGGTAGGAGTTTTAGTACCGAGTTGCACTCATTTATGATGTCTTTATTTTGCAGTAGGGACCTACTAATTAACGTGGAATCCGAACCATGGCTCTCTACAGTCATAGCCTAGTCAAACCGAATCGGGACCCCATCCAGTGACTAACCATACCCGGATGTGGCTTAACTTCGCCGCTATTGGAAACGGTATTTCCACTTAGGCTAAACCTCCTTAATCGTGTAATTTTGACATTTGATCTCGCGATGTCGGAGAGTGCAAAAATCTACGTCAGCTATGATTCGTTAAAAGTTCGAAATGGGACGTCATACAAGGTGTGCCTAGTCACCCTCTACGACGATCAGCTAACACATACCCCCCCCCCCCCCTCACGTAGCTGATACGCGTGTGTTTGTCCGCGCAGGGTGAAGAGTCCCCCAGTGACGCGGATAAGGAGGCGGCGGCCGAGGAGGAGGAGAAGGAGAAGCGACGACGCGTCGAAGAGTCTCTGCGCAAGCGCGAGGAGGAGGTACAACGGGCGCTGGCCGGGCACCTACGAGATCGCGACAAGGAGCGCCAGCAGCACAAGCACGACGAAGCCGCCCTCTGCTTCAACGCCCTCCTCGCCGACCTGGTGAGTCAGGTCGATAGGGTCTGGGATCCCCTCCACGAAGGCGGCCTTGCGATCGTCGGAAAGAGTTGCTTGGCTTGGGTTATTTGCGCGCGCTCCGAAGATTCGGGCTGGGAACTTTCATTAAATTTACACTTCGCTGAAATGCCTTATTGGGCTTAGCTTCCTTTTTCTTTACCTGGGGATGCCCATTCAGAAGGTATTGCGTCAAGGCCATAGGGGGTAAGGCAGGTTGTGACATCGGCTCCCCCCCTCCTCCCAACAAGATTCAATATCCGCATTCATGGAAGTATTATACAAAGGGTGGGTTTCGAACCTGCTGTCCGTACTGCGAGGTGTGGTTGTTGTTACCTGGCGAGTTTCTCGGTAGGGTGGTGGGAGATGGTTCCTTAGTTGCTGTAGTGAGATCGAGATCGCTGTTTTGCAGGTTCGCAGCACTGACCTGACGTGGAAGGAGGCAAAGAAGTCTCTGAAGAAGGATTCTCGGTGGGAGTCTGCAGCGCCTCTCGACCGCGAAGAGAAAGAGAAGCTGTTTAATCTGCACACCGAGAACCTGACGAAGAGGAAGAGGGAAAAGTTCCGCGAGCTTCTCGATGAGACTCTGACCATCTCCCTCGACAGCTCCTGGAAGGAGATCCGCAAGTCGATCAAGGACGACCCTCGCTACACTAAGTTCTCGTCCTCGGACAAGAAGTGCGAGCGCGAATTTAAGGAATATCTTAAGGATCGGCAAGTCGCGGCCAAGGCAGATTTTCGGGAGCTTCTCAAGGTAAAGGTCTTGTGGATTACCCTTACGCTAACCTCTTGTCACCCTTTGTAGTGAGGTTCAAGTTCTTACTTGTGTTTTTAGGGTGGTTATAATTACGACCACCACGTGGCTCTGTTGGTTACCATCCCTTTCCATTTTTTCCCCTCATGTTTTCAGTTCTTTTGTTTCCTTATCTTTGTCACACTTGTGTATGGACACGACTAGGGCGACAGATGTGACTTTAAACCTTCAAATAATTGTGGCATTAAATGTGTTTCATGCTTGGCAGGAGACGAAGGTCCTAACCCACAAGTCTCTCAAGATGTGCACCGAAGGAGAGCCGCATATGAGAGAAGTGGTGGAAATCTTGCAGAAGGACAAGCGTTATCTCATCCTCGACTCGATGCCCGAAGAAAGGTCCAAAATCCTCATGGGTTACTTAGAGGAACTTGAAAAGAGGGGCCCTCCGCCTCCCCCTACCGCGTCCGAACCCACCCGGAGAAAATGATAGGTCTAGTTTCGTTCCCACTGACTGCTTCCACCAATTGCGGATTTATTGCCCCCAGTTCCCTCACCGCCCCAGTTCAGTCGTCGTACTGGGTGCTTAGCAATCGTTTCTGTGTTGGTGCATCTGTGTAACGGATTTTGTTCTTAGTTTACTTTGTACCTTATGTCAACCGAAGCTGGATTGAGAATGGCGTACGCGTGCTCCACTTTGAATCTAACAGCTCACGTCCTAAATTTGGGGGTATTATAGTCTTTGTTACTTTTGTATATTTTTATTTCGGTCTTTTATAATAGCGACCCACCAATTATTTTTCGCAAGAAGATTTGCGGCTATTCGAGTATATCCAATGTTTTTAGTTATTGCATTTGTGCTAGTTTTTTAAAAGGAAAAAAATGGAGTTTCGGAGTTAGATTCCCGGCCGATGAAATCAGAGATTCAAGGTCCACTCACTGTTAGTCAGGCAATTCTTACCAGCCGCTCTTTTACACTTTCCCATAAATTAGACAATTGTATTTCTCAGATGTAATTTTGAGAATAAAATCTACCAGTTTCTTTGTTTGGTTGACTTGAGGCAAGTACTCTTCATAACCGCCAATGCCTAGGTTGACGACACTTGACATGTCAGGTGTCTGGGCACAGAGATGATCACACGAGAAGGACTCCTTCATTTCAGAAGCTCTAACAAATAAAGGCTCAGCCGCTCTAACCGGTTCTTCCCGACCAAATAACCACCGGATTGGATGATCCTCCCTCAGTCATCGTCCTATGGGGGGGGGGGCTGGCTTGTGACCAAGGGACCTTTATTCTGCCCCCCTCTACCCCCTCCTCCAATTTTATTATTTTCTTCTACCTTTCTCTCTACTGTTTTCGATTAGATCTAAGTTAATCTACATCGGATGGAGTTCTAAATCGGGTAAGCCATGACGGCCGCCATACGCTGTAGAAGATACCCGTGCTTTGGATTCCACCTTAAACTATATATATGACCGCACTGCAATAAAAGGAATTTTAAACTGGTCAGAAGGACGACTTGTGGTACTCATCATCTTGGGGTGTCGCTTAAACAGACTGTTCCATGGGTGGGTCCCTTTCAATGGTGTTTGGGTCTTTGCCGTGCAATATTCCGGGGCTGTCTCCGTTACTCGAGGTGAGACGACTGACTGGGCGAGTGCTTCTGTAAGCGTCAACATGGATAGGGTTCTTCGTTTTTTAATATTCCGATATTGTATTGGTAAAATTTAAACAAACTTTTAAAATGCTAAAGCGACCTGGCAATGAATATGGACTATTTGCCTACCCCAGCCCCTCCTATCGCGACGCATTCATATATGGATGTGTGTGTGTTGTTGACGGCGTCAACTGCTTATAGATGACGGCCTAAGGCTGCCCAACAGTAGCTTGGTCCGACTCCAAAGTGTTCTTTTGGGTAAATCTCTTATAGGATCGGTTCGAATGTTAACCTGGTTTTCGCTTGGCAGAAGGAAGGACTGAAGAAAGATGGCCTTTTTATAGGCTTTAATCTTGGCTTAGGACCACCTCAGTTCAGGCAAGTGAAATTGTTGAGTTTTCCGGTGGTTCGATTTTGTGCTTACGTCTTTGGCTGACTATCAATGTTAATACTCACTGTTTCTTGTAAGTCTCGTTCTGCGTCAGATTGTTGGGACTATGGACGGACGGATTGAAGACGAGGTACGGACTGGTGATAGTAATAATAAGAATGCTAATAATGTACTAATGATCAGTGGCGTAGCTAGGATTCCGTCGAAGGGGGGGGGGGCATGTGAATCGCAGAGAGTTCGGGGAAGCCGCCTCCGGAAAAACTGAAATTTGGTGTTTTCCTCGAATCTGGGCACATCTCAGAACGTGTCCCTACTATCAAAAGAAGCCAACATCCATCCTAAATTTGACAAACTTCCAAGCAAAATTTTCACACATCAGCATGACAATCCTTTTTCTTTAGGCTACAGAATGACACATCATTACATTTAAATCACTCAAATCATCAATTTCGTTTCTTTTTCAATCAGTGGCGTAGAAGAGGGGGAGGATATTGGCCAAGCCACTGGACAGGCGAGCGCGTGACTAGAGGAGGGTTCTCCCCCTGGAAATTGTTAAAAACTAGATTACCAAAGAAGCGATCTGGAGGTATTTTCGAATCAAAATCATATACTGAAATAATTTTTAATGAAATTTCACAGAAAAATTATAAATTTAATCAGGAAATACTATACAAGCACAAAACCCTATGAACATTCGTTAACAATTGAGAACATTGTATATAGGTAAATCTATAATATGAAATATAATTTTTCATCAACAAACTAAGCTTTTTCATGAACTACAACAAAGCACAGATTGCAAAAATACTTTCGAACCATTAAAATCTAGTAAGATGGATCGTGCAGCACTATTGGGGTACTGCATCTAGAAATCACTTAATGGTAATGTGTTTTGAAACATAATATATTTGTGGAAGGGAGAAGGCATGAAGCAAACTGATGACATCTTATCTACTTTCAGTTTCTTTGCGGTCTTTTAATTTCACCCTGGGTGAACGGTGTTTTTTCACCCTTGAAAACCAGTCGACGGTTGGTTCGCCTGAATTCATCAATAACGTCACTATGAACTAGTGGAATGTCCTTATTGATGTACAGATAGGCTAGGCCATTCAGTCGCTCTTCGTGCATGGTTGACCATAGGCAAGATTTTAGCAATTTCAGAGCACTAAATGAGCGTTCACCTGTCCCAGTGGTCACCGGCAAGGTTGCGAAAATTCGAAAAAGGGTTTCTATCATGGGATAAGTACCGAGAGTCGCCGTAACCGCCACCGCATCCACGACTCTTTGGTGGTGTACATGTCGCCTGTCGCGCCTAGTACGCCTTCCAGCGCAGTAATTCAGCGTTCAGGCACTGGTTGTCCTGGAAGGAGTTGGTGGTACAACTGGGCGGCTTCCATGAGGACACTAAAATCGTCGGAACCCTGAGAGTATGCCGGTAGTAGCATGCTTTCGCACTGTGCGATTTAAATCGCTCATCTAGTTGGCTTATACTGACTTCGATGTACGGGAGGAAAATAGAACGTCTGTAGTAAACTTCTGGTGTCTCGGCCGGATGATTGGACCTCTGCGTCTGCCTGTCAGTCGTTCTTGGCATGCGGATTTCTTAAACAATTCTTGAGCGCGATGAAAATGTCCCTGAAGACTTGTTCGTCTAATCGCATTTGTCTCGGGATCTTCTCACATTCCTGCACACTGTCCACCGCGTTATAGATGTCCTGGGCTTCGGGTGAAGCTTAACGGAAAGTGGCTTGGTGATCTCCAGAACCGATACAAGTACCTCTAGGGCAACCAAGAATCCACCATCGTCTGGCGGAAGAGAATAGTAGCGCCTTACAGCGCAATCTGCGCGTGGCCATAGGCTAATTTTGTGTAGCGACACTTTAATGGCGAGTAGTAGTTCTTTAAATATGCTAACTGCTTCCTGGCGCTCCACCCATCTAGTGGTGCAGTGGAGTTTCATACACTAATAGGCGGCTTCATTAAACTTCCTTGATAGCTTCTTCAAGGTTGAGCAATCTTTTATTTGAGCCGCAGAAAAAAAGCGCAATCGTGCATCAACGTCACTGCCTTTCTAATATTTGGTACCTCGCCCGCCTTCAGCAAACATAGATTGAGCGAATGGGACACACAAAACGTGTAGCTGGCTGACGCGCATTCTTCACGCACGTACTTTTGCACACCATTTTTGCTCCCCGACATAGCCGCGGCTGCTTCGTCCTCCTGTACTAGAATATGTAGCAGTTGTTTAGCAAATCAGGGACCTCAGTAAACCCGAAAAACCGCTCATATTTGGCCGCTTCGGAGGTACCGTAAACATATTGTTAACTGTTCCTTTCTCGAGACATATGTGGTCTCGTCCGCCAGAAGAGAGAAGAATCTGGCTTCTTTTGTTTCTTCAATGATTGATTTTTGAATCACTGTTCCAATGGCTGATATCAGTTCATTCTGGGCTTGTGGGGGAAATATATGTGGCATTCCTACTCGTGGTCGTTAAATGTTCCCGTACCATTTTATCGTTGGAAATCGCCATCAGCTATAGAGTCACTCAGATTGCCTTGTCCGTAATCTATATCAGCGCTGGTTCTTGCGGGATGGAGCAACAGGGTTCCGGAATCGCCATGACCCCGAAGCTGTAGACATAATCTACCCAGAAACTCTATATAAAAGAGTAGCCGCTGCAGAGCAGCTCGATTTTTGTCACGCTGTTTGGCCTCTGCGGTGTTCAGCTGCTGCTCTATGTTTCCAGTCTTCATCGTCGTTTTGAACGCTTCTGCGCGCGCGACAGACTTCATGGAATTTAGTCGCTAGATGCACTGACAAATAGCCATCTTTGCCGGTTAGGTGAGCGAACTTCTCTAGGGGTGTTCTGACCAGGCAATTCAATTGGTTTCATCGGATTGCTTCAGGGGCGAAAAACCTGCAAGGGCAACAGAATAGTCCACGTTTCGACCTAGAATAGGAGAAGACACTATACTGCCCGATTAGATGTGCTCCGAGATATTTACGTCTGGTTCTGCCTCCATCTTTACGCTCACTGTAAGGCTACTGAAGATCCAATGGCGCAGCCCAAGGTGTGGTGAGTACGCGCAGCTTCTCTGCATCAGTGAGCTCCAACCAGTTGATAACTCCTATATCATCTTTACTGGAGTTACCATTAGGTAACGCAGACGTGGACGGTGTTAACGTCGGTGAAGAGGAGGAGGATTCCTGTATCTGAAATTGCAGTTGGACGTCTAGAAGTTCCGGAGGTGACTGGGGAAGCCTTTCGTTTAACTGCAGTCGCAGGCTTACGGTGCGTTAAGTAATCGACGATACTTCTCTTCATCTCGACTTCCTGGATCTGACCTGAAATGAAAGAAAATAAAAATAAGATAAATCAAAAACAAGCGATGACTAGAATATTAGGAAAAAAACCTATATGTATGTAGCTGTTACCAGCTTGAAAGGGAGAGTGTACGGGCTCTTCAGTTCAATAAAATTCAGATAGAATCATGTTTATTCAGGCCGTAAAACTGCAAAAGAAATAAATAAAAATACAGATTATACATATGGAAATATACACACAATGCAATAATCAGGGGTCATATGTCGGACTCTCATATGAGTTAGAACTAAAAGAAAACGACTACAAAAGTAGTTCTAACTCATATGAGAGTCCGACATATGAACCCTGATTATTGCATTGTGTGTATATTTCCATATGTATAATCTGTACTTTTACTATTTAGTCCCTTAAGGTTAGACATAACCCATTTTCTGGATTTTGCATTTCTATTTTCTACCAAGTCCAAAAGGCATTACTTTGCATTCAATAGCCCTAAAATAGGACTAGCACTACTTGAGCAGAAAAACTATACGAAAATTTGCAGCAATCGGCGACTTGTGAAACAGGAAGTTGAAGAGAGTCGAGCAAATCAGAAAGACAACCTGTGATTGGCTCAGAAAGCTCGAATTCAAAATTGGGGCGGTATTTCAGACAAACAGGTGGTGTTATTTCATGAAATTGAGTGTTATTTCATGAAATTGACCTTTCAGAATAGCGTTAAAGCTGATTCAACACTGTTCATTTTGATACCAAATCTGCCAGATATTGCTAACTAATTAGCTAAGAAGACAGTAGTTGACAACTGTTGATTTAAAAATTATTTGTTGTGCATTTTGAGGTACTAAACAGAAAGTGACAAAATTTGCAAAAAAATGGGCTATGTCTAACCTTAAAGCATTTCCAGCATCATTGTTATCGGCATCTCTATCAATGATAGGCAAATTGTCAAAGAACTTTTGGTTTTCGTATAAGCAAAACGGTTTCAAAATTTGTAGGTCGGAATATTTTGCTGCTGCTTTGATAGGGAAATAAATGCTCAGTGTATGCCTTCTTCAACACGACTTCGATGTGTGGCCTGTGCGTTGGCATACCATGGCTCCTCTTGTGAGAATCATGACTGTTGCGGAAATTGTAGAGGTTCACATAGCGTGCCCTCGCGTTCTTGTTCTGTATTCCTTTTTGAGAAGGAGGTCCTGGCTCTTCGGGACTTCCGTGCGGCACGTTCTCCGGGAGCCAGGTTTCCGCCGTCCTCCCGATCGTGACACTCATACTTTGTCTTCTCGCGGTCCTTCTGTTGCTCCCTCTCCTTTGCCTCCGGTTCCTCCGTTGCGCCCTCTCCTTTGCCTTTGGACTCTTCTCATGTTCTTCCCTCTGTCGCGGACCGTGAAACCGACCGAGCTCAGACGCTGGAGGATATCCGTCAGTTCGTCCAGGCGTCTGCCCCCGTTGTTTCCTCCGTTTCTTTGCCTCAGCGCAAACGGAAGGGTTCCTCCTCACCCCGTTCAGAGTCCAAGCGCGCTGCTTCTGATGAGGCTTGTTTGGTCCCTGAGTTAATTGTTGGGGCGTCCGTCTCCGTTGGCATCACCGATGTCATTGTTAGGGCGGATATTCACCCGGTTCCATCTTCCTTGCCTCCTACCCCGGTACCTTATCCTTGCCCCATAACTCTCTTTAGTCTTCGATGCCTCCTACCCCAGTTCCGTCTCCCTTGCCTTCTACCCCAGTTCCGTCTCCCTTGCCTCCTACCCATGTTCCTTCACCTCCTTCTGACCCTGTTCCCTCCTCCCCCTCTGACCCAATTCCCTCCTTACCCTCTGAACTTGTTCCCTTCTCACCCTCTGTCCATGTTCCGCCTTCTGTTCCATCTTCTTCGCATCTCAGTTCTCATCCGTCTCTGTTCGATCTTCCTTTCCCTCCGGGCTATGAACCGTCCACGTTGGTAGTTCGGTCTGGCACTCAGGTGTCGCTTCCCGCCGTTCACGCTGCCAAGTCCGTGCCGGGTGCGTCTCCGGCTCATCACGAGCTGTCCCCTCTGGGTATTTTAGTTCTCGGGAACCTTCGACGGTTTCCCTCACTAGAATCCCGACGTTAGCGTTGAGACGACATTAATGTCTGTCGTCCTACATTGGAATTGTCAAGGGGTTCTCCCCAAGTGGGATAAACTCCAGCTATTGCTTTCTAGCGTTTGGCCCTTGGTGGTCTGTTTGCAAGAAAATAAGCTTGAGACTCGCCCCTTCCCGGTGCTTTCCCACTTCCGGATGTTTAATCCCCCGCCGGGGGCGTGTCCCATGGTGGTGCTTCTCTTTTAGTCTCCTCCTCGCCACTTCCCT
This sequence comes from Ceratothoa steindachneri, assembly GCA_963969495.1. NCBI lineage: Eukaryota > Metazoa > Arthropoda > Malacostraca > Isopoda > Cymothoidae > Ceratothoa > Ceratothoa steindachneri. Next base: position 134,441,771 of record OZ018321.1, on the reverse strand, counting down.
TCCGTACTACCTTTCAGGCTGTTGTTGCGAGGGGTTTTATTTCCAAGCTTTTAACTGTTTGTTCTGTGTACATCCCCTTGGATTTTAATTTAAGTCAGTCTGACCTTTTAGAGCTCACAAGTCAGTTACCTACCCCGTTTTTATTACTTGGTGATTTTAATACTCGCCACCCATCTTGGGGTAATACTGCCTATTATCCCTGGAGCAGAGTGGTTGAGTCCCTCTTATTATCTGATTCCCTTTTATCTTTTAAATTCCGGCAATTTTACTTCTTACCATGTCGGCCGCCCTTCCTGGCATGTGGCTTTCCCTCCCTCATCGTTGGGATCTGAGGCAAGCAAATTGGTTGGGTTCCGGGAAGTTTCCTTTATTGATGTCGCCTGGGGTTCCTTGGATACCGTTTGATTCAGCAGGCTCATATTTTCGAGGCTGCTGAACGCTTTGTTTCGCGGAGGTGGCCTGTTGCAGGGCGCTCCACCGCCCCCTGGTGGTTGAGAGATTGCGCGTCGACTATTTCTGCCTATCAGTTGGCCCATTCCCGTTATAGGCGGAACTCGACCGTCTCGAATAGGGTCGATCGGAACCGGGCTCTTGCCATCCGCCAGAGGACCCTCCGTGAGTCTTGGCACCAGTACGTACAAGTATCTTCCATTTCTTCGTCCACATTGTTGACTTGGGTTTGGAAGCTACGCTAGTCATGCCAGCCCCACTCTGAATATCGGAGGCTCGCTTGTGTCGGATGGCCGGTTGGTCAGCAAAGCTCTGGCTGACCATTTTGATTCGGTGAGTAGCGCTGGTAGCTATTCTCGACGGTTTTTCGATCATAAAGCTGCTATAGAGTCTCTTCTTTTAGATTTTACCAGTGCGACACCTACTCTTATAATGCTCTCTTTTCCGTCGATAAGCTGCGGGATGCTTTGTCTCCACCTCCCGGTGAGGATTGCATCCACTACGATTTTCTCCGTCGTCTCCATCCCGACTCCGAGTTATTTTTGGTAGACCTTTACAACCTGTTTTGAGTCAAAGGTATATATCCGTCCTTCTGGCCTGTGGGAGTTGTTCTACCCTTTCTCAAGCCCGGGAGGGAGGGTTTCAACCCTAGTCACTACCGCACGATTGCTATAACGAGCTGCCTCAGTAAGTTATTCGAGAGGATAGTTCAAGTTCTACTCACTTGGATTTTGGAGCCAAATTCGCTTTTCTCTCCATTTTAGTGCAGTTTTCGCAGCGGCCGTAGTACTCTTGACCACTTCCTCCGTTTTACGGGCTTTTTCCTCCAGGCGTCAGGTGTTAGCGGTGTTCTTCGACATTCAGAAGGCCTGCGAAACCACCTGGAGATATGGTGCTTTGCGTCAGTTATATGATTGGAAAATGTCGACTGCGAGGCCTTTTATGGTGTTTTTTCGATCTGGAGAAGGCTTTTGATACCTCATGGCGATACGATATCATGGAGACTCATCACACGATGGAAGCTTGGGGACGCATCCCAATCTTTATTCTTGAACTTCTTTGAGATCGTTGTTTCCGAGTATGGGTAGGGGCGAGCCCTCTTCGGCCCAGTGGATCAAGAAGAGTGGGGTCCCGCAGAAAAATGTCATCAGTCCCACACTCTTCACTGAGCATCAACAGTATCACTTCGTTGCTCTTGGAATATGTCTTCGCTACTCTCTACGTGGACAACCTTTCGATCTCTTTCAGCACAGCTATGTCAAAGTGCACAGGTTTAGGTTTCCCATAGCCAAGAATAATGTGCTGCACATCAGCCGTCAATTAATTATGGTTACACCCCAATGAGAACTTGTTCCTAAATTGGGTTTGCCAGGAAATGCTGGATTCTCTTTGTATTGTTATCTACCGATTCTTCACCATGTAGGCTCATATTCGCGTCATTACAGTCTATTGTACCAGCCCCATGAACATCCTTGTTTCCGTGACTTTCAGCACTTGAGTTACTGATCCTTTTTGCGTTCAAAGCTTGATTACGGAGGCGAGTTTTATGCATCCATAGACGAGCGTGTATTCTGGAAAGTGGACTCGATCCTCCATACTAGTGTCCACCTGACGACTGATGTCTTTTGCATGTTCCCAATTGAGCGCCTACTTCTCGATGCCGGGTCAATGCTAATCTCTCTACCTTGTATACAGTGCATTTTGCTCCTGTTCACGCGAGCCCGGCGCGTCCCTCAGTCGCCAACGGCTCTCATTGCATCCATCCACAGTTGATCCCCTTGGTGTCTATGCGCCGATTGATGTCAGTTATTCCCTAAGCTTTTTAGGTTTAGGGCTATAAAACTCCTTCCAGAGGTTGGTGTAGCTCTTCGGCTTAGGGCTATAAAACTCCTTCCAGAGGTTGGTGTAGCTCTTCGGCCGGTGTCGTCTATGGCTATGCAGAGGACGCTACCATGGAATATACAACCTTTGACTATTTTTCTCCATGCCTCTGTTCCCAAATTTCCACAGCGCCGTGAGTATTCCATGAAATCTTTTTCGAACACACTTTGTGTCACGTTGGAATTGTGCAAGTGTACACGGATGGTTCCATGTCCCAGTATGTAGTCTGATTCCACGCCGTGTCTCCTCTGTTTGAAGTCAACAGGTCTCTGCCAGGTGCTGCATTTGTCTTTACGGCAGAACTGGTTGTAATACACCGCTCGGTACAAGAGATAACGCGCCGTGCCCGCTTCTGAGACCGGATTGTAATCTTTAGCGATTCATAAAGCGACCTGAATCTCAACACTGTCTGGTTTTCGGTATCCGTGACGCCTCGGTTGCCGCGAACCGGGTTAATGTTGAGATTATCTTCTGCTGGGTTCCTGGAGATGTACGAATTGAAGGGAATGAGAGCGACGATTAGGGCGCCAAAGAGTTTGTGTGAGGACTAGGCAACCAGACCAGCGTTTCGCTTTTCCTCACACCGATTACATGGCAAGGATGAGAGACTACCGAGGGGAACCTAAAGTTGCGTGCCGTAGGGCCGCGACTGTTCTCATGGACCTGCCCTCCACCCCCAATGCCGCAACGGCTTCAGGTTGCTTTCTGTCGTCTTCAAATCGGACACACTCGTGAAACGTACCCCCAATTGATGGAGAGCTACCCTTCATCTTACCGTGGCGACTGCTTCGTCACATTTTTGTTGTAAATCTTATTCTTGGTGATTTTCGCCCACATTACCTGTACCGGGACCGGGGCGATTTGATTTCGCTACAGCTTGTTTCTTTTACTCTGGACTGGTTCGTGTATACAGACTTGTGCACTATCTCACTTTTGGGAGGAGGCTGGCCTCCTTCATTTTATTTCAATCTGGTGATGGTCGCATGTTCCTGGGCCGGGAAGAGGTGTGCCTTCCGGGAACTCCAGAGCGTGCTCCCTTTTTGTTTTTTTGGGGGGGGGGAGTTGATTTGGAAAATTTTAAAGTAGCCCAGCACTAGGCGGAATTTTTAATTACACCAACTTATGCACTTGAAGGCACTCGTCAGATGGGCGTATCAAAAGGTCTGCTGACCAAAAAAGTTGCGTGCTCTCACTTATTCTGATTTATAACCTTACGACCTTCAAAACATTCAATAATCCCGGACTAACCTTGGGGGACCTTGCCAATTCTATCATTCAAAAGATACTGTAAAACAACATAAGTGTTTCAAATTTCGTTAGAATCGTCTGAATAGTTATGATGTTATGGACAAAAGAAAGTAAATCCCGGGCTAACCTTGGGAGGACTTTGACAACTATATCATTCGAAAGAGAATGTAAAACAACATGACAAAATAACCCCCCAAAAAACGGGGACCGACCGACATAGTAGGTAAGATGTAAAGTCGCCGGTGACTAAAAATCTTTTGTCTTCAGTGGTTTTTTTCTTCAGAAAAATAATCTCGGAATACGCCCTTCCCCTTTGATTAATGAATTTTAAGTCTTCAACTCCCCCTCCTCCCTTGAGGAGTTTGGGCCCACGGGAGAGTTTCCATTTTAGTAACGAAAGCATCTTATTCTATACTCATACCCTTCCATACTGTTTAGCAAGCAGTGACCTTGAGTTTTTTTTTCTCCAAACTTTTAACGATTTGCACCTTATACCTTTTACCGGACTTATCAGTGACCTAGTCTGATATTTTGAAACTTCTAGACCAACTACCTCTACCGTTTTTATTATTAAGTAATTCTAATGTATCGAGCTCCCTGGGTCTTGACGAAATCCATTATGACATTTTACTGGATGTTTTCAACCTTATTTGGGTGAAGGCTTTTATCCGACCTCTTCGCGGATGAAAATGGTTATGAAGCTCCTTACAACCGGCAAAGATACTTTAAATCCAGGCAGCTACTGTCATATCTTATTCGAGAGCCAAGAGCTGCCTGGGCAAACTATTAGAGAAAATGGTTAACGTCAGGTTGGGCTGTTTTTTAAAAGTTAATAACCTACATTCTCCCTACTAATTTGTTTTTCTTAAACACCATGATACAACTGACCTTTTGTGCTTTGAGCCTGCAATACGTGAATCTTTTACAAGATGACATCATATGTTATGAATCTTCTTCGATATTGAGAAATCTTACGACACAACATGACGACACAGAATCCTACAACAATTTTATGGCTTGGATAATTCACAATAGACTAATATTGAAGGATTATGTGGAATTGCTAAAAAATAAGTGAATAGAATATAATAATTACAATTAGGATATTAAAAATTAAAAACAATTAAAAACCATTGTTTTTAATTTAGACATTTTTTTGGGGGGGAAGGTATGTTAAGCTATTACAATTGTGGGGAGTTGCAGCCCTCACCCACCTACGCAATTAAGAAAAACTCGTAATATTCCTAATATGAAAGCCAAACATTAGATTCGAATTCAAAAGGCGATTGATAAATGTCGTTAGGCCTCTAGTTTTTCTACCGCGTTCCTTGATTTTAGACATATGTATAAGCCTCACCCCCGAATGCTATTTAAATCAACCATACTCTCTTTAAAATGTATTAATAGGAAATTTCCATATCATATTTTAATTCAGAAAAAACAACTTCCAAATAATATATAATAATAGTATAATGTGATTCAAAATTCACAACGTCTCTCCCAAGATGGTGACCAATCTATTTTTCGTCATAACATCATAATTAAAAATATGCTCACATTAAGTAGTGAAAACGCTATAAAGTGTATATATCTGCGATATATACACTTTGCGTATATTTAAAAAAATAAGAGATATTTATAACAAACCGCCCACAAAATTCGAAGGTGCGCATAAACCCCAAATTAACCATATAATTATATATATATATATATATATATATATATATATATATATATATATATATATATATATATATATATATATATATATATATATATATATAGTTACAGGGCCAGCTCCATTCTTCACAAATATGTTAGTAGTCCTCTTTTGGACATTGTCGCCACGATGCTCACTCACGCGACATTAAATCCACAACAGGGCTCCGTATTCGTATTTAAACAATATCATTATTGAATTTCATGTTCCATTTATTAGACTATTCGAAGATTTTATCTAGATCCCCCTGAATAAATTTGCTATCGTTCTCATTTAAAACTTTACCCCCAATTTTTGTTTAGTCTGCAAATTTGGATAATTTACCAAGTGCGCCAGTTTTCATATCATTTATATAAATATGGAACATCAATGGTCCCAACATAGACCTCTGGGGCACGTTACTAGTTACTTAGTGTGTCCCTGGAAAGATCTTCGAATACCTTGATCTTGGTCACTAGCTTGGCCTTTGTGTTGCAGGCCAACGGTCAGTGCCTTTCTTAACCGTGCCCTAAACATAGCAATCAATGATATTACAATCGGGGAAATTAGGAGGACAGAAAGTGGAGGTGGTGAAGTCGTAGAAATTCTGCCTCTTTCCGGTCGTATGGCCTTCCAGCAACAACCATATCTAGCCAGTGTTTAACCCGTCTCCAGCAGTTCCACATAACCTGCTGAATTGAGCCTAAGAACTTGTTAAAAGAGGTGAGATAGCATTACGTCAGTTTCACTTGAGGGAATTTGGTCTTAATGATACATGAAACATCACTTGGATTGTAGGCAAACCACCTGTTGTCCTGGATGTTGTGCAACTAGTGCTGGCAGAAGTTATTTTCATATGAGGAGAACTAAATCGTCTCCGGTTCAACAGGATGCTTTGGCTTGTTCTGTAGCTTCTTTGCCTGCGTCAAGCGTTTCTGCGTGGCCTTGGCTGACAGAATGTGTCCCTAGCTTCTCTTGTATGAGTGGTAGCAAAGGTTTTCATTCAGCGCCAGCTTCTCAAACACTCACCTCTCTCGCCAAAGGTGGATTCCTTTGCTTGGGTCTTCCATCACATTGTTTTGCAGTTGTTGGATTAATTCTGGCAGGCGGACGCAGTCAAAACGCCTGCTATATTTTTCTCTCCTGGTCACAGCCTAGTAGTTTCCGTTGAAGCTGTCCATGTTACGTTTTACAGCTATCAAATTTACTCTCGATTTTCTCCAATGTTATTAAGCGTTTACCGATACATCAACCTGTACCTGAGAGAGAAAAAGAAGACATTAAAACACGTTAAATATGGGATTGTAAGAGTTTAAAATAGCAATTTGGGGGTAATTTACTTAGGGCAATGTAATTGGATGCATTTGTTCTAATGTATGTAACATTGGATATGAATTGTGGCAATGTATAATTATATGTACAATACAGTAATGAACTAATAGCTAAACTGTTCTGGATACTTACAATTTTATACAGGTTTCTTTTTGTACACCTTAACACTATATAAAACAAACCTATTAATGTGAATCGTTAAGCAGGAGTGGAAATGTGCTTTATGAAAATAACCCTAGCAAAGAAGAGTGTTACCAGATTAAAGAAGAAAGTTTATATCTTTAAGTTGGGATTCCAATAACTAAGAAGTGATTTTAAATTTTTCGTGATTATAAGATGCATTAAGATGAGTGTAATCCACTACAATATTTCCCGCCCATATGAGTTACGCACTTCAAACAGATTTATATACATACAAAAATTAACATGGAAAAATTTATACCAAAATGTTCAGTCTAGGCAATGAACCGGCGTTTGAACATGTCTGCCAGAACGAATAATAATGCCTTGTGGCTGACGATCAGCTTGGAGATTCAAATTGTTGGCAGTGCCATTTGAAAATTGCAGGGCACTCGCAAGCGCAAATGTGGTAAGACTGAAGGTGAATGGCTTGATTCGGTGTCCCATACTTAGGCTTACTGAGGCTGAATGTTCTCCTGACTGCCTACCACTGTCGACGAGGGTTCCTGCAAAAAAGGGGGAGGTGGCAGTATTTGGGAAGTAGAAGTTGGGGTAGTAGAGGTGACAGTAGTAAGAATATAGAAAACATTATTAGGTACATCTGCACGATTTTCATTTATAGTGGAGTGAGACAGCGAGAGCTGTTCAGGCTGGACAGCGTCAATAAATGCATGTTTAAGGAAGTACAGACAAACGGTACTCTATGTGGTCCCACGCTGTAGGACAAATAATTTTGTCCTATCTGGAAATGGTGACGAATGGTCCGTCATATACCGGCTGTAACGGTAAGTGTTCTGCCACAACAGACAAAAACATAAAAAAGCATCATGATTAGCAGGCACTCAAGAGGCGGTTCATAATAAATTGTGTACACAGGAAGTAGGATCTAGAGAAAAAAGTTGAGGTTAGTCAGAAGAAGAAAAGAATTGACTAGGAAGAAGACGGTGTGTATCATAAACTAATTTCGCAGCAGAGCAGAACAAGTTTTCTTTAGGTATAAACCAGTCCACAGTAGGATCAGTGGCAGCGTGTCCACCCACGTAATACTAGGATCAGTGGAGCGTAAACTATTCTTGATTTTTCTATGGAGGCGAAATGGGCCAATGACTGACATAAGCACTTGCCACTGATGCGATTCGAACTGGCTTCCGCGATTGGTGATGATTATTGAAAGAACACCAAAGCGCGAGATCCAGCCTGCAATGAAGGCTCTCAAGTAACAGTAGAAGGTTTGAATGTCTTAATAAGCAGAGCCTTTCGCCAGAGCGTAAAACGATCTATTATGATCCGAAAATAGTCAAACAGATCGAAGTGAATGGTTCTCGCAGATGGGTACCTACCTTGTGTAGCTGTTACACTTGCTATCTGGAGGAGCTGCACATCCTCTCGTCCTGAGTGAAAATTTGGGACGCTGCCATACCACCTAAATCTCTATGGTCCCGTCTCTGGATTTGCTATAGCAGATTCAGATCCTGGCCGTCCTGTCAACGATTAGTATAACCTAGTAAGGAAATAAAACCTGTCGCACTGCCTATCTCTCTCTTCTTAGTTGTGAGCTGCGGCCATTGTGGAGTGACCTGTCCGCTTGGCAAATTATGTCTGGTTTACGTTGCAATACAGGTGCGAACAACAAACTTCAAAGCAGCTGAGAGGAGACCTGAAAAGTCTAAAATCTCTTAGATGTGATAGGCGGGAGCGGTTTGACATGTGATATAGCTCACAACCCCTCTTCTTTTCCCAACATCTTGTTGTTGGTGTGGGCGAAAGATTTGCCTCTTTGACTGGTGGAGGCGCTCCCATAAAACTCCTTTTGCGCGACAAAGGGTCTTCTTATTTGCCATTTTTGGAGCCGGGGATAGTAAGGTTTTCCAAGAGGGCGAACAGAAACTCACTGGGAGCCTCCCTCCCCCGAGCCAAAGTTTGCCCCTTTTTGAAAGCCTTATAAGGCGTCCCGTCTCCTGATTACTCACTAGGAGAGGAGAGATCCCCTCCCATGGTAGTGGCCCCTTGTTAGCAATGGACTTCTACATTTCGGAAAAGAACACGGCTGAGGCTGTCTTGTTCCACTCCTTCCGGTGGGGGGAGAGGTCCGTTGAAGAACGGGCTGCCTGCTTTATGGCAGCTGCCCTGGCCAGGACTGGCACGTCTGGATCCGAGGTGCCCTTAGGCGGCGATATTCACGCTATGACAAAGACTGAAGTTGCAGATAGGGTGAGTGGAGCCCCGTTAACTTCAGGCCCCCTTAAAAAAAAGGGTGCCCTGCGTCTTTGAGCCAGCTAGTTTCAAGCATTTCCTGATTGTTCGTTCTCTTGATGGGAGCCTGTTATCCAAAAGGAAACATGCTTCATAAATGCAAGGCATTAATTAGGGTTCTAGGTAGAAAACCAAAGGTCCCCTGTTTTTAGGACGGGACCCTTTTAGTGAATGCGGGGGACTATTTGAAACTAGACATGGTAAGAGCTCTAACATGAATTTCGTTAAAGGGGTGGTTTACGCGAAGGAACTCAAGGACTACCCCTTAGAGGATATCATCGAAGAGCTGGCCGACTAGGGAGCGGTCAAGTTCGAAGTTGTGATTAAAAAACTGTGGTGGCAAGTACTTCGAGACCACAGGCTCAGTGAGTAGGTGTGTGTTAGTTGGTATTGCTAGCGCGTCAAGTCATTGTGCCACTGCCCCAGATGTGTTATCATTGCTGCACCTTGTGCTATACTAATCGAACTTGCTGATGTGCCAAGTCGGGTAAACCCAAATCTACCCAAACTGCTCAAAGGAATTACATGATGAATCCATATTATGCAATGTCAAATATGTGAAATGCGGTGAACCACCCCATGTTTCATCAATAAAATGTAGATCTTATCTTCTGGAAATGAGCCTGGTTGTTCATGCTTCACACCCACTCACTTTCTGAAAGGCCAAGGAATTGGTCCTGTTGTACCTTGTGCAACCTGCAATTTTTTACGCGTCTCTAATTTGAAAGGTACTCTCTGTTCCTTGCCCTCTATGCTTACGAGCATGCTAGCTTCTGCAGCCAGGTTCTACCTTACCGCCGGGATTTCCGCTGCGCCTGGCACTGTTCGCTAGGCCCTTTCTCCTCATCGGGGATTTGAACTGTACAAACACCCTCCGCGGAGACTGGCCGATCAATCCCATAGGTTAAGACATGATCGAAGAGCTGGAGATAGGTATCCTGAATGTTAGTGAGTTTACGTATCCCTGCTCGACAACTACTTCTTGATCTGTCTTTTTGCTCTCCAGAAGCATATCCTGATTTTGGATGGGAGGTGGTTGATGATCGTCATAGTAGTGACCACTTTGCCATTCAAATATCATACTTTAATTTGTTCCCGCCTGAGAAACCACTTTGGTAGTACTTCAATCAGGTGGGATGGTCTACTCCGCAATCTAATCGCAGTGGGCCTACTACTATTCTTAAAACGTTTGACCGGTTACAACACGTCCGATTCTCTCATAGAGAAGCAATATAACGACATGCTCTATAAGCGCCTCCTGAACGATTTCACCGTAGGTAAATTTCGACGAGCTTTGGCTAGGTTCGGGGTGATTCAAAATAGGTCTGGCGCTCTTGGCGGTCATATGTTTCTTCATTTGACGGGAAGACTCCTCTTGCAGAAGTGAAAAGGCGAGTTAAAAGGATTCTAGGCAAGTTCTCCTAGGAGCCCATCCCGTTCTCCAGAACTACACAGACAAATTTTGGAACATCTGTCCTTGACGGAGATCTTCGCGACCGCTTTCTCCACATTCTCAAGCCGGGATGCTTTTTGCCAGCAAATTATTGCATGGCGTGATATCACTGAAGGCCATGGATTGGATTTTTACTTCCAGAGGCAGTGGTGCTTAAAACACCCTTCAACGGCACTTTTTCGCTGAGTGAGTTGCTTTCCGCTCTTGCTTCATGATATGCATTGCAGACTGTCCGGGCGATGTATGTATGCCATGATTCGACGCATAGGTGAGCAAGATATGAATATTTGTTAGATTTATTCAACAGGATCCCGGGAGAGACCACTCTATCTTGGCCTGTTTGTAAACAATTCCTCAAACCCCCGTGTGTGCAAGTAGATGGAATAATGGTTAAATGTTAGATTAGCATTTCTATGTCATCTTATGTACTATACGACTTTCGGACGTTCCAGTCTACGTAGGATGTTTATGTCTTGAATAAAAATAGAGATTTCCGATGCCTTCCTTCGGAGACAGCACCACGCCATGGTGTTTTTCGATCAAGAGAAGGCCTATGATATCACATGGCGATACGGTATCATGGAATGCATCCACATAATGGGAGCGAGGAGACGCCTTCCAGTCTCCATATCTGAATACTTGCGAGATCGTAGATTCAGGGTACGTTTGGGAGAAACTTCCTCGGCTCAATAAAGCAGGAAGAGGGCGTCATAGAGAAAAGTGTTCATCAGTGTGACACTCTTTGCATAGAACATCAACAATATCGGCTTGATGTAGACGGAAGATGTTCTCGCTGTGTTCTAATTAGACAACCTGTAAATCTTTTATGGTGCGTTCCAGATGCCGTGCACAGTGGATTATATATACACTTGTAAGCGCTGATCCGGCGTTTTACTCATACCCTATGCCGTTTTGGTTTAAAGCTAGGACATACCCTATGCCTTTTTGGTTTAAGACTAAGACTTACCCTATAACTTTTTGGTTTAAGGCTAGAAAACTTGTTCGATAGCTCAATGTAGCTCTCGGGTGGAGAATACCACCTTTGACTATTTGCCAAATAGTCAAATATGTGTCAAAAAGCTTCTCCGGAGCCGAGAGTATTGTTTTGGTATCACGCTGGCTTTGTACCGGTGTTTACCGATGGCTCCAACTCCGAAGGCGAGGTCGACTTCCACGACGTATCCTCCTCTGTTTGAAGTCAGCGGGGCACTACCAGGTGGTGCGTCTGTCTTCACGGCCAAGCTAGTTTCAATACACCTCTTGCTATTGGAAATAACGCTTCGTGCTCGGTTTGAAGACCAGATTGTGATCTTTAGCTACTCACAAAGCGCCTAAATCCTCACCTTGCACATTGCATTGTAATCTCCGCATCCATTGGTTCGCGGTATCCCTAACACCGCGGTTGCCATTAGGCGGGTGGATTATGTGATTATCTGCATTTCTAGACATATGGATAATGCGGATAATGAGTGAGCCGATGAGGGGGGCCAAAGAGAACACGAGGACTGAGCGACCATAGGAGCATTTCGCTTTGATTCACACTGACGACATGCCAGGAATCAGTTCAGCCATCCGGGCAGTCTGGCAAAAGGAATGTGAGAGGGCCGAGGGTAACTTAAAGCTGCCCACCATTGCACTGAGACTCTTCCCGTTGACCTTCCCCTAATGTCTCGAACTCTTCAGGTCTCTTTCTGTTCTCTCTGAATTGGGCACAGTCGAGAGATGCACCACCATTTGATATAGAAAACCCATGTACCTTACTGCGACGGCTGCTTCGTCCCCAAATCTTTTCCGGACATTTTTGCTGTGTCTCAGTCTAGGGAATCTTCGCGGACGTTACCTTTCACAGTTCCGAGACGAGCTGGGTCGCTAACGCCTTTCTCTCGTACTTAGGCCTGGTTCGTGTAACTCGACTATGGACTTTTGTATTTTTTGGAAGCAGCTGGCTACTCTTATATTTTTTTATGTTAAGTGCATTCTAGCGCTCCGCAGGGAGGCAGTCCTTCTTCCGAACGCAGTAGCATGCTTTCTTTTTTTCTTTTCTTTTTTAGTTTTGCTAGTTTGTTTTTTGTCGTTTTTTGCCATTTGGGGTTTTCTGCCCCTCCTCGCGGGGTTCAAGTGTTTCACGACTTCCACAACACGGATTAGAGACCTAGTAGTCAGTTGCGCCTTATAATGCAGGTCACATGTCTCCTTTTTCTCTTTGTATCTAAATACCTTCTTAAAGGCAGTAGCAGTAGAGTTGCACGTGAACGGTAACTAATCTCTTATTTATATCCCCCCACCAGTAGGTTTTGCATCATAATATGATGGCCAAGGATCTTTCTCATCCACCTCATCGGCGATTTAAACGCACTCAACCACTCTAGGTGGACTACACTATCATTCTCAAGGGTGTCCTTACAATAGATGAGCTAACATACCACTCTTCTAAGCCCGATTCATTTTCCTATTTCGATTTTTTCTGATGTTTTCCCAATGTACAAACAAACTTTGGATAGAGTATTCGATAAGCACTATGCTAGTTCTCACTTTCCCATTCAAATACTTTTAGCTGGGTCGATGCTTCCCGAGAAACCACCTAGGTGGTGCTTAGATCGGACGGAGTGATACGCAGTCAATGAAATGATTGACCTTCCTATCTCATTCGTGATGTTTAGGTTGGTAAATGAGGGCGTTGAGTTTTTTTCTAGCACCATCATTTGTCTGAGTGTGAAATGGCTCTTAGAGAGAAGCGCCACGCCTAGAAACACTACCATAGCTCATCTTATGCGAATTTTGTCAAGCAAGGAAAAATTTCATTTCACTTCGAAGCACGCTCGTAGCTCAGATTAGGAGGAATACGGATCTTCACTTTAATGGAGGAATTCTCTTGTAAGAATGCGGAAGTGGTAGAAAAGGATTTGGAGCAAAGTCACTCAAGACCTGCCTCCGTTCGTCTAAAAGATTGGATCGTCATATTGAACCCTGCGTTCGTGGCAGAGTCCTTAGAGACAACTTTCTCCCCATTTTCGAGACGTGATGCTTTTCCATTAGCATTCCAAGCACGCTGCCTGGTCAATGAGGGACACCAAATGGACTTCACCTGGCAGGTGGAGAACTATTCAACGATTTATTTTCACTAAGCGAGCTGCGTTCGTCTCTCTCTTCTTGCGCATGTTTGGAGGGTATGTAGGGGTGCGAAGATGTATCAGAGAAAAATTCCTTCCAAATCGATAATATAAATAGCCCATTAAATTACCAACTCAGTACGGGCTAAGCCGTGGCGTAATGGCTAAGAGCATTGGCGTTTAAATCTATCGGTACCGAGTTCGAAACTCAATACTCCAAAACCTTTTACGAAGAAAACGGAAATCAAGGAAAACGCTTTAAGGACCACTCAAGAAGACTCAAGATAAAGTGGATCGCCTCAAGAAAGAAAAACGGAAGTCAAGATAAATGCAAGATAATGTTTGAAGGGCCAACTTAAAGATAAAGGAAATTCAGAAAGTAAATAGATTTGATAAAGATAAAATTCTAGATAAATACATTAAAAACTAACAATAAGGAATGCCCCTTCCCCCATAACTATTTTCTATATCGAATCTGGTTACTTCTTCTTGACTGACGTTGCCCCTTCAAACATTATCTTGCATTTATCTGATTGACTATGGCAGAGTTCACGGATGTCGATTTAGCCTTCCTTCTCGAATCGAAATCGCCAAAGTCTCCGATCGCGGGGTGAGGTGGGGCGAGCGTCCTTCAGCTCGTTCGCAGTGGTAGGTCGGAAGTCTATTAGTTCTGCTTACTAAACTGACTCGAAGGATTATATAGACGCCCGGTGAGGCGTATTTTGGTGACTTGGCGGCCACCTCCACCCACACGGGCGATTTTGGGGAAAAGTCGGCGAGTCCGTGTGTGTGTGTGGGGGGGGGGATTGTGATAACGTCAGTGTGGAATGTTCAACGAACTTCAATCTTATGACGGAAGTCAGGAATGTTGGCTGAAAAGCGGCCATGGGAGACGATGAATTCAGCCCCTAAGCAAATACAGCTGGGTTCTGATAACGGAGTAGGCTGCACTCCCACCCTGGTTCAGCTGTGCTTTCAAAGCTCCATGCGACAATCTCAAAACTACGCGGGTACAGAATGGCACGTGGTCGCCTTTCAACCTTATTCTGCTACATCCCTCCCATCCCCAAAGATGGCACTTTCGGAGTTGGGAGAGAAAAGTGACATCCCCTAAAACGAATGACTTGGGGAAGCGGAGTCTTTCACGCAAGTGGTCAACGGGAAAGTGGAATAAAGGAAATTCCTGACCTGACGTCGAGCAGGTGTACAAGCTAATTCTACCTGAATGCGTGTACATATGAACGGAAAAAGAAATTAATTATTGACGACCATAAGAGAATTAAGGGAGACATAATTAAAAACGAAAATAATATTTATACACTAAACTATACAAAGCAAAAGAAAGAAAAATAAGAATAAAATGATATGATGCGGTCTGGGGACTTCTTTTGGAGTAGTTCACACAACGGGGCGGCCTAAGACGCGAAATTGGGGACGAACCTCCTATAAAATGAGACAGACCCCATGAAAGAATGAAGCTGTTTCTTCGTACCCGGAGGGGGCATCTCAAGTATCGTCCGGACCTTGTCTTCTTGGGGCTTAAATTCGTCGTTTCCAATGTGGAAACCCAGATATTGGATCGAATCATAGGTGAGGTGGCACTTATCGGGGCCTATCGTAAGGTGACATTATCCAGTCCGTCCAAAACTCTGCGCATTATCCGATTATAATTGCTGCAGGCCGTCATTAACCCGAAAGGAAGTCGGCGGAACTGCATAAGTCCGTTGTAGCAAAGTCACCAATGGGGATACGATGGCTGAGAAGAGGGAAGTCGGGTTACCTCTCGCTTCAGATGAGGGAGCACTCGTAGATGGCCCTCGGAGATGGGAATCATCGTCAGATACTCGCTAATTGACTATGGCAGAGTTCACGGATGTCGATTTAGCCTTCCTTCTCGAATCGAAGTCGCGATGTCTCCGATCGCGGAGGGAAGGCGAGCGTCCTTCAGCTCGTTCGCAGTGGTTGGTGGGAAGTCTATTTTTTCTGCTTACTAAACTGAGTCGAACGATTATATAGACGCCTGGTGAGGTGGTTTTTTGGTGGCTTGGCGGCTGCCTCCACCCGCACGTGCGATTTGGAAAAAAAAGGTCGGTGACTCCGTGTGTGGCGGGGGAAGGAGATTGTGTTAACGTTAGCGTGGAATGTTCGACGAACTTCCAGCTTATGACGGAAGGCAGGAATGTTGGCAGAAAGGCGGCTATGGAAGACGATGAAATCTGTCCCTAAGCAAATATAGCTGCGATGAGATAACGGCGTAAGCTGCACCTCACCCTGGTTCAGCTGTGCTTTCAAAGCTCCATGCGGTGATCTCAGGACTACGTGGGGTACAGACGGGCATGTGGTTGCCCTTTGACCTTATTCTGCTAGAATATATGTATATGGCTTCTTTCATTGTTTTAACATTAAGTTGTGTTTATTTTATGAGCTAGTGATTTTTCATTTTCTAATTATTATTTTCAATTTTTACAATATCTTAGTCCATAAATATTATATATATATATATATATATATATATATATATATATATGGTAAGCCCCAAAAAACGGGCCCCAACTTTCGATAGGCCTCATTTCTTAATTTTCTGCAAGGATTGTATGATACTTTGGTGATAACTAGGTTATTGTGTTTAAAAACATCATATCAAAACATGAGTCTTTGGACCTTTCTTCTTTATTCTAGAGCACGTGTTTGATATGACCTCCATTTAGCTCTGTGCATTTGTTGAGGCGCAGCACAAAGTTGTCCATGACGTCCTTACAAACCGACCGACTAATGGCTCTGATCTACTTCCCTATGGCTTCATTGAGTCCCATGATGGTGCTGGGTCTCTTTGCGTACACTCTGTCTCTAAGGTAGCCCCAGAGAAAGAAATCGGGGGGGCTAAGTTCTGGGGTGTGAGGTGCCCACTCAAAATCAGTGTTGAGACTGATCACACAGCCACCAAAGTTCTCTTTCACCCAATCTTGGGACAGGTTTGATTTGTGAGAGCTTGCTCCATCTTGCTGGAACCACAACTTCTCCATAAGTGACGGGAACAGGGTCTGCAGTTCTCCCTTAAAGGATTTGAGGACCTCAACATACCGCTCCTTGTTGACTGTCACTGTCGCGCCAGATTCCTCGAAGAAGAAGATCAGATGATGCGTATGGCTGAGATTGCAGTCCATACCGTGCACTTAGTGGAGTGTAGGGGCTTGATGGCTACCTAATTTGGTCTGAAGGTCTCCCAGAAGACATTTGTATTAGAGTTTACCTTTCTTTCAAGGTGGATGTGAGCTTCATCTGCGGTCCAAAGGAGGTTAAGGAAAGTTGGGGTCTCCTGAATCTTCTCCAGTATCTTGACTGCAATAGCCTCTTTTTGCTACTGGTCTGAGGCTGTAAGGGTCTGCTTCCTCTGTATTATGCATAGGTAGGCCTTTACATCCATTACTAGCACTCTCCTGCAAGTCTCACGAGATATACCGAGGGACTGACTTCGCTTGCGCACAGAGAGTTTTGGACTCTGCTGAACTGACTTTCTCCCGCTCTCGACCAGCTCAGCTGTACGCTTCCTGGAGCGTCCTGAGTGGTTTGGACGGTTGTCACTGGATGCATTGAGGTTCTCCACTGTCCCATAGTTCTCGAAGTTGTCCACCCAGTCCTGAATTATGCTCTTGGAGGGGGCTTTTTCACGTTCGAACTGATGCACGAAAGTGTCCTGCACTTTTTTGAACGAGCCTGTCTTGTAGTAATGTTTGACGCAGTATATTCTTTTCTGGCGCTCCCATTGAGATCTAGTTGTGTTCACAGGCGTTCCTTCTGTCATGTCCTGCAAAGTAAGGGTGATTAGTGAATAAATGAAGGATATATCACAAAAAGTGTGTGCAGGCCCGTTTTTGGGGGGGTTACCCTCTGTATATATATATATATATATATATATATATATATATATATATATATATATATATATATATATATGTATATATATGTTCCAATAAATTTATTCTGCCTGTTTAATCGATTTATGATTTTGTATGTACTCGATAGTCATTTTGTTTGCATAATGACCATTTATGCAATAACCATTGTAAAATGGACAAAAATAAATTCTGATTCTGATTCTACTCAGACTGCTCGGGCTCCCGAGGACTTAAAAGGTGAGGAGGGTTCTCCTACACCTGCTGATGCCTCTTTGAGAGCTAAGATTTTTACCATCTCGGAGAAGGATCTTGCTGAGGCAGGTCCATCCGGCCTAGGGTTACCTTCCGTCGGAAGAGAGAAGCGGGTTCATTCCCCAGGCTCCTCTCTCAAAAAGAAAAAAAAACACGAGAAGAGGAGTGTAGGCTCTTCTGAGACCGGGGACAGACGGGTCCGCTGCTGTTTTTGGAAATGACCAAGCCAATATTGGTACGTCCGACCTCTAGGTGAGAGATCTCAGACCAAGACCAAAGATGCAAGGGCGCTGAACGGAGCCTAATTACGTCGGGGCTCTTTATTGAGAGACTACCTGGCATATTTGAGCCAGCTAGCTTCAAACGCTTTTGCGCCATTGATGGCAGCGTTCTAGCCAACTGGAATATCATCCACCACGGGAGAGCATTACCTAGCTTGATTGATAGAGAGCAGAAAGTGTCCCGTTTTTCGGACAGAGCCTTCTGGTGCAAGGTCGGGCTTACTCGAAGTGTATGTAAGTTGTTCCAAGGCCACACACGGTCAGTTTTTATCTTGTATGGCGAAGTATGTCAACTATGGAGAGCCGCACCCCAATTCTTCGAAACGATGTGGTGCGTATCTCATGGAGAAGGAAATCCTGGGCGTTCAGAGTATGGATCCTTTCTCATTTCGCGAAGCCAAGGAGTGGTCATGGCGCTGCCTGGAATGTCTTATGCCTCAATTTTTAAAAGGCCCCCTCTGCTCCTGGCCCCTTCTCGCCTACGAAAATGATCCTTTTGGCGCCCCTTCCGGCCGCAGCTTGGCCTCTCTTCCTTCCTTCGCTAACCCCTAATTTCCTCTTCTTGTACCAACTCTCCCTCATTATGCCCCTGCCTTTCCGTCATCCCTTTCCAATCACTTTTTCTCTACCCCTTTCGTTGGCCCCATTTTCTCCCGCCCAGGGAACTCCACGATCACGACTCAGCACTCATTTGGATCACGGAACTGAACCCTCCTACAACAAGATGTTAGGCGTGGTGACCCTAACCGCTCAGAAGTCGTCAACAAAGCTGGATCCGTCATCCAGACCTGCTTACCATGCCACGTGTAGGATTTGGTCCTGATTTTCGTAAGGGGTGAAGAAGAAGGCGTATACCACCCCGCCCAGGGATAGCAGTCGGGGTCAAGCAAAGGCACCCAGTAGTGCCATTCTCTTACTAGGCCTACGGGTGCGGTGGACTCCCCATCTCCCCCTTCTCTGGAGGCGCCTTTGCATGACTCCATCTCCTTTCCAGTGGCAATCCCCCTTTTAATTTCACAGGAGATTGCAAATAGAGTAAGCAGGCCAATCTCGGTGGAAACGGCTCGTTAGGAAAACAACCTTAGGGGTTGGGGGTAAAGGATATCAGTGCCCGTCGTAGCGTGCCCCCTAACGCCCTGCATTCATGCATCTTGAGACTACAGGGGTCAGCGTACCTGTCCCCCTCTTTTTCCGGACGGATGCCGCTTCGCCGGTATCAGCAAGACAAAACGTACCTCAAATGAGAGTTGTCAAGTCTTAGAAGATGGATGGCAACATGAAGGCCCCCTATAATATATACATGGTCCCTGAGGTAACCCTGCCTCGGGCGACAAGATCTTTAATGGGATTGAACGGGCCCTCGATGCCAAGCACCGAACCAGAGTCTGTCAATGTGCAAGCTTATCCTCAGACGGCTCGGGACCCTAATAACTCACAAGGATTTTTTTTATTTGAGAGCACATCTGGCGACTGCCTACCAGGACAAAAGTCGCCATACTCACAAAAGAGCATACTACTAAGCTAGATTAAAGAACAAATACGAATGTGTAGAAAACGAGTAAAAGGCTAAAAAAACAACAGCAAATAAAAAAGAAAAGGCAACAAGAGGGAAGCGCGCTCCAGCGTCGAGGGTAGGCCCACTTCTCCCCGACGCAGGAACATGCGACCCACTAAAAACAGTCAAATAAAGTGGAGCAGTAGCGAACCCGCTCGTCCCGGTCCCGGTACCAGGACGGGTAACGTGCGCGAAGATCACCCAGACTGGGACATTTAACAAGAATGTGCCAAACAGTCTGGGGGACGATGCAGTCATCACAATAAGATGCAGGCGAGCGCTCCATAAAATGGCGGTGCGTCCGGCGAGTGTGTCCCATTTGGAGACGACAGAAAGCAACCTGAAGCCGTGGCGACATTGGGTGTAAGACCATTTGAATATTCGCGGCGCAATGGCACGTAGCTTTAAGTTCCCCTCAACCGTCTCCGATCTTATTTACCAGGTTTCCCTGAGGGCTTCCCGCATTCCTGCCATATAATCGGTGTGAAGAAGAGCGAAACGCTGGTCTGGTTGCCCAGCTTTGCGGACTCTTTGGCGCCCTCATCAGGCGCGTTCATTCCCCACAATTTCTACATGTCCAGGAACCCAGCAGAAGATAATCTCGGTATCTGCCCAGCTCGCTAAAACAGTTGAGTCACGTATATCGCGAACCAGAGGCTGCGGTGTGTTTAATGCCCCGAGAGCACTCAGGGCACTTTGTGAGTCGCTATAAATCATAATCCGGTCTCCGAACCGGGTACGTCGCGTTATCTCCAGTGTATTGCAACCGGTTCGGCCGTAAAGACAGACGCAGCACCTGGCAGAGCCCCGCTGACTTCAAACAGAGGGGATACGGTGTGAAAACCGACCCCCTTTCAAGCCATCCGTATACACTGGCACGGTTCCAGCGTAACATGAAGTGTCACCGGCCTCTACCAAGCGGTGTCGGTGCGGTGGATCGAGCGCACCTTCCGCAATACACGCTCGGCTGTGGATGCTTAAAACTCGAATCCATGGTCGAGCTTCAAACGAACAAAGGATCGATAGAAAAGCAAGGCACTATCCCTATTATCACCCCAGATGCTGAAAGTCACTAAACGAAGAATATCCTTAACACTGGTACAAGAGACCCTAAGGCTGCGAACATGAGCCTCCCAGGTGAGGCGTAGGTCAAATACAAGACCAAGGAAACGGTGCAAATCCACAACTTCCAGATCAATCCCATTTAGAAACAAGTCCAGGTTGGGGTGGAGCCATGAATGGCGGTAAAAATGCACCACCTTAGTCTTGGCAAAGGAAAACAGAAACCTGTGCGCTTCGGCATAGCGAGAGACTCGATTCAATGCCTGTTGGATGGACGATCCAGAATTGACATCTGGGCCGCGCCAAAAGAGATCGAAATGTCGCCCAGGTAGAACGTAGCGAGAACCTCTTTCGGCAGCACCAAGGTGAAACCGTTGATGCTCAGGGCAAAGAGTGTGACACTAACGACTCTTCACTGCAGGACACCCTCTTCCCGCTACATTGGGCCGGAAACGGCTCATCCCCCCCCCGTACGTGGAATCGACGATCTCGAATAAATTAGGAGATAATGATTGGTAGGCATTCTCTCGCCCCTATCGTGAGTGAGTCTCTATGATACCGTATCGCTTTGCGGTATCATAGGCTTTCTCCAGATCGAAGGAAAAAAATCCACGGTGTAGTGCTGTCTATGAAGGAGGCCTCACAGTCGGCATTTTCCAGTCAGAGCAGAGCATCCAATGTGGAGTGGAACTTGCGGAAGCCAACACTGTGCAGATGACATGTGGCCTCCACTGTCCTGGAAAAAAAGCTAATCTAACACTTACCAATCACTCCATCAACCTGCACACGCAGGAGGTTAGAGTGATTGGACGGAAACCGGGCGAGGGAGAGTGATCTCTCCCCGATTTGCGAAAAGCGAGCACAGTAGCGATTCACCAGGAATCTGGGAGGAGACCCTCTACCCAGATCCTGTTGAACAAATCTAACAGAAAGGCCATGCCTCGATCACCCAGGTGTTGAAGCATGGCATAGGGGACATCTTCCGGACCAGGGGCCACAGCGTGTGTAATTAAGTACACCATTGATATTTAAGTGCAGCCTAGATAAGTAAATACACAAGGGGTATTTAAGTACGCATTGATATTTAATTACATTATAGTAATTTGAGTGTCACATGGATAATTAAGTACACCATGTATATTTAAGTACAACTTGGATATTTAAGTACAACTTGGATATTTAAGTACAACATTGCTAATTAAGTACACCATGGGAATTTAAATACAGCATGGGTAATTAAGTACAATATTTATATTTAATTATAAGATGAGTAATTAAGTACACATATGTATTTTAATTACATGTTTGGTAGTTAAGTTTACTATGGATATTTAAGTACACTATGTTTATTTAAGTAAAGTATGGGTAATTAAGTTCACTATTGGTATTTAATTAAAGACTAATAATCAAGTTCATCATGGTAATTAAGTACACTCTGTGCATGTACGGGTATAATGGGTAATTTTCGTATCCTTTGGATAATTATTTAGTTGGGCGAAATGGGTTGAAGTATTTTTGTTCCGGTTTCGAGAAACTTGCCTATTAACGCCATGATGGCAAACGTGAGTATAACCAAAGAACCTACGCCCACACCTCCCCATTCCCTGCAGTACACGTAAAACCTGTGAATATCACATCATCCTCAATCATAATTACTCACTAAATTTAATTTTAAAAGTGTTTGGAATAGATTTTAGGGGCTCTTAATCTTCCATCTACTGTGGGGATCTAAACGTCTTATCAAATATTTCAAGTTTGGGCACTTACTGGCCCTATAGGCGTGTCCCATTGCAAAAGACTAGGGCTTATATCATATGTCCCATTATAAAAAAAACAACAATTATATTTGACAAGTTTTAAAATTATTATATTAGAAAATAAATAATAATGTAGATTTTTCATACGAAATTGCCCTAAAAACTAGCTTCAATAAATTGTCTCGCTAAAAAAAAATAAAATAGCTCCAATAATTATCTCGGCAGGGTCAAAGAGAAAATGAAGCCAACAAGCTAAGAATACAAGAGAATGGAAAAGATTATTTCATATAGGGATTAATGAAATAATAGCGGAACCAATTGAGCCCTTTTAGATTGGGGTGGAGGAGAGAATTATTTCCTGCTGGCTTCCGAGAGAGAAAGAAGATCCTTGGGATATAGAGGACGAGGTCGAGTTTATAGACATATCTTCAAGGACTTCCTCTCGGTCAAGAATTCGTCCTATCTCCCGTTCCTGAGAGAGACAGAGAAAGAGAGAGAAAAATAGGAAGAGAGAGATGAGAGAAAAAGTGAAAAACAGAGAGAAAAAGTTAAAAAAGGCAGAAAAAGCGAAGAGAGAGGGAGATAGTAAAAAGAGAGAGATAGAGAAAGACAAAGCTTTAGAGAAAGATATATGCATGTATATATATATATATATATATATATATATATATATATATATATATATATATATATATATATATATATATATATATATATATATATAATATTGAGGATAAATCCCCGAGCCACGAGAAACGGATGCAGCATTTTTTAATTTTTCACAACGTTTCGAAAACTACAAGTTTTCATCTTCAGGTTAGAATAAGTTTACAAAGTTAATACATATGAAGTTAACTTGAAAAGGCCAACAAGACATTATTCTAAAAGGTGACCAATTATAAAATATCATTAAAATGTACTATAAGTTAATTTTTTTATTTTTTTTAATTAAATATGACTTGGCAACAGTTAAATTTGCTTTAAAACTGACTCAAAAAATTAGTTAATAAATTTAAAGTTTATTGCAGAAATTAATTAAAAACTATAAGAGAAATTGACTTGGCATTATTTAAAGATAATAAATTTGAACTTTGTTTTTAATTTTGTAAAGACTGTAAGAGTTAAAAACCATTTAATATAAAAACGGTAAATTTGGGTACTTACTAAAGAGGATCCATCCTAGATGAAGGTGAAAACTTGTAGTTTTCGAAACGTTGTGAAAAATTAAAAAATGCTGCATCCGTTTCTCGTGGCTCGGGGATTTATCCTCAATATTATATATATATATATATATATATATATATATATATATATATATATATATATATATATATATATATATAGATAGATAGATATATATATATATAAAGGGAGGAGAAAGAGAGGGAGGGAGTAAGCATTTCTATAGCTACCCCTGTCATTTCTCTTCGTCTTATTTGTTTTCTTTCATTTTTTTTTATTTCATAGTCTCTTTTCCCCTCATTTCCTCCAGGCTTTGCTCAAATTCATGGCGAAAGAGGGCATTAAACCCTCGATGAACGCTTAGTGAGATAGTGACACGGGCGCGACCTCTCTTCAATGAGAGCCCCGGGGCAGTAGTGAGTGGGCTCGAGCTCAAATTTGCAACTCTTTATGTCAATGATACGATTTTACCTCTTTACTGCTCCATATACGCCCTTCCTTCCCCAACGTTTAATGGCAAGGGGTTCTGTTGAAGTGATCCTCCTCATTCAGATTTTCTTCTCTTCGTTATTCTTTCGCTCCCTTCTTCTCTCATTCACTCAGCATCTAGACCATGAGGGAAAGAGGACGCTAACTCCTTTCTAACGATATCAATCACTAAAGTCTCCCCTAACTTTAGTGATGGTTTGATTAATGGGATTATAATGGTGCTTTAATGGGAGATAAACAGTGGGAACGTAAATGGAATGATAATAAAGCGATGATGATGGAAGAAGGGAAAATTTGTGGAAGATATATGGCAGCGGATATCCACTCACCTGCGTCTCGGCGGGAGGGTCTACAATCTTCCAGATGTCAGCTGCAGCATGTTTTTACTAAGCTAGATAGATCCCTCGCGGGTCTAAAGGACCCGCGAGAGATCGATCAAAAGCGAACTCGGTCGACCGTGAATGATGGCACTTTGTGGCACTCGGGGCCGAAGATGCGGGTCACGCCCCGAGGCACCGAGCGACGCTCCCACGCTCATCACCCCTGATTAAGAAGCGACGCCCAAGGATGGGGAGAGGCGAGCGCGCGCGCGCACTCTCCCAATTAATGGGCACCGCAGCTGCTCTGTTCGAGACGAGACCAAGCGCTGCCTCCTCGACGACGACGACTGTAATAATGATGATGATGATGATAATGACCTCGGTGACGATGATGATGAATACGACGATAATACTAATGCCGACGACGAAGATGATAATGGTGATGATGTCCACGATAAGGATGGTGACGAGGACGATGATGAAGAATACAACGACGACGATGATAATTAAAATTTGATGATGAGGACAACGAGGGCGATGATTATAAATACGATGATGATGAATAATATAACGCCGCAGATAATGATGAATAGGACTAGTATGATCATGACTACGACGACGATGATGATGAATAAAACGACGAAGATAATGATGAATACTATGAATACTATGATGATGATAATGACTACGATAACGATAATAAAGAATACGACGAGGGCGATGAAGATGAATACGACGATCATAATGATGACTGTGACAACGGCGATTATGAATACGATGACGATGATTAAAATGACCACGGGAACAATGATGATGAATACGACGACGAAAATGAGGATGAATGTGACAATGATGATAAGGACCAAGGAGACGATGATGATGAATACGAAGCCGAAAATGAGGATGAATACGACAATAATAGTGAATATCACGACGATAATGATAATGATGACTACAACGATGAAGATTAGGACTACGACAAAATTTAGGATGAGTCCGACGATTATGATAATTATTACGACGACGCTGATACTGATGATGAATAAGACGATGATGCTAATAACTAAAACAACGATGATAATACGACGATGATAATAATGACTACCACGTCGATGATGATGATAATGAATGCGAGGACGAAAATGAGGGTGAATACAACGATAATGAAAATAAATAATACCACGATGATGATAATGAATGACTACGACAACGAGGATGATGAGTCCGACGATGATGATAATTATTACGACGACGATGATATTGGTGATGAATAAGACGAAGATGACAATCACTAAAATAACTATGATTATGAATACAACCACGACGATAACGATGAATACCTTAGCTATGATGATGAATAATAAGACGACGATAATGATGAATACCACGACATTGATGATGAATACGACGATGATAATGATTATACCGAATAGGAAGAGGAGGAGGAATATGAATATGACCCCGGTGATCATAATGAATGACTACTACGACGACGGTGATGATGGCCACGATAAGGATGGCGATGACGACGATGATGATGACTACGACGACGTTGGTGATGATAGTGATGACGACTATGATGATGGTCCTCTCCGACTCTCTTTTCTCACCCCTGCGGCACCGCATCCCATTCGTGATTCCTAATTACCATTGGGGTGAGGTTAACGCCCTTTTTCACCCACCCCATAGTTGGGTCTAACCGTAAGTACAGACACGTGGAACCCCCCTGGCACGGGGCCCCTGACTCTAGCCCAGCAACGCCGCTCTGCCAGAGGGAGGATGACAAAACTAAGAACGCTCGCCCCTCCCAACTTACTATCCGCCCAACTAACCGCTCAGGCATCTCTTCGGCCGGTCACTGGCAGCAGCCTCACGGTGTTCTGGGTCCCTGTATATTTCGACCCTCCCCCCCACCCTGGCATTTTTGGAGGGGGGGGGGGGGCATGAGTACTTTTTTACTCGCCCCTGCATCGGCTGCTTGAGTGCGTTTGTGCTCTTCCTTCAATTTGTTGCCGTTTCTTATTTTCATGAGGCCTTTGGGGCCAAGGAACACCTCGATTTGCTGTTTATTCACTTATTTTCCTTTTTTATTTCTTCATGTGTCTGTTCTTATTCTTTCTTTAGCCCCAATTACGGGCACAGGAGGGCGTTATAACTCAGAAGTAGGGAAGGATGTGTGACTCAGAAAAGGAAGGGGTAACAACGCCTCCTAGCTGGTTCATGGCTACTGAAGACAACCTCGTGTACGTTTGCGTATTCGTTATTTCCCTTCGGGAATCAGCAGATCCTGGGATGGTAATATAAGAGGGAAAGTTGAAGAGCTTTGCCTGGAAAGAAGGAGGAAGAAGTCAGGCAGAAAAAGTCCAACAAACAATGATAATGGATTATTATGACGTCTTTCAAAGTGGTGTGCCCTCGCATAGAACCTGCCATGCGCTGAGAGAAAGAAGGCTTGGCGGAAGATATGGACCTTAAAGCTTTTTTGTAGGTACCAAGAGACGGAGAAAGGCGCATGAGGGCGGCATTTCATTCCACGTCTTAGGAGCAGAGCTTGACAAGTCAATGTTACCCCTGCATCACAAGCGACTTCGAGTACATACAATTAAGGGACAGAACCGGGTATAAAGAAACAAAGTAGGAGGGGCCAGAGGTATTTCGTCCCCTATTAGCAAGGAGTGAAATAATGAAATGCATCAAGGATAAACACACGGCCATAACAAAAATCATCACATCTATGTATTATGCTCTGAATAGTACATTTGAAGCGTCAAGGAACAAATTCTTATTAAGGAACACAAGAACTCAGGACGAAGATGAAAGTCCTGACGGAGCGAAGAAACGCTCATTGGAACTTAGGTGAGATGCGAAGGAGGCAGAGTTTCCTCGTGGGGTAATGTAACATAGACGCTAGAGAACGGAATGGTGGGAATGCGAACTGCACAACCATCCCCGGTCGAGGCAACCTGACCTGGAACCTCATACTACAGAGAGAGACACATGTACAAAGATTAATTCCTTCTTGGGATAGATGAGAGCGGGAAACACACATGCAGACACACATTTTTGAAATGCTCCTTGAAGCTCAGGCTCCACAATGTATTCACGCCATTTTCCACTTGGTAACCTGAACATAGTCTTCCTTCTTAGTCGATAGTCCTTTAAAACTAAAATGGGAAAAACCAACGAGGGCATCCCGTCATGAAGTTTGTGAGGAGAGATAAGTAAAGAATTTAGTGAAAATACGAGAATTGAGAGTGTATAGGTGATATAAAAACAGAGTAGTCTAAAGAATTAATCGTTGGGGTTCGAAGAGAATTTTGTATGAAAAATCAACCAAATGACTACCCCCCTTTCCCTCGCCCTCATGTTAATTCTCGTGTTTCAGTGTTCCTGAAGGGGTGGAAGTCAGGGACCCCCACTTAGGCGAAAGCCTACCCAGGAGTTGAGAAGGAAAGGGCCAATGCACAGGAAATAGGGAGATATAGGGTGGCAAACTGGTTTAAAAACTGCAATAATCCAGAATATTGGGGTCAGGGGATGAATTCGAACCGTCTAGGAACAGAATTATGATCACAGGTACTCGGAAGTATGAATTTGCCCCCTTTCCCTATGTGTGAGGTCCGGAGTGACAGGGCTCTGAAACAAGATGCGAGGTCACGAAACCACGATGTCTTCTTCCTATGGGGAAGTAAGGATTGGGGCTGATCACCCCCAACGATCTCGTTCTTCCTCGACTCAAGTGAGCGTCATTGAAGAATCAGATTCCTGATTTGAAAGGCCTTTGACACAGTAAGTCCCGACAGAACCCCGACGTCATTATTTTGAAAACGCGAGAAGCCCAAACAAACTCCCTTGCGGAACGCCTTCAACAAGTTCGGCACGAAACTAGATCATGGTGAAAAGATATTAATTCCCAAGGCTATGACGTCAAGGACAAACGGTAGACCATCCCCAAGGACGAGGTTAGAGTGTGGTGAAGAGGAGTTGCCCTCCAATTAAACGAGTTGACTAAGCGAACGATTTGGGTAGCGTTGGTGGATTCAAATTACAATATAGCCAAATACTCTCTTTGGAGATAGAGAAGGCAACTGATTCGGGTTCCTCGTCATTGAACATCCACCAGTAGTATCACTAGTACCTTTAAATCATTATTATATTTTTACTAACTCTTAGTTCTATCACTTTAAACTATTATCCATCAAGGCGGCGAAAGAAAGGCAATCAAGGCGTCTCCAAAAAACAACAATCCAGACAATTTAGCCAACTGAATTCGCATTATAGGACGGTGCAGTAAATAAATAGGGATGCCTTGGGCAACTATTATGAAGATAATTACGTAAACAAAGATAGAGAAACGTCTTCTGGACGAAGTCTTTTTTTTTTGCCTTAAATTTTTAGCACAGTTATTAAAAGAACAGACATAAAAGATCTAAAAAAGGTTAGCTCAAGACAAGTCTTTAGTAATTTGCCGGCCCGACAAAGGTAATGATGTGGTAATTTTGAATAAAGTTGACTACATCTCAAAAAATGCACACTATCCTTTCCGATGTTACAAAATTTCTTAAAGTCAAATCATCTATTAAACATATAATGTATAAAACTGAGGATAAAATTAACCGTGTACTATCTAAATTTAAGAAACTAAACCTTATTGATCGGCAGACATATTCTCGTCTTTTTGCTTCTCTCGTCTTTTTGCTTCAGGTTCCGCCCCAGGTATTTTGTATGGCTTACCGAAAATACACAAACCATCAAATCCATTGCAACCCATTTTTTCTGCTATATACACACCATCCTATGCCTTAGCAAAATATTTGGTACCTCTTCTTTCTCCCCTGACAACAAATAAATACACTCTCCGTAATTCCTATGACTTACTTGAGCAAATCTCCAGCCTTCCTACTCCTCATAAGTATACCATGGCATGCTTTGACATTGCAAATCTATTCACAAACATTCCATTACAAGAAACAATTGACATTATTTTACACAAAATTTTCACTTCTTCTCAACATTTTCTACAATTTGACCAAGCACAATTTCGTTCTCTTGTTGATTTATCCGTTTCCAATTCCTATTTTCTCTTTAATACCGAACTTTACCTTCAAAAAGAAGGGGTCGGGATGGGACTACCGTTAGGTCCAACTTTTGCTAATATCTTCCTCTGTTTCCATGAAACCTCTTGGCTCCAAGCTTGCCCTAAAGAATTCGCCCCAGTATTTTATAGGCGTTTCATTGACGACTGCATAATTTTGTTTCGTAAAGGACAATATGCATCTAAATTTCTTAAATTCCTTAACAAACAGCACCCTAAAATATAATTCACAATGAACATAGAAAACGATGGCTGCCTGTCTTATTTAGACATCAAGTTAACCCGCACCCCCACCGGATTATCTACAAGTGTTTTTCGCAAAGCCACTTGGACTGGCCTATCAACAAGCTTCTTTAGCTTTATTTCACGTTCTTTTAAAACTAATACTATTGACACCCTGCTACATAGAGCATTTAAAATATGCTCTAATTACAAACTATTCCATGAAGAGGTTTCTTTTCTTAAGAAAATTTTCAAGACAACGGATTCCCCAACTTTTTTATGGAAAACCTCATAAGGAAATGTCTTGATCATTTCCTTAATCCGACTGAAGATAAAGCCACCGTTAATAAACTCTTACACTTCTGGTCGGTGCCCTTCTTTGGCCCACAAAAATCAAAGATAACTGTTGAAATACGCTCGATTATCCAAAAAATCTGCCTTTTTTGGACCTCAAAATACTCACCCCAAACCAATATACAATAGGCTCGCTCTTTCGTTATAAAGATCGCCTTCCTGATGCGTGTCGTTCATCTCTCATATATAATTACTTGTGTCCATCGTGCGATGCGACCTATATTGGTTCTACCAGCCGAACTCTCCATTCAAGAGTTGAACAGCACGCCGGCAGGTGCTGCAGTACGGATTTGCCCCTAGCCAAACCTGACTATTCTATCATCCGACTCCACGCCAATTCTTGCAATTTATAAGTAAAACTCGAAGACTTTTCTATAGTCTCTACAGATAATACCCTCTCTGATTTATGAATCCTTGAATCCATATATATTTTAGATAGTAAACCCACACTTAACGACCAAACTTCGTCTTTCCCATTACATATTGCACGTTAGATGGTTCCATTACTTTACCAGCTTCATGTTAGTTTAAATAAATGTTTCCCTTACTTTGCCACTTCCATGTTAACTTCTGTAATGTTGCTATTACCAATGCAATTCCATTAATTATAGTTGTTGTATCATGACTTATACAAAAAATGACATGTAAGACCATTCCCCTTATGTTACCTATCCAATGTCAATTAGAATTACTTTGTATTTACATATACTAAATATAATTCCAGTACCCAGAAGATGAGGCTGGCCCTCGAAACGTTGATTGAAATTAAATGAAGAAAGAAAAATGCATTTCTTTTCTGCTGCCCTGGTTCTCTTATATATATTGAAACCGGATCACTTGAATCCATATATATATATATATATATATATATATATATATATATATACATATGATGAAAATTAATGCAATATCGCAAGAAAAGATGAGGAATTAAACTACATCTCCGAAGACAATTTAATTCAGAACAGTTTCGGTGCATCTCACACCCTTTTTCAACTGACACTGGATAGAAAATATTAGAAAAGTGCTTACATACATAACACAGGGTCAGGTCGGGAAAGATCCCCTCTTTTTTCCCCAATCCCCTACTTGTGGCTCATCAGGGGGGGGGGTTAGGACTAAACATATTGAAGGGATGACATTTCACTATTTTGTTTATTTGCTTTCGTATTACATGATTAAAAGAAAATTCACCCTCAGATAGATTTAAATTAGGAATTAAAACTTGACGTTTATAGGAAACCAACCCACTCGAATGCCTATATACATTATTTTTCGTTTCACGATAATACTGTTAAAAAAATCGGTAATTTATAACCTTTTCCTTAGAGCATATAAAATATGTCATCCTTCCTATTTAGCTGAGGAAATTGTCATTATCAGGACCATTTTTTCTAATTTGTATTACCCTGATTGGTTCATATCGTCTGCCCATTTTGCAGCTAGGAAAACATTCTATGGTAATAAGCCTTCCCGCACTAAAGACTTCAACAAATGTATTATAAAATTGCCATTTAATAATAAATTAAATAGTTTAAAGGAAATATTTAGAAAAGCCTTTAAATATAATAATTCTTTAAACCAATTGATGATTGCCAGGAAACCCAAATAACATCATAACATAGGAGTATATGCAATATCATGCAATGATTGCCCTAAAGTTTATATAGGGGAAACGGGGAGAAATCTAAACAAGAGATTGTACGAACACAAAAGAGATATTAGAGTGGGCAGCAAAAGCAGTGGAATATTTTGCCATGTTAGAGACTTGAATCATTCGATCAAATTCAATGGAAGTAAAATGGTATTTAAATCGGCTGACTATGTTAAGAGAAGAATTGTAGAATCGAGCTTGATATCGTCAGTTCCTAATTTAAATCTATCTGAGGGTCAATTTTCTTTTAATCCTGTAATACGAAAGCAAATAAACAAAATAGTGAAATGTCAGCCCTTCAATATGTTTAGGCCTAACCCCCCATCCCCCCTGATTAGCCACAAGTAGGAAATTGAGGGAAAAAAGAGGGGATCTTTCACGACCTGACCCTGTGCTATGTATGTAAGCACTTTTCTAATATTTTCTATCCAGTGTCAGTTGAAAAAGGATGTGAGATACACCAAAACTGTTCTGAATTAAATTGTCTTCGGAGAATGTGGTTTAATTCCTCATATATATAAAGGGTGTTCCATTAAGACGGATCGAAGTTAGCAGTAAATAAAACAGTGTTATTGGTAAAAAATTATTGATTTCACTATTGGATCATGTTATTTGAGTCATGGCAATTATGTGTGAAAAATCATATCGCCTAAATTGCCGCCAAGGCTTCGGCGGCCACCTCCACTCGATAGTCAAAATTTTTTAAGACGTTTCTACATAGTTGCTCCTCGATCTCAACAGTATGCCTTCTTATCTCATCCTTCAGCTGTTGAGTTGTTGTTGGCTTGTTGGCATAGACCTTACTTTTGAGATGACCCCAAAGGAAGAAATCTAAAGGCGTCAAGTCACACGATCGTGGTGGCCAATTGACCTCGCTGTTTCGAGAGATGATGCGACCTGGGAACTTCTCATTCAATAAAGTCATTTTTGCATTGGCTGTGTGGCATGTGGCGCCGTCCTGTTGAAACCACAAATCTTCGACATCCCTAGAATTCAATTCAGGCCATAAAAAGTTGGTTATCATGGCACGGTATCGCTCGCCTGTCACCGTAACAGAACTCCCGGCATCATTTTCGAAGAAATACGGCCCAATGATTCCGCTAGCAAAAAATGCACACCAAACAGTGACCTTTTGCGGATGCAGTGGCTTTTCAACAATCTTCATGAGATTTTCATCAGCCCAAATGTGACACTTCTGCTTATTAACGAATCCACCAAGATTTTCATAATAGGCTTCGCTAACTTTAAACGTTGTTCGATTGTTAATCTTTCCATAGTTGAAATTGCCAAACACTGAAGTTGTTAAATCTGAAATAAAAAGAAAAAAATGATTAGACGCTTAAAATTAACTCATATTTAAAATCGGTCCACGTTATTGGAACACACGTTATATATATATATATATATATATATATATATATATATATATATATATATATATATATATATATGTATATATATATATATATATATATATATATATATATATATATATATATATGTATATATATATATATATATATATATATATATATATATATATATATATATATATATATATATTTATATGATGAAAATTAATGCAATATCGCAAGAAAAGATGAGGAATTAAACCACATTCCCCGAAGACAATTTAATTCAGAACAGTTTCGGTGTATCTCATACCCTTTTTCAACTGACACTGGATAGAAAATATGAGAAAAGTGCTTACATACATAACACAGGGTCAGGTCGTGAAAGATCCCCTCTTCCCCCGCCCCCCCCAATCCCCTACTTGAAGCTAATCAGGGGAGGGGGGGGGGGGTTATGCCTAAACATATTGAAGGGCTGAAATTTCACTATTTTGTTTATTTGCTTCGTATTACAGGATTAAAAGAAAATTGACCTTCAGATAGATTTAAATTAGGAACTGACGATATCAAGCTCGATTCTACGATTCTTCTCTTAACATATTTAGCCGATTTAAATACCATTTTACTTCCATTGAAATCGATCGAATGATTCAAGTCTCTAACATGGCAAAATATTCCACTACTTTGGCTGCCCACTCTAATATCTCTTTTGTGTTCGTACAATCTCTTGTCTAGATTTCTCCTGGTTTCCCCTATATAAACTTTATGGCAATCTTTGCATGGTATTGCATATACTCCTATGTTATGATGTTCTTTGGGTTTCCTGGCAATCAGCAATTGGTTTAAGGAATTATTATATTTAAAGGCTAGATTAATACCTGCTTTTCCAAATATGTCCTTTAAACTATTTAATTTATTATTAAATGGCAATGTTATACATTTGTTGAAGTCATTAGTGCGGGAAGGCTTATTACCATAGAATGTTTTCCTAGCTGCAAAATGGGCAGACGATATGAACCAATCGGGGTAATACAAATTAGAAAAAATGGTCCTGATAATGACAATTTCTTCATCTAAATAGGAAGGATGACATATTTTATATGCTCTAAGGAAAAGGTTATAAATTACGGATTTTTTAACAGTATTATCGTGAAACGAAAAATAATGTATATTTGCATCCGAGTGGGTTGGTTTCCTATAAACTTCAAGTTTTAATTCATGGTGATCTTTATTAATGAGGACATCTAAAAAGGGTAATCTATTATCATATTCCCATTCATATTTAAATTTGATGGAGACATGCAAATTATTCAAATTATTAAAAAAGTTATCAAAATCATGGCCATTAGGCCATACAGAAAATACATCGTCAATGTACCTTAACCATATAAAGTTAGGGGGAGAAATTGCGGAAGGAGTTCAGTCTCAAAATATTCCATGAAGAGACATGCCAATATCGGAGATAAACTATTTCCCATGCTAAGGCCAAATATTTGTCTATAAAACTCATTATTTACTTGAAACACATTGTCAGAGAGACATAATTCAACTAAATCGATAAATTTACTCGTAGAAATGGGAAGATGCAAATTAAGTCTAGGCATGATTTCCCGCAGAAGGCCTATGCTTTGGTCAACCGGAACTTTGGTAAACAAAGAATTTACATCAAAGCTCACAAGTTTTCCATCCGGTAATTGCAGGTGGTTGAGGTGGTCAACGAAATCTTGAGTGTTCATAATGTGTGCAGATGAGATTCTTCCAACTGCTGGAGATAAATGCTTGGCGAGCCATTTGGAGAGCTTATAGTTTATCTCCGATATTGGCATGTCTCTTCATGGAATATTTTGAGACTGAACTCCTTCGAAAGGAGGTTCAGAAGGTACTGGCGAAAAATATTCTCCATCCCCCCTGAAGAGAGCGAGGATTTCGACCTGGAATTCGAACACCAGGTGATTGACGAATTCAATACTATAATCCACTGCATACATCGCTACTCGCACGTTTCCGAAGAGAAGAGAATGGAGGGCCACGGACGACCGATTACCGTTGAGGAGTTCTGGAGCACGCTCAAATCCTTCAAGCAGAGAGCTCCTGGCTGGACAGAGATTACCAAAAACCATCTGGTAAATGCTTTCCCACGCCTGCTACAGGGCATTACGCACGTAATGAATGCGGCACTGAACACCGGTTACTTCCCTGGTTTATACAAGGTGGCAAAAGTCATCTTTATACCAAAGGGAAAAAAGTTGCCAGAACAGCCGGTGGACTACAGGCCCATCTCCCTCTTGAAAATCATCGGCAACATTCTGGAAAAGATCCTAGCCAACAGGCTTCAGAAACAACTTGGTGAGAAGGGGGCCCACAACCCACAACAACATGGGTTCCGGAATAAGTGTGGAACGGGCACCGCACTCGCGCTCCTAACCGAGGAAATCGCCAAGTGCCGAGCGAATGGAAAGTACATTGACATCGTACTAAGGGACGTGCAAAAGGCCTTCGACAAGGTCTGGCTGAGGGGCCTGCAACACAAGATCTTGAACCTTCAGCTAGACCCGATCCTAGAACGAATTATCTGCGACTTTGTCATGGAACGGCGCGCCCGAATCATGATTGAGGGTCACCAAGGACCAGAATTCCTCCTCGAGGCCGGAGTCCCGCAGGGAAGTTATCTGAGCCCCCTCCTTTATCTAATCTACACAATAGATTTACCAACTCCGGTAAAGGAGAACTCATTATATCTCCAGTTCGCGGATGATATAACCTAGGCGATCCCTGGTACATACAGGAATATCAGGGCTCAGGCTCTCGAGACTGCAAATTAAATCAGCAACGTAAATGAGTACGAAAGAAAGTGGAAGATCCGCACGAATAGCCGAAAATTCAAGATCCTCGCCCTCGGCGGCAGAAAAACAGCGGATGTGACAATAGGGGAGCAATATTTCCTTATCACCAAGAAGGGAGTGTTTTGGGG
Source organism: Ceratothoa steindachneri (assembly GCA_963969495.1). Taxonomy (NCBI): domain Eukaryota; kingdom Metazoa; phylum Arthropoda; class Malacostraca; order Isopoda; family Cymothoidae; genus Ceratothoa; species Ceratothoa steindachneri. The sequence goes on along the minus strand of OZ018321.1, from coordinate 134,405,723 downwards.
CTCAAAATCACCTCCATCGGGTATAGCCATCACTTCATAACGCGGGAAAATCTGGCGAAGTTAGAACTGAACAAACTTCACAGATTTAGAAATATGAGCTCTTACAACATCAGAAAGTTATATCTTATGCATATTCGAGCAACACTCATATACCCCACTGTGGTGGCCCAAACCCTAAGTACGACTCGCTTGAAGCGCCTGCAAAGAGTCCAGAACAAGGCGTCTCTCTATATAAACAAACACAGAAAGAGAGATCAAATTCCCCAAAGAGAACTCCACCGAAGAGCCGCTCTGATACCAATCAATCTGGCGACCCAAAGTCTGGCAAAAGGAGCATGGGAGAGGATCCTGAATGAAACGGCACCCGAAATAGCGGAGGGTCTAAACATCTCGGCGAACAAAAGGGAGAAAGTAACCAGAACTAGGCAATTTCCCAGCTCGAGACAATGCCAAAAGGAATAGTTGGCACCGTTGTTCACATAGAGACCAGACTGAAAAAACAAATACACACACTATATATTAACAAATACACTCACAAACGTGAATGAATATGTTAAATGAAAGCTACAAGTTTTAAAATGTATGTATTTCATTATAACTAGTAATTAAGAAATAAACAAAAAAATAAAATATAGTATATAAGAGTTAGATTACTTGATTAACTACATATAGTATTACTTTTCAAAATCTTATCTCTCTTAAAATAAGTATAATATTAAGGATATATATATATATATATATATATATATATATATATATATATATATATATATATATATATATATGAAAGTGTGAATAAATAAATAAAATAAATAAATATAATAATTTTAATAATTTAAACAAAAAAATATATTTCAAAACTTATAAAAAAAGGTTGTAAAAAAAGTATAAAAGAAAAGTTTGAATGTGTTAAAACACAAAATCAGGTTCACACAACAATACAAGTTACAGGATTGAAGGTCATGGACAAAAGAAAAAGAAATCTCAATAAATGAAAAGAGTAGCCCTCACTACCAGAACAAACCCAACATACTCTCTTCACCCACAATCTATCATCTCATCTTCCACACCAATTTTTCTCTTAACTATTATTCATCAAATCAAATCAAATTTCCGAATTTTTAAGCACTCAATCAAACCTCGGATCCAGCACACGATACTGAATGTGTATTCTCAGCAAAGGAGGTAAAGTCAAAGCGGGAAAATGATAAACGTTCCCCGAAGATTTTGTGTGAACCGTTTAAATTTTTTATTCGATGTTTACTTGGTTCGACCCCCACAGTACTACGGCCCGAGAAAACGGAGTATTTAATACATAATTAATATCTACGCCTTCAATTCTAAATATATATATATATATATATATATATATATATATATATATATATATATATATATATATATATATATATATATATATATATATATATATATATATATATATATATATATATATTTTAATACGAGGGGTGGTCAATAGGTTTTGCGAATCGGTAGGGCAAAACAGAGGAAGGGGGATGGCTGTTTGTGGGGGTGTTAGGACAACTTATGATAAGTCAGGACCTGCAGCCGCACGCTCCTGCCTCGTCTATTTAAGAAGCAGTAGCTGATCGCAGATCGTCAGTCACAAAATTTTCAACAATGGAAAAGGTTGAGCACCGCGCACTGATCAAATTTTTGACCAAGGAAGGCAAGAATGCAAAAGAGATCCATGAACGCAGGGTTGCAGTGTACACCGACACCGCCCCTTCCTATGCAACCATTGCTCGCTTGAATAGGGAGTTCCGCCACGGTCGTGAGTCCCTTGAAGATGACCCCCGTCCAGGACGTCCGTCAGACGTGACCAACGAAGACAATGTGGCCAGTGTGGAGAGGATGATCCTTGAAAATCGACGGGTGAAGGTCGAAAAAATCGAGCGAGAACTTGGAATATCATATGGAAGTGTTATCAATATCATCCACGACAATTTGGCCATGTCCCTAGAAACCTCACGCCCTATGATCGACTTTAACATCGTCAAAGTCCACAAGGCCAGAATTGCACAAGCTACCCTTCGCGAGTGCGGATTCGAGGAGCTCAACCATGTCCCCTACAGTCCAGATCTGGCCCCTAGCGACTACTTTTTATTCCGCCCTTCAAGGCTGCACTGCGTGGACGCCGGTTTGGAGACGATGAAGATGTCCAGCTCGCCGTCTAGGAGTGGATTGAACAGCAGTCGGGAGATTTCTGGTTGTCGAGAATTCGAAGCTTCAGGGACAAGTGACGCAAGTGCATTGAAGTCGAAGGTAGTTATATTGAAAAATAATAAAACACTTTTCCTCATATCTCGTTTCCTTATATCCGAATTCCAAAACTTATTGACCGCCCCTTGTATGCTATCGTTTACTGTAAACCAATTATAGAATTTTCTAAGACTTCAAAATGCTCATCTTTGAGGTATTTTTGAGTCATAATTCGATTCTAAATGTGGTTCCAGCACCACAGGAGTTCAACGCGAGAACGTGGAGTTTGTTTAATACATTTTATGAATAAACATAGAGGTACTTTAAATAAATTCCGAAGTACTTTAGAGCGTTCGGACGCACGAACGGCAGCACTTAAATGCGAACAAAATTATGTTTACGTGCGTGTGTGCACGCTACAACTTAATTATGCCGTTCCTTTACTTTTATCATTGGCTGCAGTATAAGTTAATTATATTTCTAAGCCTACCTACAGCTTTGTGCGCGCGCCCACAACATTATATACTTGCGTATTTCATTTGTTATTCTTGACTGCATAACATAGATTTCAGAAGGGTCAGCAGTCCTGAGATCCTTTGTATAACTTATGTTATGCCAAGCGATTTAACAACATTGATTAAAGCGTTCCACATAAAGTAGCGGCAGTTTCTTGCCGCTAACTAAAGCTCTTTTATGTACGTTACTTTGTGTGTAGGCACCACACCACTTTCCCTAATTAAACAGAATTAAATTTATATTGATGTCTATACGAATTTTGTACACACCCAAAATGACTATATTATTTTCATTACTGGACCTTTGATTTTTCACTATATACCCTTTTCATTTTTAAAACTAAATAGGCACTGAATATACACTATTAAACTTATTTACACTGGGATTTTTACACTCTTATGGTATTATACTATATATATATACTATATATATATATATAGTATATATATATATTTTATATATATATATATATATATATATATATATATATATATATATATATATATATATATATATATATATATATATATATATATATATATATATATATATATATATATATATATATATATATATATATATATATATATATATATATATATATATATATATATATATATATATATATATATATATATATATATATATATATATATATATATATATATATATATATATATATATATATATATATATATATATATATATATATATATATATATATATATATATATATATATATATATATATATATATATATATATATATATATATAGAGAAGGGGATGTCAATAAGTTTTGCAATTCGGATATAAGGAAAGGTTTTTGATTATTTTTCAATATAACTACCCTCGACTTCAATGCACTTTCGCCACTTGTCCCTGAGGCTTCGAATTCCCAACAACCAGAAATCTCCCGACTGCTGTTCAATCCACTCCTGGACGGCGAGCTGGACATCTTCATCGTCTCCAAACCAGTATCCACGTAGTGCAGCCTTGAGCTAGCGGAATAAAAAGTAGTCGCTAGGGGCCAGATCTGGACTGTAGGGGCGATAGCTGAGCTCCTCGAATCCGCACTAGCGCAGGGCAGCTTGTGTAACTCTGGCCTTGTGGACTGGGGCATTGTCGTGGAGGAGCAGGACACCGCGTGTCAACTTGCCGCGCCACTTCTGACAGATGCACTTCTTCAACCCAGCCAGTTCCTCGGCTCAATATTGGCGTGTGATGGTCCTTTCTTAAGGCGCATAGTCCACCATTAACACTCCCTTGATCTTCCCGGCTGAGGGTTGGGTCGGGAACTTGATGGGGGTCGGAGAGCCCCTATGCTTCCAGGCCATGCTTTCGAGCTTGGTCTCGAGATCCCAGTGATGGACCCACGTTTCATTACCTGTTACTATGCGTTACTCGAATTTTGCCGGGTCTTGGTTGTACAGGAGCAGCAGCTCCTCCGAACTTTGACGACGTTGAAGTCGATCATGGGGCTTGAGGTTTCTAGGGACCCAACAGGCAGAGACCTTGGTCATGGCCAAATTGTCGTGGATGATGTTGATAACACTTCCATGTGATATTCCAAGTTCTCGCTCGATTTCTTCGACCTTCACCCGTCGATTTTCGAGGATCATCCTCTCCTCAGGGGCCACATTTTTCTCGTTGGTCACGTCTGACGGGCACCCTGAAGGGGCGGTGTTTGTGTACACTGCAACCATGCGTTCATGGATCTCTTTTGCATTCTTGCCTTCCCTGGTCAAAGATTTGATCACTGCGCGCTGCTCAACCTTCTCCATTGTTGAAAAATTTGTTACTGACGATCTGCGATCAGCTACTTCTTCTTAAATAGACGAGGCAGGAGCGTGCGGCCGCAGGTCCTGACTTGTCATAAGTTGTTCTAACACCCCCACAAACAGCCATCCTCCTTCTCCTGTTTTACCCTACCGATTCGCAAAACTTATTCACCGCCCCTCGTATGGCCGAAATTGTGTTCCCTACCTAAACTGGAGACATAACTCATTAGAAATATGTAAAATATAAATATGTTTATAACCATTCGTTTTAATTATTCATCTGTCAAATTCGGTGCCCATTACATTAGCCAACAAATATCAACTTTGTCTCTGTTACTTGAGTAAATGTTGTACCTAACTAATTTTGGTGCGCTGATTACAAATATGTGCTCAGATTTGTCCTAACATGTAAGGTTCCTGAGTTATGTAACTAGGCTATATGGCTCACTTTGTCACCTTAGATCAATTAATGATATAATTATTACGAGTTTAAGAAGAATGAGACGTTTCTGGGCAAAGGTTTGGAATCGTAAAATCCTATTTGGCATTATGTACGTCCTTTTGCAGACCCAGACAAGATATGTATTACATATAAAAGAGGTAGTACTCACCTAGCTATAAATTTCTTCAAAAATGTTTGAGACTCTTGCTCTTGCGCTTGTACGTGGATATAGGATCCTCCCGTTGTAGGAACCAGCAGTAGTCACCCATCATGTTTTCGTTGAAGCGACCTTGATACCTGCTTTCCATCATTGCGATATCCCGGTGGAACCTTTCTCCATGTTCGTCACTAATATCACCCATATTAGATGGAAATAAATCTAGATGCGAATGCAAGAAATGCATCTTACGAAACATCCGACACTCCATTCGTCGATAGGCCTTTAGCATGTTGTCCACTAATTATTAATAGTTTTCATCCCTATGATTACCAAGGAAGTTCTGCACTACATGGACAAATGAATCCCATGCTGCTAACTCAAGTGGAGTTAGTTTATTTCTGAACTCCCTGTCACGTATATATTCTCTGATCTCCGGCCCTAAAAAATGCCAGCTTTAAGTTTAGCATTAGTTTTCTTTGCACCAAATTTCTCTTTGAGATACTGTAATCCATTATAATCATGGGCCATTGCGTAAACACTAATTCGTGATATGGCCAAGTTTGATATGAAGTGGTGGAAGGTAGATCTTCTGTGGATGTACCAAAGGCATGTGCTTCACAATGTATCAGCCAACTATATGTTCTTCTCTCTAGGGCCACCTTTTGACGATATAATGATTCCTGTCGTCACGGCTGCTCCATAGGCATAAGAAGCACATATTCTTTGTATATCCTAGCTTCACTCCAATAAGTAAAGAAATTACCTTTAGATCACCACAGATATTCCACTTACGATGTGAGTAATGAACACCTTCCAAAATAAATTTCATTGAGTCATATGTCTCTATCATCCTAACAATAAGTGTGACAGTAATTGAAGGTTTTTTGTTACCATTGTGTAGCAACACAGCTTTAAGGCTAGCACCATTTTCTTATTTATAGAAGGCAGCTAAGGCTTTATGGGGTTTACGGAAAGTAGATATTTTTGCACCGTCCTCTAGAAGATTCCATTGCTGTAGTCTGGAGCCCAACAGTTCTGCGTTCTCCTTTGACAGTGACAAATCCCTCACCAAATCAATCTTTCTTGATTTATCAACTGGATCTTCTTTTCCTTAGAATCATCCTGATACATTTCATTGTCATTGTTATTCTCCTCTTCAGGCAATGAATCATCTTCTTTAACTGCACTAGCTGATGGAGGAACTGGAATTGGCATCTCCATATTATGGGGTACTGGTTTTATAGCTGACTTACTATTTGGATATACAATTTTTTACTTGTTCTTATTTGAGAATCCCGCAATATTTGTCATACAAATGTAGCAACCAAAAACATGATTTGTTGGCTCACGCCACATCATTGGTACAGCAAAGGGCATAACCTTCCGTATGCCATTTAACCACTCTGTGAGCCCCCTATAACACACAGTACAAGATTTGTCAGTTGCCCAAGGCTTGTCTTGGTCACCAAATTTACAACTAAAATAATAATTGTATACAGTTTTCACTCTTTTAGCTTAATTTTTCCGCTAGTTGCTTGGAGTATATCTTCCACAGATATTACAAATGTTGTCTGGGCTATTTACACATCCTCGCCGATTCATGATTTCAACTTAGTTTCTATATATTCTGTTATATATTTTTGTACATCTTATTCCATTTACAAATTAATTGAGAGATAAATCTGAAAGAAAAATGCATTTAATCACTGTATGTAAATACCGCTTCAACACCACTACTATAATGGCTAAATTTGACAACGTGATAAAGCAGGAGTGTAACGCAGGAACCAAACACACACAACACATCCTTTCACTACGGTAGCCGAAGCAACAATGCCCATATGTATAACTCAGGAACCTTACGTGATAGAACAATTTTGATTACAGATTCGGAATCAGCATACTCGATTTAATATAAATCGCAAGTTAATACCCAAGTAGCAAAATCATCGTTTACTAGTGTCATGGAACATTTTAAAAGCATAACTGGGCGCGACTTTAATTTTTTGAGGTGCGACTTTACCGCCAGATCTGGTGCCACTGAGACTTTGCGACTCTATTTTTGGCCCTCCTCAGTGCGACTTGCGACTTGCGACTTGCGACTGCGACTGCGACTGCGACTTTTTTGTCCGGTGCGACTCCGCTAAATTACAGAATAAACTTTAGCGCGATAAAAGAAACATGATTTAATAAGTCAGTAAAACACATACTCGTATATAAAACAGTCGCGGCAATTTCTTTTAAAAAAGTCGTTTTTGTTCCTGTTCAAAATCGCGGCAACAGTCGCGGTAAATTGGCGGTGCGACTTTGCTTAGTCCGACCTTTTCAAAACGTTTGCGACTTCTAAATTCATAGTGCGGCAAAGTCGCTACTCGTTGCCGCAATGACCATCTCTGTTTCAAAGTGATATGTGGCATTTTGGACAATTGCGATAGAATCATCGACAAAATGCCTATAGTAAATTGGCTGAGAGAATTACGAATTAATGTAAGTGTGTGCGTGCGTATGTGGAGTGGGACAAAGCATGTGTGGTATAGATAGAACGGAATAAATGTTGTGAAAAGAGAAGGTAGTATATGAGATTTGCAAAGTGATGCAAGGCACCTTGTGATCAGGCTTATCGCATCATGTTTTTGTTCATGTGTATCATTGGTTGTTGTTCTTATTTTATTATATACGGCGTTCAAGCTTTTTGTCTTAAAACTTTAATGTTTTTTGCATATGCAGTGAGCATTTGTTGTGTTGTTTTATAATATAATTACTTTATTACTATTTTAATACTTAGAATTTTTGTATTTAATATATTTTGTGTTGTATGTCGGGTATTTTTTTTTGTTTATTGTCGTTTTTTTTTCTTCTTTGTTCATAATCGGTGTTTTTGAGTCGTAGTAGGTACGGTTTCGGGTCATATTCGGTTCATTTTCCAGGTCGTGACTGAGAGAAGGAGATTGTTTGAAGAATGTGTACTCGAGATAGTTCATGAAAATGTCAGCAGATAAGAGAATAGCGGGCAAACCCATACCAAAGCCACTCATCCGTTGATAATTTTGACAAATTGAAATAATGCTTCATTAAATACCAACTCTAAGAGCTGTTTACAAAATGCTCTTGAAAAAACATGAAATAGCAGCGTGATGAATGAGTTTGTTTAAAGTAATTTATATGGTTTGTTTCACCGGTATATTAGTAAATAATGCTTTTGCATCATTCCAAAAAATGGTCTGATGAAAATTTATACTAAAAGTTCTTTTGTAAATTCATAAGAATTAGAAATTTAAAATTAGTTCCTCGATTAAGGTGATATATTATGCTAATTAATATGTAATGAGTGAGTATGAAACTAAAATTGATCTCAGTGGTTTGTTTACTTTATATAACTTCAGTAAACAAAGTTCAGTAAGACCAGAGCCAAAAGAAAATAATTTGTCATGTAGTTACATAGTTACAGGGAGCCAGCAAGGACTACTTAGCCCCATTAATGATTGGCAACAACTTGAGTCTCGAAAGAAATCTATTAACTTTATCTAGACGCAAAGTTTATTCATTTTTTTTATTTAGTTAGTTCGAACCCCCGCCCCATCCTCCAGAGCCGGACTTACCTATAAGCTAATTATACCATGGCATATGGCCCCAACCACTGAGGGTCCCACAAAACCTGATAGACCCGACCCATAATGGGCCCCCACATAATGGGAAATGACTGTAGCCTTATGATTGTCAAGTTGCCAATTACTACAATTATAGTATTGTGTTTTTTAATGCTGATGAAACTGTAACTTCTGATTGAACTTCTACTATGTATAACTCCACTACCATCACTGTAAACTGTAATATATCATTTCATACCTTTCTCTCTCTGGAGAAGCCGGTCCCGAGTCAAGACTGATGGGAACGTCCAGTAGTCACCACAGCAAGAAGAAATATTTATTGTGTTTCAGTCAACAGCTGCGATTTGTACCTAAGAATTTTAAAATATTTGTACTTTGAGAATTTCAAAATGAATATTTGTTTTATGAAATTATTGTCATTAGCCTACTTGTTTAATGTAACACTTCATAACTTCGTAAGTATTGTATTGCACCCTCCTTAATTTTATATTTATTGCTTTTATCCCCGTGAAAGGTTTGATTAATTATAGCCTAAGAAAGTGAGTAAATCTAAACTAGACCACCCGAGCCTAACCTAACCCAAGTTACAACCTAACCTATCCTAACTTAACATAAGTAGGTTGCATGGTTAGGGTTAGGTTAAGTTGGTTAGATTAGGTTAAGCTGAATTGTATTATGTTGGTTATTTAAGGTAGGCTAGACTGCGGTTTTCTAAGTTTCTTCAACATTTAATTTACCTAGACTAATTAAAAGTTAGGTTAGGTTAAAACAAGGAAATGTGTTAATTTTAAAAGAAGGGACTATAAGTCATCAATTTTTGTACAGTCACGGTACCAAGTGTTGTCCCAGAATATCTACATTGTACTTACACTATTAAAGGAACAGAGTTAAATATTAGAGTATTTTATACTAATAGCAGAAGTATTAGAAATACAAAAATAGAACTCTTGTCATATATATTTGCGGAGAGTTTAGATATTGTTTGTATTACTGAGACTTGGGTGAGTGAGTTTAATAAGGATAATATCAGGGAGTTTGAAATTAATGGATATCATTTATTCAATTATGAAATAAAAAATAAAAGGGTAGGAGGTATATTTATTTCCATCAAAGATATTATAGTAGTTGATTTAGATAGATTTTAAAGTAAATTCAAGTAATGTAGAATCTATATGGTTAAATTTTAAATTCAAGAATAACGTCAAACTAAAGTTAGGCTATTTTTATAGACCACGATACACTAATAATGTTGATAGTCTTATTGTCAATGAAATTGAGAGATAAAAGCCAAGTTCTTATTCTTAGAGATTTTAATATGCCAGATATAAATTGGGGTTCCACAGCACTAAAAGAAGAAATATACTTGTTAAATGCATCTATGACAACTTTCCTGAATAATTAGTACATTTACCTATATACTAGAGGAGACAATATATTAGACCTAGTCATAACTAATATTTCAATCAATATTCATGTTTTAAATGTAGGATAAACCTTAGACAATAGTGATCATAATATTATAAGATTCTATATTGACTATCAAATGTGTAGATTTTAATTTAAAAAAAACACTTAATTTAAATAGAGGTAACTATGTCAAATTTAGAGAAATGATTGATAATATAAACTGGAATAACTTATTTAATGGTAAAGATTGTTATGAAATGTAGTAGATTTTTAAAAGTACTTTATATAAAATTAAGCCAGAATGTGAAGAATAATATAACAACAAATAGTCCTTTAGGTAGAAAAAAGCAATTTAATTTCAGATTCTCAGCATGGGTTCACCGCAGGTAGATCTGTAAGGGTGCGAAGATGTATCAGAGAAAAATTCCTTCCAACGCGAGAATATAAATAGCCCATTAAATTACCAAGTAAGAACGGACTCACCGTAGCGTGATGGCAAGAGTGCTGGCATTTTGATTCAAAGACCCGCGATCGAAACTCCTCAGTCTACAATTTTTACGAAGAAAATTCACCAAGAAAACGGAAATCAAGGAAAACGATTTCAAGGGCTAACTCATCGAGAAGAAATCATCACGTCATCAAGAATCAAGAAGAAATCATCACGTCATAAAGAATTAAGAAAAAATCATCACGTCATCAAGAATTAGGAAGAAATCATCACCTGATCAATAATTAAGAAGGAATCATCGTATCAAGATAAATGCAAGTTAATATGAAGATACATCAAGAAAAGAAAATCGAAGATCAAGAACTAACCCAGCCAAATTAAAGAAGAAGGAATCTCAGCCAATAAGAATACCAAGAGTCAGATAAATGGAAGACAAATGTTTCAAGGGGCGACTTCAGTCTAGAAGAAATAAATAGATTCGAATATAGAAAAATCTCAAGATGAATAATATAGATAATCAAATATAAATATCCCCCCCGCCATAGATCATGTTTATCAAACCTCTTAGAATATTTAAATTATGTGACCAATGAGTTAGATATAGAGAATAGTGTTTTTATGGCATAATTAGATTTGAGTAAAGCATTTGATAAAGTTTAACACAATTATTTAGTTTTTAAATGAAATGAAATAGGTATAAATTGGGTTGTATTGTTTGCATTTCCAATTGCAGGTTAGGCTGGACAACCCGACATTGCCCAGTTAGTTCACCATGAAGAAACACGAGAGTGGAGTTCAAAAACGGAAGAAGAGACAGAGAGACAAGGAAGTCAGCGAAAAGCTCCTAATCTTAGTAGTTTCCTTCATACATCCGCTGAATTACCAAGGACTGGGACTGGGTGAGAAGCTGCACAATCTATGAACAAAGAGCCTGGATCTTCATAGACTGAAATTCTGATCCTTGAAACTCCCAGTGACAAAAGTCCTCAACCTCTTAGTTTTCCAGTCACTCCAGTGCTTTCAGAAGCTCTTTCTCCTTCCCAACCTGATGAAACATCTGACATAGTACAAGAACATGATATTTACACCTTCAAACTGGATGAACCAGAATATCTTCCTGGACAAGGTGGTTCAAATTCTCATGATTCTGGACGTTGGGAAAAATTCCTCAATGATTCTGATATTAATTACTGGTTAGCAAGGGGTCCAAATGATTTTCAAAATAACAATGTTAATTTTGCAACTTCAGAGAGAAAAATGGGAAATCGAATTCGTCGTTTCAACATGGAAAATCTGTATGGCAGGAAAGCAAACAATGAGAAGATTTACAGAGACTGGATACTGTATTGCCAATCGAATGGTAAACTATAATTTTTTTTCTGTAAATTATTTTCTAAATCTCACTCACACTTTGTCTCTAGCGGTTTAAATGGCTGGAGTAAATGTGGCAAGATACTGAAATTCCATGGAAAGTTCAGAACACAGACCCTCTGCTCAGTCCTGGTTATTACGATCCAAAGAGAGAGAATGTATTTATGCAAAGCTTCGCAACCAGCTGAAAGAAGAAAGAAACTATTACCAAGCAGTACTCCGTAGGGCCATTAAAGTCAGAAAGTTCTTGGTTCAACGGGGACTAGCAAAGATTAAAATCTGCTGGACATTCCAACCAACGTTATCACGACTCCCCCTTCCCCCGAAGAAGTCACCGACTTTTCTCCAAATTTGCGCGCACGTCTGGAGCCACCTCATCAGGTGCCTATATAACGCTTCGACTGAGTTTAGAGAGCAGCACTGTTAGACTTCCACCTACTCCGGCGAACGAGCTGAAGGACGCTCTTCTCCCCCCGTCCCCCAGCGGCGATTTCGATTCGAGTTGAAGGCTAAATCGATCAGTGAAGTCTGCCATAGTCAATCGGCAAGTATCCCCATCCGTGACATCTGCCATAGTCAATCGGAAAGTATCCCCATCCGTGAACTCTGCCATAGTCAATCAGCAATTACTTGACAAGGAATCCCGACTCCGAAGGCTCAACAAGTGCTCCTTCGTCTGAAGCAAGAGGTAACTTGACTTCTCCCGTTGCATTCATCGTACCCCGACTGGCCCTTTTTCAGCAACGAGCACGTAAGATAATCGTAAGCGTTGCCGCCTGCAGATTGATCTTGAATCTGGCTTACCCCATTGCTCCATTATTTGTGTGAACGCCCCAGTTTAAAATCGCCCTTTAAATCACCAAACTGAATCTAATCTCTTTAATCCCTTAATTACCCTACCTGTATCTCGTGTGGACCTTTAACCCCGTCTGGGTGACCATTCCCTTTAAAACCAATTTGTGTAAATATAAATATCATTTTGTTGTTAGTAAAGATATATTTTCGTCATTGTCTTTCTTTTGCAACCTCAGCGCGTACCAGCTACCTGTTAATCTTTGGCCAACTTGCACTCTGAAATATTTGTTTAAAAGGACCCCGCAAAGTTAATAATAAACCATTCCCACTGGACTCATAACAATTTCCCCTTTCACTAACGGGCTTCAACCAACTTCGGCCCAACCCCAAAGTACCTACGTATATATAAATATAGGGTCTTGACATTCCACGACAAATAATACTGGGCAATAGGAAATAATTTTAATTGAAAGAGTCTCTTGATAATTATTATGAGAATGGACTCTCAAATGGAATTAATTGATTTATGTAACTAGGCTCAGATCAAAAAGGGGGAACTTGACAATACTAATACTGGATGGGGTTTCAGTCTTACGTGTCGATGACTTCGAGGAAGGTCCTTCTTGCTATGAGGCGAGTGGGGAACGATCTGATGAGGCAAGTGGAGAACGATCCGAATGAGGTAGGTGGGTTACGATCCGAATGAGGCAGGTGGGACACGATCCGAACCAACCTTCCGATGAAGATAGCCAATCTTCAAAGATGACGTTCGACGAGGAATGTGGGAATTCTCGTAATTCCACTGAAAGAGGAATCTTCTTTTCCCCAAAGGTAATCGATGGAGATTTTCTTCCGTTCGATTAAACGAAGGGAGGCTGTTACGCAAATTCAAAGGATTGCCATTCACAGAAGCTACCAATTGACTTGGGAAAAGGGGGAGTTTGGAGAAAGGAGTCACAAGCTCCAGACATCTTAATCCGGAGGCGAAGTCGATTCATCATTTAGCAGCAGGTGCGAGACGGTGCGGCTCTTTCTCACCTCGTCGGCGGGGGCGGGGGGGGGGGGGCTTGGGACTAGTTCGCAGGATTGGGAAATATTTTCCCAACGTGCTCAAGAGTCGAAAAGTTGGGAATGATCGAACAGGAAATGACGTCATCCTGGGCGTTATACTATAGCATGTGGTCTCCGATAAATTAGGGGCGGGGAAGTCAGAGGTTGTTCTTTTACAACCCTCCCTTGCATACGATGTAACTTTTCTGACAGAGAGCGAAGAACAAGGAACATCGCAAATTCGGACAGGAGAAATTATTATTTAGGCCTAGCCTGACAAAAAAAAGGGCGATTTGACTTGTATTCGACAGGCTTACAAAAAGGCTATGATATTGATCTGAGCAAAAATTAATGTAAATAGGTCGACAAAAAAATTACATTTAAATTAAGGAGCAAAATTAGAACTTTGTCTAAAAGGGTAGTGGGAAAACAACTCACACAAGCAAACTATATTAAATAAGTATCTACAAGGAGCATATATATATATATATATATATATATATATATATATATATATATATATATATATATATATACAGAGTTATAAAAAAGAAAAATAATATACATATACATGAATAGCTGACGGGTTTACAGGCGACCTATAATTTACTGGATTAGCCAGCATTGTCGGCTAATGGATTCCGGCTAAGATTATCAGCTATACAATTTTCGGTACCACGTATATACCAAACTTTGAACTGATATTGTTGGAGTATCAAAAGCCATCGCATTATACGTCCATTCTTGCTCTTAGTATTCCGGAGGTACGACAAAGGGCGATGGTCAGTCTCGACAATAAACTCTTTCCCAATTAAATACATGCTAAACTTGGTAATACTCCATACTATAGCTAAAGCTTCCCGTTCTATTACCGAGTAATTACGTTCACGGGACAGTAGCTTCCGGCTCGCGTAAGCCAACACCTTTGTCGGAGTATTGGAGCAGCACGCATCCAATTCCTTCGTCACTCGCATCCGTCTGGATGCCGAAAGCTGTAGAAGGATTAGGGGGCGGACGCTATCTTGTCCTTGAGCACCTGGAATCTGGCAGTAGCTTCGGGATCCCATGAAAGGGGATCTGGGGGTCTCTTCCGAAGGAGGGCACTTAAAAGGGGCGGAAATTACAGCGAAGTGAGGGATAAACCTACAGTAAAAGAAGGCCGATCCCATGAATGACCTCAGCTGTTTCTTCGTGCTGGGAAGGGGCATCTTGACAATGGCTCTGACCTTTTCGTCCTGAGGGGGCCATCTTATTTTTCGAGCGAACAGGCTCTTGAGTAGTAGGGACGATGTTATGCTCAAATTGATTGAAGCAACCGGGGATCTCGGAGATGAAATCTTCAAATCCTTTTTTCAATTGCTGCAGCTGACTCTTCTGACATACTCTATAAGCTCGGAGGTAAATTGTCTTCCTCGATCCGATAATACCTCTCTAGGAATTCCTACCCGAGAAAGGTGGAAATGAAGGCTTCGGCGCACAAAACGCTATCAATGCGCTTAAAGGGAACTGCCTTAGGAAAACAGGTAGAGAAGTCTACCAAATTAAGGATGTAACTATCTCCTTCACTAGACGGGGAAAGAATGGGGCTAATAAGATCAATGGCCCCACGAGAAAAAGTTTTCAAGATTATCGGGCTTTTCTAAAGGGGGGCTGGCTTGACGCGCCCTTTTGCAGATGTCCTTTGGCAGGCATCACATGATTTTCAGTAGTACTCTACAATTTCTCTGGCCGCACCTGGCCAATAAGAATACTTAAAAACCCTCTGAGAGGTTTTAATATGACTAAAATAACTGGAGAATAAAATATCGTGAGCAATCTGGAGGACTTGGGGGACGTGAGAGCGAGGAACACACAAGTTGTGTGTTTCAGGTTCGGTTCCGTCGGAACATTTACGATGTAACAGCTTATCCTTGACAAGGTATGAGATGCTTTTTCCACCACAGGAAGACTTTTGCTCCTAACTCTTGGCTTTCTTCCAAAGGGGGGGGGGTTGCGCACCCCTTCTGCGCGTCGGCAAAATCCTCGTTCCGGAGGGTCTCAATCTCCGGATCAACGGGTTTTTTAAAAGGAACGGGTTCCAGGGAAGCTTTGGTGGCCTGGGCGCGGGTTACCACGTGTTGTGCTACCGGGTTACTTGTAATCTGGGGTTCTGATCAATATGTATAGAGCATAACTTGATTGGGGCTGCTACCACTTCGACCCAACCAGTCAAATACTCACATTCGATGGGGTATTTTACAATAGGGAAACGATTCGCTCGCCCGAAGTAATCGTGGACCACAGCGAACTTTTGATGGTCAGTTCCGACTGAGGGAAATAAATTCTCGGATACCACGATGCATGTGCACCCAGTGTCACGTACGAGGTTGGACACACGGCATCCGTTGACGGCTCCATTTTCAAATTTAAAACCACTGGGAGAGCTCTTATTAAAGATAAAATTTACTTGGTGACCGAAGTTGTTGGTCGAAGAGAGAGACGTAGTGGTATCTTGAAGATACGGGGGAGGAGCAGGAGTGGCACTAACTTGGTGTACCTGATGGAAGGACACGCTTCTAAATTAAGAATTCTAAGGGCAGTTTGTGCGTACATGACCTTCTATTCCGCACGTGAAACAGATTATCTGTCTTCTGGGGAATAACAACGGGAGGAAGTGGTAATTTGGGGCTTAATGTCTCTTGGTTGCGAAGGAAGTAGGTTTCTGGGTTTCGAGGGGACTTGTACTTTCCCGAATTTAGGGGTCTTTCTTGGAGGGGTCCTGGAGTTATTAATCTTAAACTTGGGAGGAGACAATAGAGGCTTCTTATTAACCTTGGGATACAAGTTATGGCTACTTGCATAAACATCAGCATCTTCTAGGCATTCTTTGAACGTAGATCAGCGATTGTCTTTAACGAAGGCACGGATTTCGGGGGTCAGGGAAGCTAAGAATTGATCTTCTAAGACGAGTTCCGGAAGGGACTCGTACTTCGGGGGGACTTTACATGCATTTAACCAAAATTGCAGGTGTTTCTGGAAGGTATACCCACAATGGCGAGAGGTCTGAACGGGGCGGATCTTTTCGTGACGGAAACGGGCACGATAGAAGTCTGAGGTGATATTTACGGCAACTAAGAGTTCAACCTTGAGGGTAGAGTAGTCCACAGTGGACTGACTCTGAGAGAAGCGAAATGAATATGTCTCTCAACTGTGAGTTTAGGAGAGGGAGCAATTTGGCGACACCATCTACCTCGATGTCCCAATTGTTGATTTCAAAAATCTTTTCGAAATGCGTAAGATATGATCCAAAATCTTCTCCTTCTTACTGACGGGAATTGTGGAGTTTCGGTTCGGGAGTTAATTGACATTGACTCCAATTGATTACGGCTTAATTCCAGTTCATGCTGCCTTCTTCTCACACGTTCTTCCATCTCTCGTTGTTTTCCTAGTTCTTTGCCTCTTCTCTCTTCAGCTTCTCTTAGTTCTTTTTCTTGCGCTCTTAGTTCTTGTTCTTGCGCTCTTCTCTCTTCTCTTTCATTTCTCTCTTATTCCTGAATATAAGTTAATAATTCTCGGCCCGAAAAGCCCAACGACTCTCCTTGACTCTTGAAACGGTCAAACGAAGAAGACATCTTGTTGGCTTACTAGGGAGAACGTTACGAAATTACTCGGCAATATACGTGAAGCCTAATTTTTGTCAAAAATAAATATTTAAAAATTATCACACCAAAAGAACACTAAAACTCTTCCTACACGGTTAGGACGGGTTAATCTTTCTCATCCGGTTGAGGATTAACTTACTTATTCCGGTAAATGGAATACACAAAGACAAAGAACGGGTCCCAACTAATAATCTAAATTTTAAATAGTTAATAGATTAAAGTTCCACTGATCTAGAACTAACCTTAACGTACTTTGGCCAAAAATAGAAAAATAAAGAAACTTCAATAATAAGAGGGAACTACTAAAACTCAAAAGGGATGTAAATCAACTAAACTGATTTACTATGTAATAGATCTCACACAGTTGACACCAGTTTTTTTATAATATAGAAGTAATATATATATATATATATATATATATATATATATATATATATATATATATATATATATATATATATATATATATATTTATATATAATATATGTCGTGGTACAACCACTCTATACCATACACTACTCAAATATTATGTGGGAGGGGGGGGGTGAGACTTAATCACCCTATTGCAACGCGAACCGTTGAATGAGTGTTCGCAGGGATTAACGACCGACTAGGAGGTCAAACTTGAGGCGTTGGGTTTCAAATCCTTAATAATCAAAGAGAGTGCATAAATGGTTAGCGGGATTTACTTGAATAGGCCGAGAGTATCGTTCAATGTTAGTTAAAGATGAAAAACAAAAATATAATTTTATTTACACAGATCAAAATAAGAAAAATAATGGGCAAAGGGGAATTATATAAATTGAAAAAGTCTCTTGATAATTATTATGAGAAGGGATTCTCAAGTGGAATGAATTAATTGATTAATGTAACTAGGCTCAGATCAAAAAAGGGTAACTTGACAATACTAATAATGGATGGGGTTTCAGTCTTACGGGTCGATGACTTCGAAGAAGGTCCTTCTTGCCATGAGGCGAGTGGAAAACGATCCGATGAGGCAAGTGGAGAACGATCCGAATGAGGCAGGTGGGTTACGATCCGAATGAGGCAGGTGGGACACGATCCGAACCAACCTTTCGATGAAGATAGCCAATCTTCAAAGATGACGTTCGACGAGGAATGTGGGAATTCTCGTAATTCCACTGAAAGAGGAATCTTCTTTTCCTCAAAGGTAATCGATGGAGATTTTCTTCCGTTCGATTAAAAGAAAGGAGACTGTTGCGCAAATTCAAAGGCTTGCCGTTCACAGAAGCTACCAATTGACTTGGTTAGAATCAAGGCTGAAGAAGTCTGCTGTCTTACGAACACTCACGGGTCGAGACGATAAGGGCGGTTTTGAGGTTCGGGCTGGACTCTTCGAACTACAGAATAGCCCGAGTATTTGTATGCCCGATTCTGAGGGAAAAGGGGAAGTTTGGAGAAAGGAGTCACAAGCTCCAGACATCTTAATCCGGAGGCGGAGTCGATTCATCTTGGGACGAGTTCGCAGGATTGGGAAATATTTTCCCAACGTGCTCAGGAGTTGAAAATTCGAGAATGTTCGAATAGGAAATGACGTCGTCCATGGCGTGATACCATAGCACGTGGTCTCCGATAAATTGGATGGGGGAAGGGGCAGAGTTTTTTCTTTTACAGTCAACTATATGTGGTGAAGTTCATGATACTTTTCTATATGTGTCGTTTCAACTCCTGATATCAGCCATATTGAACAACTGACTATCATTCTACGATACACCAATAAGAGTGGATGTACTGTAGAGAGATTCTTGAAGTTTCTTCCTATTCTCAGCCATTCAGGTGAAAGTCTTCAACAAAATGTACTGAAAACTCTCGATGAAATGACTATTTTCCTTAATGAATGCAGAGGTCAATGTTATGATAACGCTGCAAATATGTCAGGCAAATATGTTGGTTTACAAGAAAGAATTTAGAAAATAAATCCATTAGTAGATTACATTCCATGTGCCTAACATCCTTTAAATCTAAATCTAGTTGGGATTGCCAGTGTCAACTGTTGCCTGGACGCTTGCAATTTCTTTGGGCTTATGCATACCAGATATGCATATTCAGTTGGATCAAAAAAGCGCTGGAATTTACTGACAAAAGGATTGTCACCTTGTGAAAATGGTAGAATTCTAACCCTAAAACCATTATCATCAACACGTTGCCATTTCCATTCTGAATCAGTCAAAGTACTGCACATAAATTACTTGAACGTCTATGCTATGTTTAAATAAATTGCAGACAGTGAAGAAGTAAAAAGAAATGCTCGACCTGCTCCATCAGTTTTTGCAGAGAAAATGCGCCTTCTTGAAAATGCATTTATGTGTGTTCTTTTGGAACAAGATCATACAGCGCTTTCAGAAAGCCAATACTCTTCTCCATAACACAAATATTGATATAAACATGGCTGTATCATTGTTTCTAGCACTTGAAAGTTTTGTTGCTGAGCTTCGTAATTAATTTGATGAACTAGAGAATGCAGCAAAGAATCTCATAGATAGAAAGTGTTCAAGTATACATATGTATCGGAAAAGGTACGGGACAAAAGACGACGGCGTCAAGCTAATGATTCTAATGAACTTGATGAAGATCTTCAAGGTGCACAATAATTCCGTCTACAGAGTTTTGTTGTCATCATTGACAAGTTACTTGTAAGTTTATTTCAACGTCGAGAGGCTTATCACCAGATATCTGACGACTTTGCCTTTATCAAGTCATTGAGGGAGAATGATGCTGCACAGCTGAGAATTGAGTGAAAAAATACATCAATGACTTGGAGCCCGACTGCGAGGATGAATTTGTAACTTTCTCAGAATTTGCAACCCATCTGAAGTTGGATCGTAATTCTCATGTCCTTTTGAAATACTCGAGGAAGAATCCAGTTGTAGAATCAACAGTCGCCAATGTTTCAAATGCTCTGCGATCGTTCTTAACGTTGCCAGTCACAGTCTGTGAAGGTGAACGTTCATTTCGCAAACTCTCTTTGATCAAAAAACAAACAGATTACGTTCAACAATGACAGAAAAAAAGACTGAATGATATCAATTGAAAATGATGTCACCTCCTCAATGACATTTGAAACCATCATTGAACGAGTTTCACAGAGAAAACCAAGAAAACAGTCATTGCTGTACCTAGATTATATATATATATATATATATATATATATATATATATATATATATATATATATATATTATATATATATACGTATGCTGCTGCCATATTCCCCTTTCATTCAAACATTTGGCTATCCATGGCAGAGTTGCATCTAATACAGAGCTAGATTGATAACCAGTGTGACCGTGTTCGAGAATGGATAATAATCGTAAGATTGTACTATATGTTTAACTGTCTTGGTGGTGTTATGCTTAAGGTGCGCTATGTGCTGTAGCCTGTGAGGTGTCCCGGCCTCCGATCCTCAGACGCTCACGTGCAAACTTTAATTTCATATAATTAATTTCTTTCTATGGTGATTTAATTTTAATTTGTAAGTACTATATTTCCAATCGCAGTATAACTTGAGAATAAAAAGATTATGACAATCTGTATAAAGATACTGTACCATTAATTCATTCGGATGTTTCAATAAAAGACCAAATTGTTCAGATCTTGAATAACTTATTTAAGGGGAGGGGGCTTAAAACTGAGTGGAGTAAGGCCCACTGTTCGCTAAGTCCGGCTCTGCTCTCCTCTCCTTGCCTTGAGGTAGCGGATGGGAAACTCGACCAAGAGGGAAGAGTCCCTGAGGTCTGCAAGGTTTTTCCGTGGTCACTACATCGAGTTGACATCGCGCCTCTTCGTGGTCTTACTCCGATGATGTTACGTCTTGTGTGGCTGCGCGCGTGTGTGTATGTGTACATAGATGTACGTATAGGAAATTTCCCCCAAATCCTATATTTTGTCTATTCAAACGTGTAATTCAACGCCATAGATAGAGGTGAGGCGTAAGTCTAGGGTATGGCAATGACTTCTTTTAGTTCCGGACCGTAGGTACGTTCTGGGGAAATGCCCGATCTCCCGGTCTCGAGTAAGTCAACTACATTAGATATATTTTCCATTCACCCAACTTCACTAGTGGCAGACACTGGAACGAGACACTAGTCCGTTCCTTAACGGGTCATTGCCACACCGATGGGGGTAATAGCGATCCAACCCCTCGCTGAACATGGCTTTGGGCTGGGCCACATCCAGACCACCCCCCTATTACGGGACGCTGTGGTCCAACCTTTCCCGACCTTGCCCCTTATCTTCTTGTTCTTCCGCCCTCCCACTCGCTTATGGATGCCCCCCCCCCGTCAGCTGACACGGATGGGATGGGGATCATGGTTTTGTGTTTGTGCCCATGGACATTATGTTTGTCTAGCTGTCGGAGGGTCCATTTGGTGGCATGGGGTGAGCCCCAGAATTTGTGGTTAGTAGCATTTGCCTTTTTTTATCATTTGGTTTCTTTTTTTCTCAAATGAGGACCAAAGGCCTCCCCATTGGATTACAACATTCATGCTTCCTTTAAGATCGGGGGATTCTGAAGAGCCCCCAAAGGTGCCGACCACACTCTCGATCGCGTTTGCTTTGGATCATCTCTCTCTGAAAGGGTGAGACGGGGAGGTGCTTCGTGAATGCGACATCGTGGCCGCCCCTACACCTACTTTACTCTAGAGGTGAGGGGGTAGGGCCCCCCATCCATGGCACTCCCGTTGGTGGTGAGCAAAGGGAATATCATTCGGTTTTGCGGGCGTTGCTCCCCGCGAAAGAGGTGGCAGAGCAAGCTAATAGGGGCTGTACATCATGAGTACATTCAAATGACATCCTCTCCAAGTTAGTTCTGTCATTTCACACACATACCAAGTATGTAAGTAATTTCACTTACGCACACATGCGTACCAAGTAGATTGGGCGACATACCACATGAACGAACGAAAGGACGCGTCCCGGGTGACTCATACGATGAACTTCTTATCTGAAACTCGGCGATGAAATGACGAAAATCCCTCCGTCTTGTTATCACTAAGTTCGACCCAAGTCCAGTAACCACTCGCTCCTAACCTTGCACCAGTACCAGATACCTCTCTCCTAACCCCATACTCTTACCAGATACCTTTCTCCTAACCCCGCCCCCCTACCACATACTTCCCTCCCTACAATGTCCGATCAACTACTCTCCATTTGTACTCCAATTCTACACACGTTCTTGTACGACTTTCGAAGAGCACATCCATTTCCTCCTAAGTCGACCATAGGCTCTTGGGGTGACGGAACCTCCCCAGTCATAGCTGGCACCCTCCAACAAATGGGCCCGGATCGGGTTGGGTGCCTCCCGTCCCACGACGATAAATAATGAGTTTTTATAGAGAAAAAAACCCTGTAAAAATGGGGGCTTCCAAGTAGCCATATTTTATCAAATAGGACAATGGGCAGAAAAATCAGAATGAAGAAAAAAGGAGAGGCAAAGAAAGAAAAAGGAAAGTCGGGGAAAATAAGGGGTGCTTGCGAATAAAAAGTTAAATAAAGTCGAACAAAATAAAACACTAGGGGGGAAAGCACATACGAGGGGAATATAGAGTGGCAAGGCAAATTTAAAGCTAGCCAGTGGAAATTTAAGGACGGGCAGGGTAAATTAAAAGGGCAGACACGGAGGGGGAGGATAGGTAGTGGAAATATAAAGGACATACACAGAGAAGAAGGACAGGCGAAGGACCAAAGGGAATACCCGCTTTCCTCTCGCCTCCTCCCGGAGAACAGGCTAACGCTAACACCAGGAATACCATGAGGCAGATCATATCATGCAATATTTAATTAATTACTTCTTTTCCCTACCCACCCATACATGATAATTACTTGTTACCTTCTCGGTACCCAGCAGTAGTTGTTCGGTACTTATCCAGTACCTCAAGTGTAGCAATTATAGATTTGCCTTTGACAGCCATTTCAGACAATGACTTTGGCAGATCTCGAAATAACAGACGTTTTTACTTTATTTTTAGTTTTATTCTGTGTTTGTCTATTTACAGGATTGTATACAAAGTTGTGCGAGGTGAATAAACGCAGATATTCTTGTAATTATGAGGTCTCCATGGCTACGGAAATTCGGTTGAGTTGGTTAACGCTATACATAGGTTATGGCAACAGAAATTAGGTTCATTAATTTAATGGATACTGGGTTAATTAAATAAATTCCGAATTTAAATGTTCAGAAGGGTAGTTTAAATGTAGCCAGGATGTCATAAACTTAATCCTAATAGATGATGTTAATGACCTTAAATTAACGCCCCCAGATAAATGTCAGAGGTCCTTTGCCGTTGGCAACTCTGAATTCCGCACATGCGTGTTACCTTGGGTCGGTTGTCTCTTACTCTTTCTCATATAGTAGACTCAGTTGTGCATAGTCTGTGAAAGGAGCCATAGCATGGCTTAATTCAATCCTCCCAAAATTTGGAAAAAGCAAACTGTGCTGTTTGGGAGCAACAATGGGAAGAAGATCTCCGAGAGTTGGATGTTAATCTGACGACGAAAAGAGTTGGAGGAGTCAAACTGTGATTATGAGGGTACGGCCGCTCGAAAAGCTCATTCTAAGCATTCAGATACGAAAAGAACACAGCTAGTCAATAAGGTCCCTAGCCTGGGACAAGGGAGTGTCAGTCTCTCATCAGGCAGTTAGTGCATAAGATATCCGCTACGACTCATACGAGGTGAGAAAGGACCAGCTTCTGCCGCAGAAGATGAAGGACAACCGGAAGGAACGTGCCTTAAACCTTACGAACAAATTGAACTATCTTATCAAGCCTGGCATGCTGTGGTTGTTCTCAGACGATAATTTCTGCCAGGACCAGGTGTTGTGAGCTCGCAAAACCACCGTTGGCTTTCTGTGTCCGCAAAGATGTACCGAGAGTGATAAAGATCAAGTTTTCGGTCAACATCAGAGTGTTTGAGGTGGTCAGTAGCATGAGCCACGTTATTCCCCACTTTATCTTCCCTGAGAGCTACCTCAATAGCCTGGAGGAGTTGGCGATACCCTGGATCCTGGGTGTGGCCATTGGAAGGCAGTGCATGTGGCAGCAGTACTCCACCATGCCACATAAGTAGGAGGACAGTCTTTACCTGTCTTTTTTTTAGCACATCTCTCCAAACATCTGGCATCCTAAATTTCCCAAGACTGCAACCCTATATATGGGGTCTGGTTGAGAGAGATACCAATAATTCCCGGTTCCACAATAAGGTGGAGCTTAGGGCCAGGATCGCCACAGTTTTCACACAGTTAAACAGAAGGATTAGTGAAAAGGACTGCAGCATATTCTGACGCCCCTGGAGGCCGTGGTTGTGGCCGACGGCGATTTCATTGAATAAAATGAATAGGTCAAATCGTTCAAGTCTTTAACATTTAACTTTATTAAATAAATATGTATTTATCTAATATTTTCCTTCAGACTGAAGTTAGGCGACAAATTATCGTGTTAATTATATAGAGAGAGAGGCTATACAGCCGCAGTTTATCCTACAGGCATCGGGGACGGGAGGGAACGTATATCCTCCAGATGTCAGCTGCAGTATGGTGGAACATGCTAAAATGATTCACCCTCACGGGTAGGAAGTGAAGGCGCTATAAGTATTACAATAGTCAGTTGCATATCTGTGGTAAGTGAGGCAGTGTCCCTTCCGTCCCTTGTCTCAACCAATGGCACAAGATCTTTGCTTTATCAATGGCATACGACGTTTGATTTATCAATGGTATAAAATTGTTTATTTATTAATG
Source organism: Ceratothoa steindachneri (assembly GCA_963969495.1). Classification (NCBI taxonomy): domain Eukaryota; kingdom Metazoa; phylum Arthropoda; class Malacostraca; order Isopoda; family Cymothoidae; genus Ceratothoa; species Ceratothoa steindachneri. Next base: position 134,380,530 of record OZ018321.1, on the reverse strand, counting down.
GCACACGACCTTTGCTCTACGAATGACATACGACGTTTGATTTATCAATTGCATAAAATTGTTGATTTACTAATGGTATACAATGTTTGATTTACTAATGGCACACAACCTTTGCTCTACCAATGGCATACGAAGTTTGATTTACCAATGGGATACGACGTTTGATTTACTAATGGCACACGACCTTTGTTCTACCAATGTCATACGACGTTTGATTTATTATGGCATAAAATTGTTTATTTACTAATGGCACACGACCTTTGCTCTACCAATGACATACGACGTTTGATTTATCAATATCATACTAAGTTTGATTTACTAAATGCATAAACTGTTTTATTTACTAATGGCATATGACCTTTGTTCTACCAATGGCATGCAACGTTTGATTTACTAATGGCATAAAGTGTTTGCTTAACTAATGGCACACGACGTTTGCTCTACCAATGACATACGCCGTTTGATTTACGAATGGCACACAATGTTTGCTTTACTAATGCATACGACTTTTGCGTTACCAATGGTAACGTCTCTTGATATTCGAGGAAATTATTTAAGCCTATTGATGTTCGATGTGTTTAAATTTCTTAGTCACTTAATGAGTAAACATTTTGTGTACAAAATGCTACTAACCTTACCCTTGATATCTAATGCTTAGAGGTAACTAAAATGCGCAATAGGAGAAAATTACTTGATACTGTGTACCATATATGGCCCAATTCGGAGCCACAGAAAAATATGTTATAAGAATGAGAGGGGGAATGGAGGTATGTGCTAAAGAACACCTTTGGTGGCTGATTTCTGAATCGTTATACTCAGCGACCAAGGTCAACCTAGGTCAAATCTATGGCCGTTCGGAAGCGAAAAGAACAAACGTAATAAAGATAAGTGATCCTGGGGAAGGGAAGGTCAAATGAGTTCGAGATAATATCATATGGTGTCATGATTTAGTGTAAACCTGCTCCTTATGTCTGCCCTTCGATTCTAGTCAACATAACTTGACCACAGTATCATAGTGCAGCTGACATCTGGTAGATTGCAATTTCGCTGAATCCGCCTCAATTCCCTAACAAAGGTAGCCCTTCCCTCCTATTTATTTATTCCTCTTCCGCCACTGCTAAACATGGAAACGGTCATGGAATAGCTGGTAGTTGCTGATTTAAAGGTACAGACGATCTCCCAACAACTATGACGCCTCCGTTGATTGGATACACCGTGAAAGGAATCGAATCCGAACTTCCATGTGTTTGATACCTTACTAAATACTTAACTAAATAATTCATTATAGATACATAACTTATTAGTTAACTTGGGATCGAAGAGAGAGAAATGATGAAGTAAGTGAGCTTAGAGCAGCGTTATTTTACGGTTTGGCACAGCGCAAGTAATTGCCGGCATTGCCATATCGCTAGCATCGGAGACACGAGTTGCCAATTGGTGATTTTACTCTAAGGGTCATCGATGAATGGACGCTACAAGTTCGTGTTCTTTGCTCACATATTTTGATATCAGCCTACAGGTTTGATGAACTCTGTCACAAGCCTACATAAGCGTTATGGTGGGGATGTAATAATAACGTTACCAAAATAAACTTGTTCCCACAGGCGAGGCATGCTATCCCACACAAAGAGGTTGCTGCCATGAGGAACGAAAGCCTGGAGAGTTGTGAGCCACCCCTGTTCAGGTAGGCTTCTCTCTTATAAGGTTATAAGAAATTAGGCCTCTAAGGGCAAGAGATCTACTCTTAAAATAATCCTCAAATAAGTCCTTCGCCGCATTTAATTGACGACATAGTGTGGCCAGACCGTGGGAATTTGCCACCAACTAATTACCACCCTTTAAAAAGTATAATATTTAGGTAGGTGAGAAGTGCAACCCAGAGGAAAATGAAAAACTTCATGCCGTAATCCGATCCCAAAGTTTGGCTACTCGGCAGCGAAAACATCGGAAAATTTTACCATTTTATAGCCTCTTGATCCAAACTTTGAAAGGAAAAGAGAAAGAAAGAAAGATTTAGCTACTAAGAAAATGAAAAAAACGGAAGAAAATGAAATAAAGTAAAAAATGAAAGAAAGAAAGAAAGAAAATGAAAAAAGAATGAAATGAAAACAATAAAGAAAAAAAATGGATGGAATAAAGAAATCCAGAAAGAGTGACGGAATAAATAGATCTAGAAAGAGAGGTAAAGAATAAAGAAAGAAAGAAATGAAATAAAAAGAATAGAGAAAAGAAGGGGAAGAAAATGATAAAATAAAGAAATAAAAACAATAAAGAAAGAAAGAAAGGGAAGTAAGTTAGAGAGGACCATAAAATGAAATGGGTATGTGCTGTGGCTGATATGGTAGGGATTTTGACACCCCTTCTTCACACGCTAATACTCATCTCCTCGGGGGTCGAACCTTCGGGAGGGGGTGGGGGTAAAAATGGCCCTGCGTTTGCGGCCGCCATGAAATGAGGCGACCTTCCAGTTTGCCGGGCTGACGCCAGAAGATGCATTTATATTGAGAGAAGCGCCCTTCCCCCACCCTACTCCTGAGTGCCACCCTCACCCCTTGTTTTGTTCAAGTCGTACTTAACCCCTCCTCCCTCCCCCACCCCCTCAATCCCTTCCTATGACCAGCCCAAGTTCGAGCGGCTGCCGCGGAATTGACCTTCTCAAGTTCACCCTGGAGACGGCGCGGGCGGGTTACGAAGGCGTTGCGGGGTTTACAGGGGGGGGGGGGATTAGGATGCCGGGCCAGATCCTCGCCAGGGCGCCGGCACTCCTCCGGCTACCCAAGGGATGAAATAACTGTTGTATGGGATTCCAGTTCCCCTGTCCAACCTAATCTCGAGTAGGTGGGTAGGTAAGGTAACGTTAATGCGGTTGTTATTCTTGGTTTTTCCCACTTGGGACTGGCAACATTACGACCCCTGGTGCAACCTACGAAAGTTGCCTCCACTCGAGGGGACCGAGTAGATGGAGGGGTAGACCAGAGGATGGATAAAATTGCCTCCCAATAAACAAACAATTTTTCGTCAAAATTGCATCAGGATTTCAACGACTCACTAACTCCGGGCATTCGAGTCTGGTTGAGGTAATCACCCAATATCTACTTGTTATCATGAGCTGTTTCTCGCGAGAGAGTTAATTGAGGGGGGGAAGGGGCACTTCTTTTTTTCCTATAAAAAAGCAATGGCTAAACCGAGAAAGAAACCAGAGAATATCAACGCGTTGAAATTGTTCTTTCTTGAGTTTCTTGTTACTTCGCGACGTCACTAAAATTCCATCATTTGATTGGCTAAAAGAAAATAGGCGTGAATTAGATCTCTTCTTCTATTGGCCGTTGCCTAGCAACGACACTCAACGTCTTATGTACTCAAACTTGATAAAAAAAACTCACCAGCAATTCAACTGGATCTCCGAGAAGAAACTCGTCTTTGGTTTGTATTCTGAAGCCATACGTCTTGACGCTCGGGTTGATTTGGGGCTATCTTTGATTTGTCTTTTCGGTGACATTCGCTTCCAATCTACTATCGGAGTTCATTCTAGTTTATTTCCTGCTCGATAAAACTTCCACCAATTTCTGCCTGATGAAATTAGATTTTGTGCGTTGCCAAAACAAATCTGAAAAAAAACATTGACCCTTCGAGTGTTCCCGATTCCGCAAAATAATGTGCTGAAACCAAATGTGATTTCAAAAAGTGCCGTATTTTGGTGCAAAGGGAATTTACCGCTAGTGCACAGGTGAGCGGTTTTTTTTATTAGGGTTTACCATCCTCTTTCACACTTTGTCAACTCTACCTATACGTGTGAAAGAATGAGGTGAAAACAAATGTACAATAAAAAAAAGCCCACTAAATATAAAAGAAGCGTGAACAAATCAGAAAAGATTGGTGTTATACGTAGTTGAGGTCTCACTAAAATACCATTTGGAAGGAAATGTTTTTTTCGAAGGTTTTATCAAATTGAATAAAACCTTGGGTAAGATATTTTCCAATTTCGCGAATGTTGTATCCTTAAATAGAAAAGAATAGGCCATCCATTATCTTGTCGATTCCGACTCTGGTTCTAACAATGCCTCGTTATTCATTACCGAATCTGTATACGAAGGTGGCTCTATAATTTGTAGCCTCTAATACATTTCCACCCTCCATTGTGAAGTTTGTCTCACATTGAAATTACAACAAAATGGTGTGTGTCTTTCTTGCCCCCCCCCCCACCTTCGAGTCGTTGTTTTCGAGTTTGGAGCATTATTTCAGGCCCCGGATCTCCCAAAAAGCAGCCTCAGTTAACGCGGGCGTGGGCGGCAAGGGAAAACCTTGGAAATAGACGGCGTTGAAACGCACACAAACACACGCGCGAATGTGGTTTATCCAAAAGGTTCGCCCCCACACTTTGCTTCACTCGCTTACCCCCTTTTCCTTCCCCAATTTTGGGTGAGGGGGAGTGACCCTTCTTGGAAACAATAGGTCCCTCGAAAATATCTATGGCTACGTCAAAATGCACGCGCGTGGACGGTTCCAGAGTCCAACAGGAACCCGGAAATTGGCTATTGCGTGCAAACTTATTTCAAGTGTAAGACAGGAAAACTGGGAGGGGGGGGGAGGCTCTTCCCCCTTGTGTACCCGGATTATTTTTTTTTAAATCCATCAGATTCTTCTTTGTCTCCCTTTGTCAGAACAAGGTGACATAACTGTATGTGTGGCATTACTCCCCCCCCCCCCCATCCCTGCCTCGGACACATGACAATGCTCAGCCGCATTAACAACAGAGGATTGCAGTTTGCATTTCACACTTCGTACCAGCCTGGTCCTGGTGGTGAGGGAGACTCCTTTCCCGCCTCCTGGCGTCAAGGTTGACGACTGGAACGAAATCTCCCCCATCCTTGGTGTCTTTGAGTCTCTGCTCTTCCTCTTCGCCCATTTCCTCTCAATTCATAAATGCAGAAAGTTTCATTCTTTTTTGTTAAATGAAATTTTAAATGCTATATTTCAGACCCAATTTAGCTTTAAATTGATATCGATATAGACAAACTATCTCTAAGGGTAACTAAAATCAAATTTACTTACAATTACAAATTAATTCGTATTGCCTAAATTTCTGACTGTCCCGTTTTGGAGAATGCATTAATGGGGTATGCATATAGTGACATCGAGGCGCCGAGCATCAACAAGTACCGTGCAGTTGGTATCTTGGGTTAATATTTAGTACACAGCCACATTGTTAATTGGAATCGAATCATATTGTATTTTATATAATTTTGAAGGGATTCTTTTTTGAATTAAAATATGATATGGACATTTTATATTGCTCAATATTAAAGAAAATATGATTGATTGAAATGGCCTTCGGGGGCGGGGCCTATATGTCTGAATTCAAGAAACGCAGGATAAAAACAATGAACATTAGAGCGCTTAACGACGTCTGGCAATCGCCTTTGAATTCTAAACTAATGCACGGCTTTCCAATTGTGAATACTAGTAGCTGATTAAAAATATGCCCCCCGCCATTAAAGGGTGTATGGGGAGCGAAGCCCCCATTTCGAAATAATCACTTTAGGGTTCGAATTACATGCGGCTGCCAGACGTTGTTAGGAGCTCTAATTTTCATTGTTTTTATGCAGTTTTCCTCTAGTTCCGAGTTGCATTGATGGGGGCCGACCCACTTTGGTGGAAGTGGATGATGATTTTATAAAATGGAAGACCCCCCTTCCCAAGCCGTCATCCGAAGTCTCCTTGTCATAACAACAACCAACGTGGGCATCGGCGCATCTTGATCTCAAAGATCCCTATATTCGCTTTTTTGTCCCGGGCCTCTTTTCCACTCCGCCATCACACCCTCCTCGGTCTCTCCCGCCCCCAACATGAAGCACATTCACCCTCCCGCACAGTTTGCCAATTCATCTCCTCTTTGGATTATCCGGGCCGTGCACATTCCACACATCTTTACTTCCTCTAATTTCACCATTTCCACCATGAGTCGTCAATAATGTTTTCTGGGCGGATTCCCTTGTTGGTCTTGGCTTCCATCGATGTCACATCCTCGCGCCTACTCCAATCAAGACCCAAGTAGTCTCTTCTTTAAACTATTCTATACCTTCCACACATGTTCAGTTCACTAACATCACCACTTTCTTTACGAACATCATTACTCCCCTTCTGCCCCGATGGGGCCACCGGAAAGGGGACTTACCCTCGTTGCGGTGGGAGACACTTGCGGGAGAGCTGCGTGATCTTTTGTTTGTCAGTGACCTTTGCAGTCTCATTTTAGGGCAAGAATGAGGACGTCCCTTCAATACTTGTTCATTTACCCTAACTACACCAGTTTACTGCTTTCATTTAAAAAACAAGGGAGATTCCCCTGTTAGTTTTCAGTGGTTTTGGTAAAACCACGGATGGCCAGGTCTTCTCCGGTGCTCCCCCCTAAGGCCGTTGAATACCCCCAACCCATCCGCGGCTAAGTAATTACTTGAAGTCCGTCCTTAAGTCTCCCCTCCACCGAATTGGCCCTCAGCGGGGTTCTAAGAAGACCTCGGGGCCCCTGAGAGTGGCACCAGTGCCATTAGGTTCTATCATGGCCCTGGATGAAAATGAGTCCCTGGACATAGGAAAACAGGACCCGGATTTGCAGCTTCGTGTATATTTCCTGTACAAGTTAGGGCAAGGGGCAACGAAGTGGAGGGGGTCATCAAATATCAAGGGGAACTACTTCTGCCCCCTCACTTTTATGCGGAGGACCCCCCTTCTCCAACATAGTGTCCAAGTGCCCATCTTCATATCGCCAGCTAACCCTCCGCCCCACCCACGACGCCGCGCAAGCGCAATGGCGAATTGAGGCAATCCCTCTCCAAGGACACCAACATACGGGTTCCCCACTCTCACCGCAAACAAAGGCAACATACCCCCCTTCTACACACACCCACCTCCTCCCTATCCATGCCTGACTGGAAATGCGCCGTTCCGGGACTTGGGCGGGGCATCGTACGGTTATTCACTATCGTACCCTTATCTCCCTAAGCTCCACTATGTGCGTTTCTTTCGCGATGGGCGCCGAAATCGGTGAATGTGGATGTTGTGTCGCCGACTCCCTAGAAACCAATGAATTCCCAGCGGTGACGTCACCAATGGCCCTCAGAGTGACCTGGCGCCACCCTCGGGCGGGCATTTTAGTCACGTTCAGGGTGCGTTTGGAAAGGTCCTCCGATCACGTGGCGCTGTGCAGTTACGGGGGATGGGGGGGGGGGGTCGGTGATGGTGATTGGATCTTCAGGGTGAGACAAGCCCCGCTGGTCATAGCCGTGGCCCAGCTAGAGGCGTTCATAGACCAGCAGAAGATTCTATCTTTCCTCCGAAACATCAATTCATGTCTCCTAACTTCACCAAAAACACATTTTCAACATCTTTCTTTCCCTCGTTTCCATTTGTTTCATATTTTTAAAAAAGGTGCTTATTATGTAATTCTTGAGGAAGTGGCGCCCTCAAGGGGGTGGGTGGTGCAACAGGGGGGCCACTGATACAAAGGAACCCTGGAGGAGTCTCAGGGCCGATTCCGACCCCACTGCTTCAAGCGAAACTATCGCTCTCTCTCGAGTCGTCTTTTCCGCTTTTTTATAATCTCCCATCACCTCTTTTTACATCCCTACCTCTTTAAATTGCGGGAGGTGTAGCAGAGGTAAAGCTCCTGCGGATATCTTTTGCTATTTTCACCTCATCTACCTTCACTACTTTACAGAGGTATCCTTGCTTTCGGCCTCGTTGCTATTGCACTTTAAATTCTAGAGGGAGAGGGAGAGGGAGGGGGAGGGGATCGAGGAAGTAGCTAGAACAGTGATTCCATCTCTTTTTCAGGCTGTCGCGCCCTTGTCTCCCACCCTACATCCTTAGCGCCTCCCCGCCCCCAACACATATCTATATACCAATATGAAAGGGGAAATTTATATCTCTCCAGTATCAAAATCGTCTTTACAGTTCTAATGGGCTGTATGTGCTTCGTACAGGGTGATAACTTCTCAGGATGTTGAGAAAGGGAAATAGTACAGTCAGAAATGTTTGTAACAAAACATTATTTTTTTTTAACTTTGGCCTCAGTTCAATGTCATTTTGAAGAAACATCCGTTCTTCCGTCACCATTCCTGTTTCCTCATTGTTGATATCTAAGAATGGATGGATCAACCAGGATTTGAATTAGAAATGCAGGATGAAACCTTTCGCACATGCATTTATTACAGCTCATCCAAGTGCGTACATGATTCTTAAAGGTCATCACCTGATCTGTTCCTCTTCTTCCATACGGAGATGATCGAAATCTGGAATAGCTTACGGCGGGTTAGGTTAGGTTTGAATAGCGGGAACTTGAGAGAAACGTGGATGATTGATTGATTGATTGGTTGGTTTTGAGTTGCGCAACTACTAGGTTACTACCAGAAACGTGGAGAAGGATTATTTTGATAAGGTTAACCTCCATGCATTTTAAAATTAATATGAATGACTTTAATTTTACTTCCCGGGCCCCCAACATCTTTTCTTCGTGGTTTAACGGCCCCTATGAAATCCATACGCTCCCGGGGGGGGGGGGGGGTGTAGTGCGTGCTAGTGTGAAGCTCGGGTAGTCTAGAAGTGTTTGATGTCTAGGCCTTGATTACATTTGATGTGTGGCTGAACTTTGTGAATATATCTGACAAGTCAGCAATGCCATGCTTAATTACTTTTTAGTTCACAGAGAACAGAGGTAGTGTTGGAAAAAATCAACAACTGTTGTAAAAAGTGAAGAGAAAAGTCTCCCGCACTTTCCCTTTGGCAGTGATGAAGCTTCTGTGTACAACAACAAACGTCCAAAAATCTTAATCATTCTAAGTGCACAGCTGTCAAAAAAGTTGGGAGTTGAGAACATCTGACTGCATTTAATTTACTGTTGTCATAGTGATTGTTTTGTGAAGTTGATTACTTATGTAGGTAATTTGAGACTAAACGTTGCCTGTGGTTTAAATGGTGCGCCTTAAACACCAGCTACAGTTTCAAGAAAATTAATGAATCAACGACGACGACCTGTCATCGATGGTGCTCCATCTGTTGCATGAGTAAGCATATTAACAATCGGAATGGCTTTGTCTTTGACATGAAATACTGACTCTACTTTGGTATGGTTCTAGTTATCTTGACAATATCTTGAACTAACATTCGTCGTCCGATTCATAGACGATATCTTAACAACATATACTGAAATGCACATAAAGATCAGAATGACAACACACTTGATTGTCAAGGCTCCAGGATCCGTTTTTTTTTGGGGGGGGGGCTCTATTGTGTATGTTTTTTTTACACCAACCAGCAATGGTGGATCCCTTCGTGACCGAATGGGGGAGGGGGGCGTTCTGCAATGGGCGTATGAGGCTATGAGTGCCTCCACAGCAAACATAGGTTTCGGAACAACGGAGAGAGTGGGTATGTCGGTATATGCAGGCTGGAAGAGGAATAGTAGCGGTATTGTAATGGATTGCGTGCATCATGATCCGCTAATACCTCTGCGAAGGTATCAGCGTCTCCGCCCAATGGGCGACCAACTCATGACGCCACTGAGAGCTTTGTACCCGCCCTCGCTGGGCTTAATACCCCCTTTCCCCCTTGGCGTTAGAAATCAGAACTTTCCTATTTGGCGAAAATAGCGAGAAAGGAGCTATTCTTTATTGCCTGGTAGAGTGGACTCGTTATACAACAAGTCAAATTATATTGTCGTGAACAGGGTACACTGTATCTTCAATGTCTTTTAGCCATTTCATCGAAAGTACTTAGAAATAGCTTTTCATTTTTCCTGTGGGGTTTGTTTGCAATTATTTCTCCACTCACGCGGTACTTGCAAAGTACCGCGTTAACTGAGATATCAGTGAGAGGCATAACGTTGATATAATTTGCTCCGGTAACTTATGTAAGTGTGTTTACAATCACACTGCTACCTGCTCTTCTTCAATTGTAGCAACCTTACTAGATCTAGCAATCACCAAGATGTATGATGCAAGAAAATCATTACTGAATTGTTGTGAAGTGTTCTAAATATATTTCCAATGATTTTCTGTTTGTGTAAGTTGCCTCGAAGTGAGTAAAAATTAGAAGTTTTTGTTTGTTCATCGGTGTATTTTCTTCATTTGTTCCAGAAGCATGGAGAGTTGCGTGGATTATTTGGAAATAGTCATTCGCACAGCCTCATTGGTTGTTATTGGTTATTTACTGGTGGTAGAAATCCATATTACAGATACTTCACATTATACTGTCATTTGTTTGTTGTCCTGCGGCAATATTCGATTATGGAATAAGTAAATATGTTTTATGCATGTCATGCCGATCACAGAAAAATCAAGCATTAAAAAACGTTAAATATAATAGCTATGCAATTACTATGAAAGCTCTGTCATAATAAATAAAAATAAACTAGAGGCTATCTTAGGTTGCGATAATTGAATAAATTAATCAAAATAAAACGTATATTCAAAGTTAAAATTTATTAGTCGGCAAATAATAGTTTTAATATTTTGGAATGTCGGGGTATGCTGTCCTTAAGAGTTATTTGTGGTATTTTCTTTTAAATAATGCATTTAACAATCACGCAAACTCTTAATTTTCATTAAATTTGTTGTTAATGCAACGATGGCCAATCCCCAAGGCGTCTACTGTCTGATCCTATTGCTGTGTGACCTTTTTCCAGAACACGTGACCAAGATTCAAACATTCGGAGTTTCAATTGCGACTTTGGACCGCAAAATAATATATAACCATGAATTCCTACATAACTAGGTTAAATTATCTTCTATAAAATGTAAAGTATATACGTTACATAAGTGTTCGTGATTTCCATTTTGTCATACATATTTCGTATTAAAAAATATCTTACTCTGTTGGGTTCTGATAAACCTTGCGACCCCCTTACCATCCCTTAGATCTTTCCCCCCTCCCCAAGAGAGCGGCATCGCTCACTTTGGAAATCACTGAGCTAGTCTCTAGCTATTGGAACAAGGCCCACGAGAACCCCGTAAGGAAATAGCTACTCGTGATGACCGGAAAACCACCCCGTTAACCAGGGATATTCGAGCCGGACCGCAAATCTGAAACTAGGCTCAGGCAATAACCAAATGAGGCTACGCCTTTTTCTTAAAATGCTATAATTATTTAAATAGGCCCCCATCTTCGAACAGTTGCCGTTCAAATTGAAGGTCGCAGATTTGGCGGTGAATGAGGCCTCTTTAGACGTTGAATCCATCCACTCTTTTAATAGACTTTCTTCATCGTGAACGAAGCCTATTGTGGCATAGAAGGGGGAGAGCTTGGAAGGCTGCTTTCTTTTCCCATTAAAACTCTTGATTCGTCTACAGCGACTTAATTGGCCGGGAAAGCTTCCGTCGTAGCTGAGCCAACCGCGGCGCTGATAAGGGAACCACCGGCCGAACCTACAAATTAATTATCAACCTGGACTAGAACCTCTTACCCATTTTTCCTTTCCTTAAATTCGCCACATTTTGAGCAATCTCTTTACGCATATCTGGCGCAGATGCCCTCGTTGTTTCGTCTCGGCATTGACATAGCAACGTGCAAATGGTGAAGAGATATGTAAACGTGTTGAAATTGGAAAATATGTGGATGTTGTCTAAAAAGGAGACTACTTGGTGCGAAAGATGGAATATTAGCATGTGGGTATCTTTGGTCTGTTCCATGCCCCAGTACTACATCAGGCAGTCTCGAACTAGATTAAGACTACCTTGGCTTTATTCCTTCTAGAAATCTACCCTTTACCCTATTTTTCACCACTTTCTTTACAAAGCCTCTTCTCACCTATTTTTGTAGGCAAGTCGCCGACCAGCTTTCGTCCACTCATCCATGGTCGCGGCCTGTAGGTGAGGGTGGTTCACCCCCCTCTTAGCTCCTGGGGGGGGTTAACATGCATTCTTCACACCCTTTCCCTCTTCTACTGCCCCCCCCCCCTTCTTTCTTTTCCTTACCAATCCTTTTACGCAACCTTGCTGTGGCTGACATCTGGAAGATATCGTGCCCTCCCGACCCCAACGTTAACAAGTGGATCCGCGGGTATATATCTTCCGTAAACTGTGGAGATGCCCTCGTTGGTACTGGGAGTAAATGCCACCCACCCACCCATTACATGAACCCGGGAATCGTTAACTGTGGGAAACGAGACCCGGGGCCCAATCAGAAGGTAGGGGTGGGGGTTCTTCAACAGGAATTAGAGGCCTAGAGACTGGAGGACCCTCCCCCAACCCCTAAACACAATAGCAAGATGGGGAAGAAGTCCTTAAAAATAGAAAGTCAACGCCCCCCCCCCATGACCCTCGCTAAAACAGAGGAACAAGGGTGCATGGGGAAAGAGGGGCTGGGGAGTGGGGTCATTTAAAGAGGTTTTGAGTAGGGGTGTTGTAGTTAGGGTGTGTGAAATTGTGTGAAAGTGGGGTTGGTCGAGAAGAAGGAGGAGAAGACTACTTGGAGCGCTTAGGATTAAGGTTTCATACATTCGCCGCCGCGATTTGGGTCAAGGGGGATAGATCCCCCGCAGCGCCTCAGTGCCCCCCTCGAGAGGGGGTGCTTTGAAAGGCCTCTTTATGAGATTAGGAGGGGGGTGTCGCGAACCCAACGCCCCTTTAAGCCTGACCTCATCCTCGATGTGGCCTCAAGGATGATGGCAGAGGCGCCTTAACCTTGAGTCAGCCTCCACTAGCAGAAGACGCTGAGGTGCAGTCCTCGAGTGCTCAATGAACCTCTCGCCCATCATCGGGACCTCCCCTACACCCTTATAATGCTAGGTTACTTCCAGAGGTTTTATGTACCCTGTGTAACTTGTTAACTTGGTACTTGGGGGGAGGGTACGTCCTCCAGGTCTGAGTAGACTTGAACTGACCGGGCCGTGGGAAGTTGGTGTGCTTCCTCCTCGTTGCCTTTCTACGCCTATCCCTCTCAACCTAAGCTTAAGGGGCTGAACAGCTACATCATGTCATACCAGAAGAGAGGCTTTAGAACCTTTATAAACAACGCCCTGTAATTCCAGCAGGTCGCAAGAGACCAAGACTCGAGGGTTCCTTTGCGTTAGAGCGCGAATAATGGGAAGATTGTTTTTGCCTTAATAATCCTTTTCCTGCGTGTAATGAGCTGACTATCTTCTTATGGCCGTTTCCAGGTGCATAAGACTGCAGTGCTTGTTCCCGGCGGGCTTTAATTGCTTTGTGGGCTGTCTGACCAACTAAAAGTCTTTGGTCAAGGGTCGGGATCTGCCTTAATAGATCTTCAGATCCTGGACATAAGGAAGACGATTAATACGACCATATTAAGGAAATCCATCCTGTCGCTCTGCCTCTCTGGCTGCTCATTTGAGAGATGTGGCTCTTGAGGATCGGTCGGTCCACTGGGCAACTTCTGATCGGTGTTCGTCGCTGCTCAGACGCAAACGCCAATCTCTAACCCTAGATGAGATAGGCTGGAGCGACTAACGCGGGATATAGCACACCATCCGTTTTTCTTTACTTTATTAGTCACAAATATCGGAACTTTCGTGGGTTGGTTTTTAAATATATGGCAACATTTGTAATTAAATTATCCGTCTCGAAATTCTCACCCGACCTGGGTGTTGGGGTGGACGAGGTAAACCTTGATGGTACCACTCTGAGCGGTGTTTGAGCTCCCGTTCAATCATTTGTCGGCAGCAAAGAGGTTTCTCCTTTGCCATCTTGCGGAGCCACTCTTGGGCAGTTTTATCTTTGTGTTGGAGGTTGGCCCCCTGTGCTTTCTCAAGGTCCCCTCTAAGATTCTTTAGGCCGAGAGGGTGCTTCTCCTTCTCCTAAGCCTACCTGTTCGGAGGTTTCCCTCTACTGCCTTTAGGAGAGTTGCTTCCAGGCGACTCTCCACTTGCGGCCATCAGAGGAGAGCATTCCGTGTCCGTGGCGGAATCCTTCGCGACCGCTTTCTCCGCATTCTCTAGCCGGGATGCTGCTCCGCCAAGCATTCAATGCACGTCGTCATGTCGCGGAAGGCCGCTGGCTAGACTTTACCTACAGAGGTGGAGAATCCTTGAACCCTTCAACGATATATTTACTGTGAGTGAGTTGCGCTCCGCTCTTGCTTCGTGCGCGGACACTGCCCATGGTCAGGGGGACTGCCAGGCCACCAGGTGGCAGGGGTGATCTTGAATCGCGGCACCTGGCTCTGCCAGACCTGTCCGCACCCCTTGCAGGACGGGCTACTGCGACGGGTGATGAGCTATTGCATTCCGAAGAAAATTCAGGGTCACCATGCCCAATGATGAGAAAATTAAAAATCTCCTCACAATTTTCCCCTGTGCATCGACGGAGCCACCTCCGGGCAGCTCCACAGAAAAAATGGAGGTCTCCCTCTCCTGTGCTTACGCAGGGAACCCTCCAAACTTCTCTAACCGGAGACCCCGTAAGGGGCGGGGCAATTTGCCATCCTGGCCGCCGTGCTGACGGGATCCAGCGCTCCGTCCCGTCCCAGCTTAGCCTCTCTTCTTTCCTTCAGATAGCCTGTATTTCTCCCCTACTTCGTCGCTTTTCAACAACCTCTCCCACAACTTTCTCTGGTCAGCCTGTAATTTCACAGGGTAGATGCTGAACTTCTTCTCAGCAAATCGTCCCGGATCGGGGCTGAGGGTGGAAGGGGATAATGATCCCTAACCCCTGAGCTCCAGTTTGGGGTGGGTGTTTTTTGACAACCTGCTACATCCCAACACCATACCTTCCTCACATACCTTTTCCTTTCCTCTTTACAATCTATATTTTTACGCCGTGTCTAAGGTGGAGCCGCCATGTCGATGGACTGCCAGGCCACCAGGCGGGAGGGGTGGTCCTGAATGGCGGGACCTGGCTCTGCCAGGCCTGTACGCACCCCTCGCAGGGCGGGCTACTGCGAGGGGTGATGAGCTATTGCATCCCGTGGGAAAAATAGGGTCACCATGCCCAATGATGAGAAACATTAAAATCTTCCCTTAATTCCTCCTGTGTCATCAACGGAGCCGCCCTCGGGCAACTCCACAGAAAAAAAATGGAGGTTCCCACCCCTGTGCTTGCGCAGGGGAACCTCTATATTTCTCTAACCGGAGAGGAGGATTACTCCTCGACTTCGCCTACGGGTGTAAGGGACTCCCCCCTCACTCCCTTCTCTAAAGGTGCTTTCGGGCACCTCCCTTTTTCTAGCGGCAGTCCCTCCTTTCTTTCCAAGGGGACCGCCAAGAAAGCCAGAAGGCAGCCCATTGCCGACCGCTCCCCATTGAAGCGGCTCGGTAGGGAAAACCCCTTTAAGGGGGAGAGGGAACCCAAGCCCCTTCGGTCGCTTCCCGCAAAGGATCTGCTGGCAAGAATATTGAACCTTGCCGAAGTCGAGGCCTGTGCCTCCCCACACATGACTGGTGACGCTGCCAACGGGACCTGCGATATCCTGAGGGGAGGATGGCCAAGTGTAGGCGCTTCCTGTGATAGACATGGTCCTTGAGGCAACCTAGCCTCAGACGGTAAGGCCTTCCAAAGGGGGGGGCAATCCTGGCTCAGCGCCAAGCACCGAACCCGAATCATCCCCTATGCAAGGTACTCCTCAAATGGCCAGGGTTTTTCCGAGGCAGTACAAGAAGGGGAGGGGTATGCAACGACCGGTACCCCTACGACTGCTAGGACCTTCTCCATTTAGTAGCAGGACCTGGCTAGGGCTGGTCCATCTGTCGAGGGGGCTCCTACCGGCGGAGGTGAGAAATGGGTTCATTCCCCGCCATCCTCTCCAAAAAAAGGACGAAAAAGACTAAAAAGACTCGGGGCTCCTCTCCATCCGTGGGGGCTGCGGGGACGGATGGGACTACTGCCAATTTGGCAAGCGACCAAGCCAAGATCGGCACATCCAGCCCCTCTACCCCTCCGTGTGCGGAACCCCTGACTATGACAAAGACCAAAAGTGCACAGGGCGAAGCCTCTATAACATCGGGGCCCCTCATTCAGAGGCTACCTGGCGTTTTCGAGCCCGTTGGCTTCAAACACTTCCTCGTTATTCGCTCCACTGATGGCACCATGTTGGCCAAGGGCAACATGATACATCAGAGGAGAGCATTAGCTAGTGCAATTGGTAGAGAGCCGAAAGTGACCCGTTTCACAGACGGGAGCCTTCTCTGCTCCTGGCCCATCCAGGCCAACGAGCACGGTTGTTTCTGCTCCCATTCGGAGCCCTTCTGCAGGCTCTACTCAACCCGGGTGCTCCTCTGGTAAAACTGGCGGAAAAAAGGGTTCATCCTCAGCCCCCGCTAAAAGCAGTGCTTCCCCCTCTTCCCCCATCGTGAGCGTTTCCCGTAAGGCGAAACCGCCAGGTGCCTCCACCGAGTCGTTAGACTCACAGGAGGCAACACCCCTGAAGTTTGTCGCCAGGCCATCTTCCGTGGTTCCTAAAGCTGTACACCAAAAGGAGGACAGCTAGTGGTGGAGGGAGTGGCTCGTAGACGGTGGTTCCTCGAAAAGAGGGCCCCAAGCCTTTGAAGCCGCAAC
This sequence comes from Ceratothoa steindachneri, assembly GCA_963969495.1. Taxonomy (NCBI): domain Eukaryota; kingdom Metazoa; phylum Arthropoda; class Malacostraca; order Isopoda; family Cymothoidae; genus Ceratothoa; species Ceratothoa steindachneri. Next base: position 134,364,028 of record OZ018321.1, on the reverse strand, counting down.
GTCCGCCTAAGGTTTCGAGGTGGAGGGAGGAAAAGACTCACATGGCGAGCCCAACCTCCCCCAAAAATGCCTCGAAGGCGACATCGCCTTAAGCGCTTTGTCCGGCCAACAGCGCCCGGGGTTCTGCCTCCGGGAAGCGTACGGACATTCCCGTGAGGGTCTTCTGTTCGAGCAGGGCCCCCGCGTCTCCTCCGAGAGGTCTGGAGGGCATATTCCTTCAATGGAATTGCCGTGGACTCTGAGCCAACTGGGAGGAGCAGCGGAGGCTCGTCTCGTCCAGTTATCCGTTAGCTATTTTTCTGCATGAGACTGCTAGGCGCGTGCCCCCTGCGTGCCCACCCGGGGTATAAGGGTCTTGCGACCCCACCACCGCGGGATGGCCGGGCTAGGAGATGCGTGGTTTACACCCGGCATGATGTCTCCGTTCTTCCTTTCTCTTTAGATACCTCCTTTCAGGCAGTTGCTGTGAAGCTGCACCTGGATAGGAGGTATACTGTCTTTTCTGTGTACATTCCACCGTCAGCTGACTTCGACGGGGGGGCCTTCCGTCGCGTCGTAGCACGGTTGCCGAAGCACTTTCTCTTACTTAGAGATCTGAACGGCAGGCATCCTCTCTGGAGAGATTACTCAATGAATCTCAGGGGACAAGTCCTTGCTGATCTGATCGGAGAGCTTGGGATCAGTGTCCTAAACGTGGATGAGTTTACGCATCACTGTCCAAGAACCGATTCATTTTCTTGCCTTGACCTACCTTTGTGCTCTTTGGATGCACAGCCTGATTTTAATTGGGGGGTGGTCGATGACCTCCATGGTAGTGATCACTTTCCCATTGAAATATCATTTTCAGGGCAACTGCCGCATGAAAGCCCACCTCGGTGGTGCTTGGCGCGGGCGTGGTGGCCTGCATTTCAGGAAATGACTGAATTCTCTCTCATTCGAAGAGTTTAGGTCGGTAGATGAGGCCGTTGAGTTCTTCTCCGGCAACCTCATCGCTGCGTGCCTGACTACTATTCCTAGAAGGTCTGGCCGTTTTGCACGCCGACCACTCCCATGGTGGTCGGTCGAGTGTGAGATGGCCCTTAAACAGAAGCGTTATGCCTACATGCTCTATAAGCGCCGCTGAACGATATCACTGTCGATGAATTTCGTCGGGCTAGGGCTAAGTTTCGGTATATTTAGAAGCACAACCCCCGATCTTCTTGGCGGGCATACGTGTCTTTACCTAACGAGAAGACACCTTTAGCAGAGGTGTGGAAACGAGTCAAAAAGATTCAGGACAAGTTTTCGCTGGACCTCCCTCCCGTTGTCCAGGAGAATGGGACCGCAATCTTGGACCCAGCGTACGTGGCGGAATCCTTCGCGACTGCTTTTTCCGCATTCTCTAGCCGGGATGCTGCTCCGCCAGCATTCAATGTACGTCGTGATGTCGCGGAAGGCCGCCGGCTGGACTTTACCTCCAGAGGCGGAGAACCCTTCACCTTCAGCGACAGGTTTACTGTGAGTGAGTTGCGCTCAGCTCTCACTTCGTGCGCGGACACCACCCATGGTCCGGACGACGTCCCGTACGCGATGCTTCGACACCTGGGTGAGCGAGGCATGGCCTTTCTCTTAGATTTGTTCGACAGGATCTGGGTGGAGGGTCTTCTCCCAGATTCCTGGCGAATCGCTACTGTGCTCCTCTTTTGCAAACCGGGGAGAGATCACTCTACTCCGACCGGTTTCCGCCCAATCTCTCTAACCTCTTGACTGTGCAAGTTGATGGAGAAATTGGTTAATGTTAGATTAGCCTTTTTTCCTGGACAGCGGAGGCCATCTGAATTCTGCACAGAGCGGCTTCCGAAAGTTCCAGTCCACGTCGGACGCTGTGCTCCGACTGGAAAATGCCGTCTGCCAGGCCTTCCTTCGTAGACAGCACTACGCCACGGTCTTTTTCGATCTGGATAAGGCCTATGATACCGCATGGCGATACGGTATCATGGAGACTCTTTATAAGATGGGGGCGAGGGGACGCCTCCCAATGTTTATATCTAAATTTTTGCGAGATCGTCGATCCCACGTACGGGTAATGGGGGGTAGCCCTCTCCATTCCAAAGGAGCAGGAAGAGTGTGTCCCTCAGGGAAGTGTCCTCAGTGTCACACTCTTTGTCCTGAGCATCAACGGCATCACCTCGGTGCTGCCGGAATATGTCCTCGCTACGCTCTAAGTGGACGACCTTTCGATCTCTTTTGGCGCGGCTCGGATGCCAACTCTAGAGCGTCGACTCCAACAGGTATTGAACCGCGTCTCTCGCTATGCCGAAGCGCACAGGTTTCGGTTTTCTTTGGCAAAGACTAAGGTGGTGCACTTCAGCCGCCATCCACGGCTCCACCCCGACCCAGATTTGTTGCTTATCGGTGCGCCTGGATGTGGTTGAATCGCACCGTTTCCTTGGTCTTGTATTCGCCCGACGCCTCACCTGGGAGGCTCAAATTCGCAGCCTTAGGGTCCCTTGTACCTGCGCCATGGATTTCTCCGTTCCGTGACGCTTAGCGCTTGGGGCGCTGATAGGGCTACTGTCCTACTTTTTCATTGATCCTTTATTCGTTCGAAGCTCGACTACGGATGCGAGTTTTATGCATTCGCAGTCGAGCGTTTATTGCGGAAGGTGGATTCGATCCACCACACCGGCCTTCACCTTGCGACCGGTGCCTTTCGCACTTCTCCCATTGAGAGCCTGTTTGTCGATGCTGGGGAGATGCCACTCGCTCGTCGCCTCGCGCAGTGCATCACTCAACTGTACGCGCGAGCCCGGCGCCTCCCTCAGTCGCCAACTGCTCTCACTGCATCCGCAGCTGATCTCGACGGTGCCTATGACGCCAGTCATACCCTAAGCCCTTTGGGTTTAGGGCCAGGAAACTCCTTCGAGAGGTAGATATAGCTCTCGGTCCGGTGGCGCCCCTGGTTCTGCCCAGGACGCCACCCTGGAGGGTACCACATTTGGCTATTTGTCGCCACGCCTCTGCTCACAAAGCTTGTACGGCGCGGGGAGTATTGCGTTCGACCTTTTTGGAGCACACCTCGTGTCACGCTGGAACCGTGCCAGTGTATACCGATGGCTCCAAGTCCCAATAAGGGGTCGGCTTCCACGCAGTGTCCCCTCTGTTTGAAGTCAGCGGGGCTCTGCCAGGCGCTGCGTCTGTCTTCACGGCCGAGCTGGTGGCAATACACCACTCGGTACGGGAGATTACGCGACGTGCCTGGTTCGGAGACCGGATTGTGATCTATAGCGACTCACAAAGCGCTCTGAGTGCTCTCGGGGCATTGGAATCTCCGCATCCCCTGGTTCGCGATATTCGTGACGCCACGGTTTTGGCGAGCCGGGTGGATGTCGAGATTATCTTCTGCTGGGTTCCTGGACATGTAGGAATTGCGGGGAATGAGCGCGCCGATGAGGGCGCCAAAGAGTCCGCGAGGACTCTGCGACCGGACCAGCGTTTTGCTCTTCCTCACACTGACTACATGGCAGGAATACGGTCAGCTTTTCGGACTGCTTGGCAAAGAAGATCGGAGACGGTCGAAGGGAACTTAAAGTTGCGTGCCATTGCGCCGCGACTGTTCCTATGGACCTATCCCCCAATACCGCGACGGCTTCAGGTCGCTTTCTGTCGTCTGCGAATCGGACACACTCGTGTGACGCATCGCTATTTGATGGAGCGCTTTCCTGTGCCCTATTGCGACGACTGCGTCGTCCCCCAGACTGTTCGGCACATTCTTGTCGAATGTCCCAGTCTGGGTGATCTTCGCGCACGCTACCTGTCCCGGTACTGGGATCGGCGGGGGTCACTACCACCTGTTCCTTGTACTCGGCATGAGTGCGTGCACTTTGACTGGTGGACTTTAAGACTTTGGGGGGGGGAGGCTGGCCTTCTCCCTTTTATTTAACCAGTTTTTTTGGTTTGTTTTTGTTTTTTGTTTTTTTCCCCTTATGGGTTGCACGTTCCTGCGCCGGGGGGACCTCTCCTTGACACAGGAGCTTGCTTCCTGCTCGTTGGCTTTTCACTTTAATTTTTGTATTTGGGTTTTTTTTGTGTGCGTGTTTTTTAATTTGTTTTTAAAGTAGCCTAGTACTAGGCAAGTTTTTAATACGGCGACTAATACCCAAGTAGGCAGTCGCCAGATGAGTTCTTAAAAAAAAAAATCCACTTCAAAATTTCTTTTTATTATTATTAGTATTCATTATTTACTATTATTATTGTTATTAAATATTATTTTTTATTAAATGTTATTATTTATTATACTTATATTCTTATTTATTTATTATTATTATTATTCGACGTAGTTCTGAATCCCTCTGGGAAATCCAATCCCGATTCATTTGGGGCAAAGGTCAGCCAATGTTTCTTCCTGTTTAGGATTTGCGTCATTCACTGATACCTTAATGGTACCTCGTCCCGAACTTCCCAACTAAATTCCCTGTTTGGGTCTTCGGGCAATCAATTTTCCACACACTTACACATTTCCGTATGCCATCGTTTTCTTACTTCTTTTCAAAATTCCGGTGCTAGTTTTTCGCCTTTGTAAAAACATAAATGTTCTCAATTTGGTACCACCAACAGAAGGGAAGTACCCCCCCCCCCCTCGTAATACTACTCCTTTACTACTACTTACTGCTAATCCACCCCCTCCGAAGTTGATCCCGGATATTTGTCATACCCAGGGCATCCTTGATGTGGGTACTCCAGCCCAACCCGTAGGTTCCTCTCCATTCAAAAGTTTCCCTTGCTCTGAATAACTCCATTATAGCGACATGTAGTGCATACTTCTACAGCAGGTTGTTATGCAACGATTTAAATCGGGATCAATAAAGTTAGGTGCAAACTCAAGCTCATATAAACCGTAAGGCGCGCGGCTATTTGCCATCCTGGCCGCCGTGCTGACGGGACTCAGCAGCCCGTCCGACCCCAGCTTAGTTTCTTCTCCTTCCTTCAAAAACATTTGTTTCCTTGCTTTTCATACAACCTCTCCCACAACTTTCTCTGGTCAACCTGTAATTTCACAGTGTAGATGCTGACCTTCTGCTCAGCCAACCGTACCGGATCTGGGCTGATGGGGGAGGGGACAACGTTCCCTAACCCCTGAGCTCCGGTTCGGGATGGGTTTTTTTTAACAACCTGTTATATCCCCACCCATACCTTCCTCACATCCCTTTTCCTTTCCACTTCACACTCAGTTTTACGCCGTGTCCAAGGTGAAGCCGCCATGCTGATGGACTGCGAGGCCACCAGGCGGTCGGGGTGGTCCGAAATGGCGGCGCCTGGCTCTGCCAGGCCTGTAAGCACCTCTTGCAGTGCGAGCAACTGCGAGAGGTGATGAGCTATTGCGTACCGTAGGACAAATTGGGTCACCATGCCCACTGATGAGTAAAAAAACAAACAAACTCCTTTAACTCCCCCTGAAACAACGACGGAGCAGCCGTCGGGCAGCTCCAGTGAAAAAAATTGAGGTTCCGCCCTCCCCCTTTGCTTGCGCAGGGGGCCCTCCATATTTCTCTAACTGGAGAGGAGGGTTACTCCTCTCCTTCGCCTACGGGTGCTGGGGATCCCCCTCATCCCCTTCTCTGGAGGTGCTTTCAGGCACCTCCCTTTTTCCAGCGGCAGTCCCCTCTTTACTTTCCAAGGGGACTGCCAAGAAAGCCAGCAGGCAGCCCATAGCCAACCGCTCCCCATCGAAGCGGCTCGGTAGGGCAAACCCCCATAGGGGGGAGAAGGAAGTCAGGCCCCTTCGGTCACTTCCCTCAAAAGACCCGCTGGAAAGAATATTAAACTTTGCTGGGGTCAAGGCCTGTGCCTCCCCACACAAGACTGGTGACACTGCCAAGGGGACCTGCGATGTCCTGGGAGGGGATGGCCAACTGGAGGCCCCTCCTGTGATAGACATGGTTCTTGAGGAAACCCAGCCTCAGACGGTAGGGCCTTCCATGGGGGAGAATCCGGGCTCGGCGCCAAATACCGAACCCGAATCCGCCCCTATGCAAGGTCCTCCTCAAACGGCTAGGGTTTCTAAGGCAGTACAAGGAGGGGAGGGATCTCCTCCGACCGATGCCCCTACGACTACCAGGACCTTCTCCATTTCAGAGAAGAACCTGGCTGAGGCCGGTCCATCTGGCCTCGGGGCTTCTGCCGGCGGAGGTGAGAAGCGGGTTAATTCCCCGTCCTCCTCTCCAAAAAAGAAAAGGACGAAAAAGACCAAAAAGACTAAAAAGACTTGGGGCTCCTCTCCATCCGCAGGGGCTGCGGGGACGGATGGATCTGCTGCCACTTTGGCAAGCGACCAAGCCAAGATCGGCACATCCGGCCCCTCTGCTGCCCCCCCCCCTGGGTGCAGAGCTCCTGAATATGACTAAAACCAAAAGTGCACAGGGCGGAGCCTCGATGACATGGAGGCCCCTCATTAAGAGGTTACCTTGCGTTTTCGAGCACGCTAGCTTCAAACGCTTCCTCGTTATTCGCTCCATTGATGGCAGCATGTTGGCCAAGGGCAACATGATCCATCAGAGGAGAGGATTAGCTAGTGCTATTCGTAGAGAGCCGAAGGTGACCTGTTTCTCGGGCGGGAGCCTTCTGGCGAATCCCGCGAGGCGGCCAAGATAAGTGCTCTTCGGAAACTTCATGGCACCCCGGTGAGTGTGACGCCGCACTCTACCATGAACTTTGTGAAAGGAATAGTTTATGCGAGGGAACTCGTTGACTACTCCATTGAGGAGATCACCTTAGAGATGGCCGACGATGCGTCGGTCAAGCTCGAACGTGTGATTAGAAAACAGGGAGGGGCCTTGAGACCCACCCCTACACTCTTCGTCACTTTTGACTGTGACGAGCTCCGTGAGTCGGTGCGTGCCGGTTGGTACCGCTACCGCGTGAAGGCATTCGTGCCACTGACGCAGTGGTGCTATTACTGTCACCGCTTTGACCATGCGAATCGTTCTTGTAGACGTGCAAAGTCGGGGTCACCCGAAGTTTGTGTAAATTGCTCCAAGTCCGCACACGATAAGTCTAAATCGGGTGTGGCCAAGTGTGTCAATTGCGGAGAGCCGCACCCAGCTTCTTCGAAGCAATCTGGTTCATATCTCCTTGAGAAAGAAATCCTGGCCGTTCAGGCCCAGGATCGACTCTCATTTCGCGAGGGTAAGGACTTGGTCCTGGCGCGCTCGGCTCTGCCTGAGACATCATATGCCTCAATAGTTAGAAAGGCACCCTCTGCTCCTAGCCCATCCAGGCCAACGAGCACGGTTGTTTCCGCGCCCATTCGGAGCCCTTCTGCGGGCTCTACCTCAACCCGGGCGCTTCCCTGGTAAAGCTGGTGGCAAAAAGGGTTCATCCCCAGCCCCGGCTAAAAACAGGGCTCCCCCCCTCTTTCCCTAGCGTGAGCGTTTCCCGTAAGGCGAAACCGCCAGGTGCCTCCAGCGATTCGTTAGACTCACAGTGGGCAACACCCCTGAATTTGGTCGCCAGGCCATCTTCCGTGGTTCCTAAAGTTGTTCCCCGAAAGGAGGAGAACAACAAAGAAGCTTCGGCTCCTTCGCCCACTCCTAGTGGTGGAGCGTGTGGCTCGGAGACGGTGGTTCCTCGAAAAGAGGGCCCCTCGCCGCCGAAGCTGCAACGCCCGCCTAAAGTTTCGAGGCGAAGGGAGGAAAAGACTCGCATGGCGAGCCCAATCTCCCCCAATAAGTCCTCGAATGCGACAGCGCCTTCAGCGCTTTATCCGGCCAATAGCGCCCGGGTTTCTGCCTCCGGGAAGCGTACGGCCATTCCCATGAGGGTCTTCTGTTCGAGGAGGGCCCCCGCATCTCCTCGGAGCTAGGCCTGGAGGGCATATTCCTTCAATGGAATTACCGTGTACTCCGGGCCAACTGGGAGGAGTTGCGGAGGCTCGTCTTGTCCCGTTCCCCGTTAGCTATCTTTCTGAAGGAGACCATGTTAGGCGCGTGCCTCCTGCCCGCTTTCACGGGGTATAAGGGTTTGCGACCCACCACCACGGGTAGCCGGGCTGGGGGATGCGCGGTTTACACCCGGCAGGATGTCTCCGTTCTTCCTTTCTCTTTAGATACCTCCTTTCAGGCAGTGGCTGTGAAGCTGCACCTGGATAGGAGGTATACTATCATTTCTGCGTACATTCCACCGTCAGCTGACTTCGACGCGGGTGCCTTCCGCCGCGTCGTAGCACGGTTGCCGAGGCAGTTTCTCTTACTTGGTGATCTGAACGGCAGGTATCCTCTCTGGGGAGATTACTCAATAAATCCCAGGGGACAAGTCCTTGCCGATCTGATCGGAGAGCTTGGGATCGGTGTCCTAAACGTGGATGAGTTTACGCATCACTGTCCGAGAACCGCTTCATTTTCTTGCCTTGACCTATCTTTGTGCTCTTCGGATGCACAGCCTGATTTTGATTGGGGGTGGTCGATGACCTCCATCGTAGTGATCACTTTCCGATTGAAATATCATTTTCAGGGCAACTGCCTCCTGAGAGCCCACCTCGGTGGTGCTTGGCGCGGGCGCGGTGGCCTGCATTTCAGGAAAGGACTGAATTTTCTCTCATTCGAAGAGTTTAGGTCGGTAGATGAGGCTGTTGAGTTCTTCTCCGGCAACCTCATCGACGTGGGCCTGACTACTATTCCTAGAATGTCTGGCCGTTTTGCACGCCGATTACTCCCATGGTTTTCGGCCGAGTGTGAGACGGCCCCCAAACAGAAGCGTTATGCCTACATGCGCTATAAGCGCCGCCCGAACGATTTCAATTTCGGTGAATTTCGTCAGGCTAGGGCTAGGTTCCGGTATATTTCGAAGCACGCCCGCGCTCTTCTTGTCGGGTATATGTGTCTTACGGGAAGACCCTTCTAGCAGAGATGTGGAAGCGAGTCAAAAGGATTCGGGGCAAGTTCTCGCAGGACCCCCCCTCCCGTTGTCCAGGAGAATGGGACCGCCATCTCGGACCCCGTGTCCGTGGCGGAGTCCTTCGCGACCGCATTCTCTAGCCGGGATGCTGCTCCGCCAGCATTCAATGCACGTCGTGATGTCGCGGAAGGCCGTCAGCTGTATTTTACCCTATTGCACCGCGACTGTTCCTATGTACCTATCCTCCAATGCCGCCATGGCTCCAGGTCGCTTTCTGTCGTCTGCGAATCGGACACACTCGCGTGACGCATCGCTATTTGATGGGGCGCTCGCCTGCGCCCTATTGCGACGACTTTCACGGCCGAGCTGGTGGCAATACACCACTCGGTACGGGAGATAACGCGACGTGCCCGGTTCGGAGACCGGATTGTGATCTATAGCGACTCACAAAGCGCCCTGAGTGCTCTCGGGGCATTGGAATCTCCGCATCCCCTGGTTCGCGATATCCGTGACGCCACGGTTTTGGCGAGCCGGGCAGATGTCGAGATTATCTTCTGCTGGGTTCCTGGACATGTAGGAATTGTGGGGAATGAGCGCGCCGATGAGGGCGCCAAAGAGTCCGCGAGGACTCTGCGACCGGACCAGCGTTTCGCTCTTCCTCACACCGACTACATGGCAGGAATACGGGCAGCTCTTCGGACTGCTTGGCAAAGAAGATGGGAGACGGTCGAAGGGAACTTAAAGTTGCGTGCCATTGCGCCGTGACTGTTCCCATCGACCTATCCCCCAATGCTGCGGCGGCTTCAGGTTGCTTTCTGTCGTCTTCGAATCGGACACACTCGTGTGACGCTTTGCTACTTGATGGAGCGCTCGCATGCGCCCTATTGCAACGACTGCGTCGTCCCCCAGACTGTTCGGCATATTCTTGTCGAATGTCCCAGTCTGGGTGATCTTCTCGCACGTTACCTACCCCGGTACCGGGATGGGCGGGGTCGCTACCGCCTGTCCCTTGTACTCGGGACGAGTGCGTGCACCATGACTGGTGGACTTATTGACTTTTGGGGGGAGGCCGGCCTTCTCCCCTTTATTTAAGGTTCCTTTTTTTTATTGTTTTGTTTGTAGGTTGCACTCTCCTGCACCGGGGTGAGGAGGACCTCCCCCCGCTGCCGGAGATTGCTTCGATTGTTAAGTTTTTCCAATTTATATCACTGTTAAGTTTTCATATTTTTACTTTAAAGTAGCCTAGTTCTAGGCTGTCGTGTTTTTCGGCGACTTATTCCCAAGTCGGTAGTTGCCAGATGGGCTCCATAAAATTAAAAAAAAAAATATTGCGACGACTGCGTCGTTCCCCAGACTGTTCGGCACATTCTTGTCGAATGTCCCCGGCTGGGTGATCTTCGCGCACGCTACCTGTCCCGGTACCGGGATGGGCGGGGTCGCTGCCGCCTTCCTTTGTACTCGGGACGAGTGCGTGCACATTGACTGGTGGACTTGTTGACTTTTGGGGGGAGGCCGGCCTTCTCGCTTTCATTTAACTAAGTTTTGTTGTTGTTTTTGTTATTGTTTTGTTATTTCTTTTTATTGTTGTTTCCTGTTCGAATTTTTTAAAGTAGCCTAGAACTAGGCTGTTTGTTTACGGCGACTTATGTCCAAGTGGGCAGTCGCCAGATAGCCCCTTAAAAAAAAAAAATCAAGCTCATATAGTGGGACATGCTCATGCGCTAACGCCACGCAAGGAATACAGTCAGGCTCTACGAACCTCCATTAGGCTTTATTTAAGTCCGAATTTACACATTGCATTCCGCGTTGAAGCTTCATAAGAATGGCCTAGCTTGCTGTCCCTGCTAAGGGTATAATTAGTCATCATGATCCTAGGTGCTTTTCACTTCACTCAAAGTTGATAGAACCCTATGACAAATCGTATGGTCGTAAACCATTGCTATGAGATCCTCCCGCAACATTATCGACAGCTGTATCACGCCAGTCTGTTGGCAGACCTTTTTTTTTCTTAACCGATGCTTCAGCAAGGTTGGCTGCCTTTGTTGTGGTCGAGTTAGAGTTGCGTTCACTCTCGGACCCAGTCTGTTTGCCCATTGGTTGCTCGCGTTGTATCTTACAGTTTCACATCACATAACCATTTGTACTGGAGGCGGAAATACAGAAGGTTCAAACGCCTGTAACCACTTGTTCGGGACTTTTCACAAGAAACTTCCGCTTTCTACAGGATCTAAAGCAATGTTTCTCAGCCTTTTTTGCCCCATGCTTCCATTTCACCATATATCATGATGGCATTCTCCCTTTTCTGAGATTGCCTCAAACGGCACATTCCAAATAATACTGAGAGAGCTATAAACAATATTTAACATATAAAAATGTAATTTTCAATATTTTTATTTTCGAAAGTCAAAAGTAGTGTTCTATAGATTATACATAATCTGTAGAATTGTATTTGAAGAAAGGTCACTATGTCAACAGCCTATCTCCGATGCGAGCCAAATTTCTACGTAAAGTAAATTTTCCTTTGATTGGGAACCTGTGTTTTCAAAGTTAAGTTAGATTAGGAGCGTTTTGCATGCGTGAATGGCTTAAGTGATCCGTTTAAAAAATTATTTTCTTCCTTTGTGATTATTAAGTTTAGTTTATTTTAGCGCCAACACGACAATTAATGAAGGAAAGTGGAAAAGGATACCCTATTCAAAGCAATTGCGTCGGGGTCATTAAGAGATATGGTTAACTATATGTATACCCTAAATACGCATTTGTGTGCATATGAAACTATGGGTTCACGCACATTAAACAAAAAAACAAACACACACACCACATACATCTAGAAATTACCCCCTACCGTCGAGACCTAGTTCTCATTTAAAGGTAATTATGTTTACCCACACACACACACACACAACACATACATCCCTAAATTACACCTTGCCCTCGAGACCCAGTTCCTAGTTAAGGGTAATCATGGGAATATCCAGATTCTCTCTCTCTCTCTCTCTCTCTCTCTCTCTCTCTCTCTCTCTCACACACACACACACACATACACACACGTACACTGCGTGGGAGGTTATGGAGTTATGTGCGTGTCCCATCTGTTTTCTCGAGGTGTAGTGTACGGAGAGAAGATAGTGAGGTTAGGTGAAGGGAAAAAGTGAAGAAGTTCATAGAGAGAGTAGATTAAAGAGGGAACTACTTGGGGGTGTTACAGAAATGGGTCAAATGAGGGTACCGGGGAAAGAGAAGGGTAGTCACTGGCGTGTCTTTTGCCCCGGACGAGTAGCGCGCAGAAGGGAACTGGATCCATTTATCCATGACCCCATTTGTGGGCATCGGTTTATTACCCACGTTGGAAACAGGCACAAGGTTTTGGGGTCGGGGGTTTCGGCCTAGACTGACCTCAGTTTCTCTTCTTTGCAGACCCCCATCGAGGAGGGTGACCTCCCCACCCCCTCTCTCCAGAAGGACCCCACCGACGCTGTGATCTGCCATGTCCGTAAGTTCTATTTCGCCCCTCCCTCAGGGGCATAAACTATACATTTTAGAGCGGAGATGCCCTCGATGAGTAGCGCCTTGAAGAAGTGCCAGGGGCCCCGTGCCAACAGACCCCAGCAGTTCGTGTGATAAGTCCCCGCTCCCAGGTTGCTTTATCAGTTGAATGATGATCCCTCGTTGAATTACAAAAAGGGAGAGAGCGCGCGCAGAAGGGCAGCGAGGTCAGGACTCAGGTCATGTACTGAGGTAAAACAAGGGTTGGAGCGCCAATACAGGTTGGTAGGACGGTAAACGGCCCCATGTAACATACAGCCCTCCTCCTGATTGGAGTGAGAGTGGATATGTTCCCTCTATGCCCTATTTCCCGTCTTTGGCGCATGTGGCTAGAGTGTCCTTAACCCCCTCCCCCTTTCGAATTCCCTTCATTCCTCTTCATTATCCCATATTCTTTATCCCAAGGGAAGAAGAGAGACCGGGAAAAAGTCGGAACAAACAGGAGCAAGAACTGGCTCCGAGAGACACTAGGCGGAAATCATGAACCGACCTTCGACGCGGTAGTGATACATTAGGCACCGTGCCCTTTCGAGGAAATATAGCGGATAGGATATATATATATATATATATATATATATATATATATATATATATATTTGATGGAAATTAATGCAATATCGCAAAAAAAGATGAGGAATTAAACCACATTCTCGGAAGACAATTTAATTCAGAACAGTTTCGGTGTATCTCACACCCTTTTTCAACTGACACTGGATAGAAAATATAAGAAAAGTGCATACAAGCATAACACAAGGTCAGGTCGTGAAAGATCCCCTCTTTTTCCCCAATCCCCTACTTGTGGCTAATCGGGGGGGGGGGGGGGGTTAGGCCTAAACATATTGAAGGGCTGACATTTTACTATTTTGTTTATTTGCTTTCTTATTACAGGATTAAAAGAAAATTGACCCTCAGATAGATTTAAATTAGAAACTGACGATATCAAGCTCGATTCTACGATTCTTCTCTTAACATAGTTAGCCGATTTAAATACCATTTTACTTCCATTGAAATCGATCGAATGATTCAAGTCTCTAACATGGCAAAATATTCCACTGCTTTCGCTGCCCACTCTAATATCTCTTTTGTTTTCATACAATCTCTTGTCTAGATTTCTCCCCGTTTTCCCTATATAAGCTTTATGGCAATCGTTGCATGGTAATGCATATACTCCTATGTTATGATGTTCTTTGGGTTTCCTGGCAATCATCAATTTGTTTAAGGAATTATTATATTTAAAGGCTAGATTAATACCCTCATATATATATATATATATATATATATATATATATATATATATATATATATATATATATATATATATATTTATATATTAGGTTGAAGAATAAGTTCTTGCGTTTCTTTTAATGTTGTAGTGTTGATTTAAGTTTTGTTGACGTGATTTGTGCACATAGGAGGGGCATTCAATAAGTTTTGCGAATCGGTAGGGTAAAAGAGAGGAAGGGGGGTGGCTGTTTGTGGGGGTGTTAGGACAAGTTATGACAAGTCAGGACCTGCTGCCGAATGCTCCTGCCTCGTCTATTTAAGAAGCAGTAGCTGATCGCAAATCATCAGTCACAAATTTTTCACCAATGGAGAAGGTTGAGCAGCGTGCAGTGATCAAATTTTTTACCAAGGAAGGCAAGAATGCAAAATAGATCCATGAACGCAGGGTTGCAGTGTACAACGACACTCCCCTTTCCTATGCAACCATTGCTCGCTGGAATAGGAAGTTCCGCCATGGTCGTGAGTCCCTTGAAGATGACCACCGTCCAGGACACCCGTCAGACGTGAACAACGAAAACAATGTGGCCCGTGTGGAGAGGATGATCCTCGAAAATCGGCCGGTGAAGGTCGAAGAAATCGAGCGAGAACTTGGAATATCACATGGAAATGTTATCAAAATTATCCACGACAATTTGGCGATGAGCAAGGTCTCTGCCCGTTGGCTCCCTAGAAACCTCACGCCCCATGATCGACTTCAACGTCGTCAGAGTCCACAAGGCTAGAGTTGCACAAGCTGCCCTGCGCGAGTGTGGATTCGAGGAGCTCAACCATCACCCCTACACTCCAGATCTGACCCCTAGCGACTACTTTTTATTCCGCCAGCTGAAGGCTGCACTGCGTGGACGCCGGTTTGGGGACGATGAAGATGTCCAGCTCGCCGTCCAGGAGTGGATTGAACAGCAGTCGGGAGATTTCTGGTTGTCGGGAATTCGAAGCCTCAAGGACAAGTGGCGCAAGTGCATTGGAGTCGAGGGTAGTTATATTAAAAAATAATAAAACACTTTTCCTCATATCTCGTTTCTTTATATCCAAATTGCAAAACTTATTGACCGCCCCTCGTATTAAGAAGCAAGAATAAATAATGAGAGAAAAATTTGCCATTAAGCTTTTGCTTAGGCTTAGTCTTGAAGTTGAGTAATTAGTCATTGCGGTTTATTTAAAAGTTGTGTTAATTTAATTTTGGTTCTGTACCCTCAAAATGGAATGTCAAGTTTAAAGGAAGGCGCATTTTCGACTCTTGTTATTCATTTTCAACCGAGACGGGAACAATGCAAACGCAGCCAAAGCTCGTCGCGATATTTGTGCTGTGTATGGAGAAAATGCTTTATCAGAAAGGACAGCTCAATGGTGGTTTTTATGTTTCAAAAACAGTCATTTCATTCTTAATGACGAAGAACGTTCTGGTCGCCCTATTAAGTTTGATGAAGATCGATTGAACGACATTCATGAAAATCCTTTCATTCGACTAGAGAATTGGCTGTACATTTGTCGTGTGATCAGAAAACTGTAGTTAATCACCTTCATTCGATGGGGAAAAGTTCAAAAACTCGGTGCATGTGTTCCGCATGCTTTGAGCGAAAGCAACAAACTTCCACGGTCTACGATTGCCGCAGGTTTGCTTGCTCGTCACAAGGCTACTCGTGGATATAAGGACAAATTTCTTCACCGCATCATCACTGGCAACGAAAAGTGGTGAGTTTATGTCAACATGAACCATCGAAAACACACCATTAAAAAAACACTTCCGCGATTAAAGCGAGGACTTCATCCACGAAAGACGATGTTGTGTGTGTGGTGGGATTGTGAAGGCATCATTCTTTATGAGCTCCTTGCGAACAACGAGATTGTCAATGCAGAACTTTACGTTCAATAAATGTATCGACTCGCCGAAGCTATTAATGAAAATCGACCTCATCGACGTTATGGAGTCCTTCTACAACACGACAATGCTCCTCCTCACATTGCCAATATGACAAAAGACGCTATCCAAACGCTTAATTTGGAAATCCTGCCGCATCCTCCATATTCGCCAGACTTGGCTCCATCGGATTTCCATCTGATCCGATCGCTCTCTAACAATTTGCGCGGCGTTTCGTTGAATACTGATGTGGAATCAAGAACCTGGTTAGACGAATTCTTCGAGTTAAAATCCAGAGATTTTTATTACAGAAGCATCGAAAAACTAGTTGAACGTTGATAAGAAGTCGTAAATAACAACAGAAAATACATTATTAATTAAATTGCATATTGTTATCAATTAAAAAGGAAGTTTTTCTAAAATTGTTAATGGTAATGAATAAATTTGATAAAACGGCAAGAACCTATTCCTCAACCCAATATATATATATATATATATATATATATATATATATATATATATATATATATATATATATATATATATATATGAGGAATTAAACCACATTATCTGAAGACATTTTAATTCAGAACAGTTTCGGTGTATCTCATACCCTTTTTCAACTGACACTGGATAGGAAATATTTGAAAATGCTTAACTACATAACACAGAGTCAGGTCGTGAAAGATCCCCCCTTTTTTCCCAATCCCCTACTTGTGGCTAGTCAGGGGGGGGGGGGGTTAGGCCTAAACATATTGAAGGGCTGACATTTCGCTATTTTGTTTATTTCCTTTCGTATTACAGGATTAAAAGAAAATTGACCCTCAGATAGATTAAGATTAGGAACTGACGATATCAAGCTCGATTCTACGATTCTTCTCTTAACATAGTTAGCCGATTTAAATACCATTTTACTTCCATTGAAATCGATCGAATGATTCAAATCTCTAACATGACAATATATTCCACTGCTTTGACTGCCCACTCTAATATCTCTCTTGTGTTCATACAATCTCTTGTCTAGATTTCTCCCCGTTTCCCCTATATAAACTTTGTGGCAATCGTTGCATGGTATTGCATATACTCCTATGTTATGATGTTCTTTGGGTTTCCTGGCCGTCATCAATTGGTTTAAGGAATTATTATATTTAAAGGCTAGATTAATACCCGCTTTTCCAAATATGTCCTTTAAACTATTTAATTTATTATTAAATGGCAATGTTATACATTTGTTGAAGTAATTTTTGCGGGGAGGTTTATTGCCATAGAATGTTTTCCTAGCTTCAAAATGAGCAGACGATAAACCTTCCCGCAAAAATGACTGCAACAAATGTATAACATTATGGGGGGAGAGGGAAGCCAGGCCCCTTCGGTCGCTTCCCTCAAAAGACCTGTTGGCAAGAATATTGAACCTTGCCGGGGTCAAGGCCTGTGCCTCCCCACACATGTCTGGTGACCCTGCCAACGGGACCTGCGATGTCCTGAGGGGAGGATGGCCAAGTGTAGACCCTTCCTGTGATAGACATGGTCCTTGAGCCAACCCAGACTCAGACGGTAGGGCCTTCCAGGTTGGGGGGGGGGGGGAATCCTGGCTCAGCGCCAAGCACTGAATCCGAATCAGCCCTTATGCAAGGTTCTCCTCAAATGGCCAAGGTTTCCGAGGCAGTACAAGGAGGGGAGGGATCTCCCCCGACCCATGCCCCTACGACTGCCAGGACCTTCTCCATTTAGGAGCAGGACCTGCCTGAGGCCGGTCCATCTGGCCAGGGGGCTCCTACCGGCGGGGGTGAAAAGCGGATTTATTCCCCGCCCTCCTCTCCAAAAAGAAAAAGAACAAAAAAGACTAAGAAGACTCGGTGCTCTTCTCTATCCGCGGGGGCTGCGGGGACGGATGGGTCTGCTGCCACTTTGGCAAGCGACCAAGCCAAGATCGGCACATCCGGCCCCTTTACCCCCCACCCCCCACCCCGTGTTCGGAGCACCTGACTATGACTAAGACCAAAAGTGCACAGGGCGGAGCCTCGATAACATCGGGCCACTCATTCAGAGGTTACCTGGCGTTTTCGAGCCCACTGGCTTCAAACGCTTCCTCGTTATTCGCCCCACTGATTGCACCATGTTGGCCAAGGGCAACATGATCCACCAGCTGACAGCATTAGCTAGTGTAATTGGTAGAGAAACGAAATTGACCCGTTTCTCGGACGGGAGCCTTCTGGCAAATGCGGCGAATCCCGCCGAGGCGGCCAAGATAAGTGCCCTTTGGACACTTGATGGTACCCAGGTGAGTGTGATGCCGCACTCTCTCATGAACTTTGGGAAAGGAGTAGCTTATGAGAGGGAACTCTTTGACTACTCCATAGAGGAGATCACCTTAGAGATGGCCGACCATGGAGCGGTCAAGGTCAAACATGTGATGAGAAAACAGGGAGGAGCCTCGAGACCTACCCCTACACTCTTCGTCACGTTCGACTGTGACAAGCTCCCTGAGTCGGTGCGTGCCGGTTGGTACCGCTACCGCGTGAAGGCATTTGTGCTACTGCCGCGCCGGTGCTATTACTCTCACCGCTTCGGTCATACGAATCGTTCTTGTAGACGTGCAAAATCGGGGTCACCCGAAGTCTGTGTAAATTGCTCCAAGGCCGCACACGATAAGTCTAAATCATGTGTGGCCAAGTGTGTCAATTGCGGAGAGCCGCACCCCGCTTCTTCGAAGCAATGTGGTGCATATCTCCTTGAGAAAGAAATCCTAGCTGTTCAGGCCCAGGATCAAATCTCATTCCGCGAGACTAAAGACTTGGTCCTGGCGTGCCCGGCTCTGCCTCGGACGTCTTATGCCTCAATACTTAGGAGGGCAGCCTCTGCTCCTGGCCCATCTAGGCCAACGAGCACGGTTGTTTCCGCGCCCATTTGGAGCCATTCTGTGGGTTCTACTCAACCCGGGCGCTCCTCTGGTAAAGCTGGCGGCAAAAAGGGTTCACACCCAGGCCCGGCTAAACCAGGGCTTCCCCGCTTCCCTCAGCGTGACAGTTTCCCGTAAGGCGAAACGGCCACGAAAAGGCGAAAAGACTTGCATGGCGAGCACAACCTCCCCCAATAAGTCCTCCAAGGCGACAGCGCCTTTAGCGTTTTGTCCGGCCAACAGCGCCTGGGCTTCTGCCTCCGGGAAGCGTACGGCCATTCTTGTGAGGGTCTTCTGTTCGAAGAGGGCCCGCGCGTCTCCTCCGAGCTGGGCTTGGAAGGCATATTCCTTTAATGGAATTGCCGTGGACTCTGGTCCAACTCATAGAAGCTGCGGAGGCTCGTCTCATCACGTTCTCCGTTAGCTATCTTTCTGCAGGACACCATGCTAGCTAGGGGCGTGCCCCCTGCCCGCCCTCCCGCGTTATAAGGGTCTTGCGACCCCACCACCACTGGATGGCCGGGCTGGGGGATGCGCGGTTTACAACCGGCATGATGTCTCCTTTCTTCCATTCTCTTTAGATACCTCCTTTCAGGAAGTGGCTGTGCAGCTACACCTGGATAGGAGGTATACTATCATTTCTGCGTACATTCCACCGTCAGCTGACTTCGACGCGGGGGACTTCCGTCGCGTTGTGGCACCGTTGCCGAGTCCCTTTCTCTTGCTTGGAGATATGAAAGGTAGACATCCTCTCTGGGGAGATTACTCAATAAATCTAAGGGGACAAGTCCTTGCCGATCTGATAGAAGAGCTTAAGATAGGTGTCGTAAATGTGGAAGAGTTTACGCATCACTACCGGAGAACCGATTCATTTTCTTGCCTCGATGTATATTTGTGTTCTTCTGATGCACAGCCTGAATTTGATTTCACGGTGGTCGATGACCTCCATGGTAGTGATCACTTTCCCATTGAAATATCATTTTTAGGGCAACTGACGCCTAAGAGCCAACCTCGGTGGTGCTTGACGCGGGCGCGGTGGCCTGCATTTTAAGAAATGACTGAATTCTCTATCTCAGTCGAGGAGTTTATAAGTGCTGCCCGAACGATTTCACTGTCGGTGAATTTCGTCGGGCTAGGGCTAGATTCCGGTATATTTTGAAGCACGCCCGCCGCTCTTCTTTGGCGGGCATACGTGTCTTCACCTAAACAGAAGACCCCTCTATCAGAGGTGTGGAAGCGAGTCAAAAGGATCCTGGGCAAGTTCTCGCAGGATCCCCTTCCCGTTCTCCAGGAGAATGGGACCGCCATCTCGGGCCCCGCGTCCGTGGCGGAATCCTTCGCGACCGCTTTCTCCGATTCTTTAGCCAGGATGCTGCTCCGCCAGCATTTAATGCGCGTCTTGATGTCGCGGAAGGCCGCCGACTGGAATATACCTCCAACAGCGGAGAACCCTTCAACGACAGGTTTACTGTGAGTGAGTTGTGCTCCGCTCTTGCTTCGTGCGCGGACACTGCCCATGGTCCGGACGATGTCCCGTACGCCGTGCTTCGACACCTCGGTAAGCGAGGCATGGCCTTTCTCCTAGATTTGTTCGACAGGATCTGGGTGGAGGGTCTTCTCCCAGACTCCTGGCGAATCGCTACTGTCCTCGCCTTTCGCAAGCCGGGGAGAGATCACTCTACTCCGACCGGTTTCCGCCCAATCTCTCTAACCTCTTGACTGTGCAAGTTGATGGAGAAATTGGTTAATGTCAGATTAGCCTTTTTCCTGGACAGCGGAGGCCATCTGTCTTCTGCAGAGTGCGGCTTCCGAAAGTTCCATTCCACGTCGGATGTTGTGCTCCGACTGGAAAATGCCGTCTGCGAGGCCTTCCTTCGTAGACAGCACTACGCCACGGTGTTTTTCGATGTGGAGAAGGCCTATGATGCCGCATGGCGTCAGTAAGGTATCATGGAGACTCTCCACACGATTGGGCCGAGTGGACGCCCCCCAATGTTTATATCGGAATTTTTGCGAAATCGTCGATTCGGCGTACGATTGTGGCGAGCCCTATCCGGCCCAATGGAGCAATAATAGGGTGTCCCGCAGGGAAGTGTCCTCAGTGCCACACTCTTTGCCCTGAGCATAAATGCCATCACCTCGGTGCTGCCGGAATATGTTCTCGCTACGCTCTACGTGGGCGGCCTTTCGATCTCTTTTGGCGTGGCCCAGATGCCACCTCTGGAGCGTCGACTCCAACAGGCATTAAATCGTCTCTCGCTATGCCGAAGCCCACAGGTTTCGGTTTCCCTTGGCTAAGAATAAGGTGGTGCACTTCTACCGCCATCTACGGCTCAACCCTGACTCAGACTTCTTCCTTAATGGGGTACGCCTGGAAATGGTTGAATCGTACCGTTTCTTTGGTCTTGTATTTGACCGAGGCCTCACCTGGAAGGCTCATATTCGCAGCATTAGGGTCTCTTGTACCCGCGCCATGCATATTTTCCGTTCCGTGACGTTCAGCGCTTGGGGCGCTGATAGGGCCACTGCTTTACTTTTTTATCGATCCTTTGTTCGTTCGAAGCTCAACTACGAATGCGAGTTTTATGCATCCGTCCCTGAGCGTGTATTGCGGAAGGTTGACTCGATCCACCACACCGGCCTTCGCCTTCGACCAATGCCTTCCGCACTTCCCCCATTGAGAACCTACTAGTCGATGTTGGGGAGATCCCACTCGTTCTACGCCGTGTGCAGTGCATCATTCGCCTGTACACGCGAGTGCGCGCCTTGCGCACTCGCCAACAGCTCTCACTGCATCCGCAGCTGATCTCGACGGTGCCTATGCCGCCGAGAGACGCCAGTCATACCCTAAGCCCTTTGGGTTTAGGGCCAGGAAACTCTTCCGAGAGCAAGGTATAGCTCTCGGGCCGATGGCGCCCCTGGTTCTGCCCAGGACGCTACCCTGGAGGGTACCACATTTGGCTTTTTGTCGCCGTGCCTTGTACAGCGCCGGGAGTATTGCGTTCGACCTTTTTGGAGCACACCTCGTGTCACGCTGAAACCATGTCAGTGTATACGGATGGCTCCAAGTCCCAAGAGGAAATCGGCTTCCACGTCGTATCCCCTCTGTTTGAAGTCAGCGGGGCTCTACCAGGCGCTGCGTCTGTCTTAACGGCCGTGCTGGTGCCAATTTACTACTCGGTACGGGAAATTACGTGACGTGCCTGGTTCGGAGACCGGATTGTGATCTATAGCGACTCACAAAGCGCCCTGAGTGCTCTCGGGGCATTGGAATCTCCGCATCCCCTGGTTCGCGATATCCGTCACGCCACGGTTTTGGCGAGCTGGGCGGATGTCGAGATTATCTTCTGCTGGGTTCATGGACATGTAGGAATTGCGTGGAGTGAGCCCGCCGATGACGGCGCCAAAGAGTCCGCGAGTACTCTGCAACCGGACCAGCGTTTCGCTCCTCTTCACAACGACTATATGGCAGGAATACGGGCAGCTCTTCGGACTGCTTGGCAAAGAAGATGGGAGACGGTCGAAGGGAACTTAAAGTTGCGTGCCATTGCGCCTCGACTGTTCCTATGGACCTATCCCCCAATGCCGCGACGGCTTCAGATCGCTTTCTGTCGTCTGCGCCGGGCACACTCGTGTGACGAATCTCCATTTGATGGAGCGCTCCCCAGCGCCCTATTGTGACGACTGCGTCGTATCCCAGACTCTTTGGCACATTTTTGTCGAATGTCCCAGTCTGGGTGATCTTCTCGCATGTTACCTACCCCGGTACCGGGATGGGCGGGGTCGCTACTGCCTGTCCCTTGTACTCGGGACGAGTGCGTGCACATTGACTAGTGGACTTGTTGCCTTTGGGAGGAGGCCGGCCTTCTCCCTATTATTTACCAGTTTTTTTGTTTTGTTTTTTTTGCTTTTGTTTTTGACCTTATAGGTCGCCGCGACGCAGGCACTTGCTTACTTCTCGCTTCCTTCTCCCCCCCTTTTAAATTTTTTTTTTGTTGCTTGGTTTCGGTTGTTTTTTTGTGTCTTTTTTAATTTGATTTTAAAGTATCCTAGTACTAGGCAAGTTTTTAATACGGCGACTAATGCCTAAGTAGGCAATCGCCAGGTGAGCTCTTAAAAAAAAAACAAAAAAAACTAAGGTGTTGACGAAAATTATAAAAAGTAGGGGTCTCCAAACGGAACCTTGAGAAACTTGACTAGTTATCGTCAGCCAATCGGATGTCACCCCATTTAAAATTACCCTCTGCTTACGATACGTCGACCAATTTTAAATCCAAGTTATTGTTTTCTCATGGATATGGATAGCTTTTAGCTTTGAAAGGAGGATAATGAACGGGAGTTTAGCAAAGGCTTCAGAAAAATCTAGATACACCACATCGGAACTAGAACCTGAATCGACAGCTTTTGCTACATGCTCATAAAATGTGATGAGACTCGTGACACAAGACCTTCCTTTCCTGAAACCATGCTGACTATTTACTAAGAGTTGATTTCTCTCCAGATGATTGCGTAATTTTAAGTTAATAATTGACTCCATTAGTTTACATATAAGTGAAGTTAAGCTTACTGGCCGATAGTTCTCCTTTTCCTCACGTCTACCTTTTTTGAATATGGGGACAACATAGGCCACTTCCAATCCCTAGGCTAGGATGAAAATTTGCCCCCAGAAAGTAATTAAACAGAAAAACGAGTAAAGCGGAAATTTCGTTTTTAACTTCCTTAATACTTCGCGCGTACATTTCATCAGGACTTAATTTATTAATTGCATATATATATATATATATATATATATATATATATATATATATATATATATATATATATATATATATATATACATTTGTTTCTCTTTTGACCTCTCATTTTGATCTTATCTTCCTTATACCCTTTTGTTCTTTTCAAGCCTTTGGGGAGTCTTTAATTATTTGGACATAACTGAGTTTATTTTGTATTTACCCCTTTTTTCACCTGATCCTATTATTATTCTATATGCCGCTAATTTATTACATACTGGTTAAATTTCTTATTTTGGGCGTTCTCTTTCCTCACCCTCCTCTTTAATTAGTACATTTTTCTGTTGTTTTCCGTCATTCCTTGATAATGAACTTGGAAAGTACTTGGAAACTTCGTTTCATTTTCCTTGTATGCTTTGTGAGTGTTCTATACATATGTATATATCAATATGGAACGAATTTAATATCCGATTTTCTAGGATAAAGTTTTAACTATTATTTATTAAAGTAATGCCTCTTTTTATCGCTTAGGAATGCTACAAGAGTCATTTATACCGTTTTCTTTTAGATTATAAGCATATTGTTCATAATCTTCTTCGGTATTCAACCCATTCTCCCCATCTAAAAATCACATCGGACATGTTTTACTTCATGAGTTTCATTAAGGTATCAATTCAAGTACAGCATCAAAATCTATTCACCACAATTATGGTGATGATGCAGTAAATAAAAGAAGTTGCAGGAGGTGGTTTTCTCGTTTCCGAAGTGGTGATTTCAGTCTAAAAGACGAATCCAAAGAAGGTCGCACAAAAGAACTGGATTCCGAAGAGTTGGAAGCTGTTGTGAGACCAAATCCTGCAACAACTTCTATGGAACTCAGAGAACAATTTAACATAACCCATACAACTGCCCTACGCCAACTGAAAACGATTGGAAAGGTTCTATCGATTGGAAAATGGGTCCCGCACGAACTGTTCACGGTGAATCTGCAAAAGCATGTTGCTTGCCCTGAGTCATTGCTTTCACAACACCTCTACTCACCATATTTGGGCAGGCTTGTGACTGGTTATAAGAAGTGGATTATTTATCATAACGCTAAACGCCGCCGTTCTTGCATCAGTCAAGGAAGTAGAATTTCTCTACAAACGTGCGGAGGATTTCATCCCCAAAAGATGTTAAGTGTATAGTTGGATATTGAAGTAATCAAACAATTCGTGCTGATCTATACTGCACTCAACTTAGTCGTACCCGAAGGGGGTCATCCTCCATAAAGGATAATGGCTGCTCTCACACAGCACGAATGACCAAAGATCTCTCGGAGCAGCTCGGTTGGGAAATAGGTATTGCTTCATCTTTCACACTCTCTTAACCTTTCTCATTCCGACTATCACTTGTTTAGGGGACTACAGAACCATTTGGACTTAAGTTGACATTAAGGGAAAAAGTTGAAAATAAGTTGGATTCATCTTTTGCATCAAAACGTAAAGAACTTTTCAAGCTTTGCATTTATATGCTTGTTGATAGATGGGAGGAGGGAGGGAGAGAGAGAGAGAGAGGGAGGGAGGGGAGGGAAGGAGTCTGAGAGAGGGAGAGAGAGGGAGGGGAGGGAGGGAGTCTGAGAGAGAGAGAGAGAGAAGAAGAAGTAGAGGACCTCACCAAAGGAAATGCGCCCGAGGTTAGTCAGAGGAAAAAGACAGACAGATGTGGAAAAGTTAGATTGAGATCACAAAAATAATGATGTTGCTGATGATGATAACAATAATAATAATAACGATAATGATAATAATAATGATAATAACAATAATCACGATAATAATAATGATAAATAATAATAATGCGTGTCATGTTGCAGGTTTTCCGCGTGTGAGGGGCGATGGAGCGCAACATCCCACACGTCCTCGATGTCTTCGCCTCCTCCCCCGGCGAGCGGAGGCGCCACCTAGCCAGGGAACGACGCCAGGAACCCCCGAAGGTAGCCCCCCCCCCAATCCTGCATCATTAGATGACCTTCCCCACTTTAGCTACGACTAACAGGGGCATGGGGGCGGCAGGGAGATGATGAATACGAAATAGCACAGGAGGCGGATGACCCTCCCTCTACGTTATCTGCCAAGCGGTATCAGAGATAGCTGCAGCTGACATCTGGATGATCTCGTGCCCTCTAGTACTCAACACCGCACAGGAACCTTCGTCTATATATCTTCCGCGCATTCTCACTTCCCCCAACTTCACTGCTGTCTTTACAAATCCCTCCTTACGAACTTTGCAAGGAGATGCCCTCGTTGGAAAAGCCCCCTCCCTACCCCATCCCTCCCAGGAGGTGGGCGAGCGCATCGACGAGGGTGTGGGGATGGGGATCAGAGCATGACAAACCGTCTCGAGACCACAATTCCCTCCCAGGGCGGATTTGCGGGTTGCCCCTGGGGGGGGGGATAACCGCCCCATCAGTCTGGCTGTGAACCCCCGGTATGCGGCTGAATGAGTGGCCCACATCACTTCTGCAGCGACGGCGGATCGAACCCGGACTTAGTGGCTTTCGTGTGAGAACCTCATCGGAACTTTGGCCACGTCCGTTAATTGGGCGGACTCGTGTAGTTATTGTTATTTGGGCGCATGTGTGTGTGTTAGCGATGATATAGGTACGTGAGTGGTGTGTGCCCTTGGGCGAGTGATTTTTCATGCACACGCGTGTGACTGTGTGCATATTTATGAAAGTATACGTGCATGCTGGTGTGATTTCGCATCCACGGGTGAGTATGTGTTGACACGGGTATGTGCGCGTCAGGGGGTGATTTTGCAGGCACGCATGAGTGAATCTACCTACGTGTGTCAACGAAGGTATAGTTGTGTGTTGGGCTGATTTTTTTTCATGTGTGTGCGTGCGTGTTGGCAGAGGTGTACGTGCACGTTGGTATGTTCTCCACGCGCGTGTGTTGACGAGGTTCTATTTTCAGTTCTCGCGGGAGCTGAAGGAGCAGCAGAAGAACCCCGGCAGCGACTCCGCCGTCTGCCTCTGCTCGAGTTCGGACGAAGATGAGCGAAACATCTCGAAATTCTTCGACTACTTGAACGAAGACGACGACAAGACCTCTCCGGCGAAAAGGAAGAAGCCTCGGAAGGGGGTCAGCGGTGCCCCCGAAATCGCGCAGAAGGGTCCTGGGGGCAAAGACGGGGCGGCGAAGCCCGAACAGGAGAAGGACATCAAGCAGATCGAGCGGCACCTCTCTATGAAGAAGACGATCCGGAAAAAGATGATGCGCGACCTGCAGCAGGCCTTCGTCGAGGACCCCGGCGAGTTCGAGCAGGACCCCTCCGCTATCCCGACCGACCGCAAGAACAATATTAACATCCATAACCTCACCATCTCCAAGGGCCGCCTCTCCAAGTCCGAGCACAACTTCCTTGACATGCTCAAGGAAAGCGAGCAGCGCCGGGCCGGCCTTGGGGTCCGCGGGCCCGCTCCCTCCGAGCAGGCCAAGGTCCACAAGAGCAACCACACCAAGCATCGGGTCAAGTACCACGGCGAGGACGATTCGGGCAACGATTCTCCCACGAGAGAGGTGACAGCCCCACCGCCCGTGAAGCCCCCTAAGGACAAGGCACCTCCCACGGCTGCCCCAAAGGAAGAGAAGGTCTCCCTCTGGCAGCGACTTACCGGAAAGGGTAAATCTAAGAGATAAACACCCGCAGCCCCCCCCCCCCTTCCTCGCCTCTAGTGCCTTAACCAGCTTAAAACTAGGATCTCCAACCAGCTTCTCTCGCGCATCTTCCAAGTGCAATTCACGCTTTAGTCTTTTATGGAAACTTGAAATAATTTTATATATATATATATATATATATATATATATATATATATATATATATATATATATATATATATATATATATATATATATATATATATATATATATATATATATAATTTTTGGTTTTGAGTGGGTGTCAGAAAAAGTGATCGCGTTGCAGTGTATCAGTGATTGTTGACTAGCAGTAGCCGTTCAATCTCAGCTTGAGGCCCGATCAAGGTGCTTTCGATGGTTGAGAAATGTTTTCAAGCCCTACAACTCACAGACCAATGATATGTGCCCCCTCCCCTACCCCAAGGGAGACAGGTCCCATCTTTATTCATGTCCAGAGACCACGAAACCAGATCCCTCGAGACGCTGGCTTGCCACCTTTGCGTGTTCGAGTCTCGTGTGTGTACAGTTGGATTGTATATCCTGCGTTCTGGACATTCGAGCAAGGGAGAAAATTACGCAGCGAAGTCGCTGTGGTTAGCTTTTTTTTCCGGTAGAATGACTGCCCAAATGTGACTTCCCGGTAGCTCGTCTCTGCCGGTAGATGAAGGATTATTTACTGCCTCACCCGTATACTGGGCGCAATTAAATAGTCTTTATTCGACGAGTTTCTTTTCACTCCCGGGGACGATAACGGAGCAGGACAGCCACAGGGGAAAGTTGTACCATTAAGAGAAGTGCATGCTCATTGGCAGGCCTGTGCTTAGGGGTTACCTTACTAGTGGAGGAGAATGAGCGGGGAGGTAGTGGAACAAATAACTAAGCTTCGCAGAGAGAGGGAAAGTAACAGGAAGGACTGTCGGGATGGAACCAGGGGAAGGCCAGAGTGGAAAGCTCATAGCACACTCCCTTGAACAGGGACTCGCCAAGGAACACAAACACTGCGATAGAACGAGCTGCTCCTCGAGAGAATTTATGCGAAACTTTTGTACTACAGGGTGTGGCAGAACTGATTGAGCAGTTTTGAGGAGTCAATGCTCCGAAGGGGGAGGGAGGTGCGCGTGGTTTCGCTCTGCTCCGTAGACATCCCCATTTTAGTAGCAAACATGGTGTGGAGAGGAACACATCGCGGCTTTGCCGTGCGCGCGTATTTTGAGAACAATCAATCTATGATTGGGACGCAAAGAGCTTTTCGGCGACGGTTCAATATTCCGCGCAACGATGCCGTTCCTCAGGCGAACACAATTCGGTCCTGGTTTAGGGGTTGGAGGCAACTGGTAGCACACTAAGAAGAGATACACATGGCCGACGCAGGTTCATCAGAACACCAGAAAATGTGGAGATGGTGAGAGCAGTGATCGTGCAGTCGCCGAGACGTTCTGCTCGAAGGCATGCTGTTGCTTTGGGAATGTCCGACCGCAGTTTTAGGAGGATTCTGCATATGGATTTGGATTTCCATCCTTACAAAATAATGATCGCTCAAGAATTGAACCAAGCAGACTTTGCCAACCGCCAAAATCTGTGTGAAAACATGCTTGCACAGATCG
The DNA here is from genome assembly GCA_963969495.1 of Ceratothoa steindachneri. Classification (NCBI taxonomy): domain Eukaryota; kingdom Metazoa; phylum Arthropoda; class Malacostraca; order Isopoda; family Cymothoidae; genus Ceratothoa; species Ceratothoa steindachneri. The sequence continues at coordinate 134,335,553 of OZ018321.1, read as the reverse complement.
CTCCCGAGGCACATTTTCACCTCTGTGGGGCTGTGAATAAGCAAAATTTCCGTTACTGGGCTGAAAATAACCCCCGAATTATCCAGGAAATACCGCTACATTCCCTTAAACTAACGGTGTGGTGTGCCATATCACAAATCATAATTTGGCGTGATAGTCCCGTACTTCTTTGAGGAGGAAGGAATGACCGTGACCGTGAATTCCGAACGTTATGTCTCAATGTTGCACAGATAGACCCTTAAAAAAAAACATTCAATATGGCACAATTTTCTGCAGCCCAGGATGGAGGAGATTGTTGAAGATGAGGGATTGGGGGACGTGTGGTTCCAGCAGGATGGGGCTACAGCTCACACAGCCCGAAATTCACTCAATGTTTTGAGACGAATGTTTCCAGGACGTCTGGTGTCTCTGAGGGGTTATTTAGGGTGGCCTGCGCGGTCACCTGATTTGAGCATTTGTGACTTCTTTCTTTGAGGATATCTGAAAGAAAAGTTGTTTAAACGTCGCGCTCACACCCTACCAGAGCTAAGGGGGCGGATTATTGAAGAGGTTGACGCCATACCCCGCAGTATGTGCGAACGTGCTGTACAAAACTTCAGAGATTGACTCCAACAGTGTGTTGCTGTTAACGGCCGCCATCTTCCAGCATTATTTTCAGAACCTAGGGATTATAAATGGTATGTACTGCTAACCTCGAGTATAATAACATTTCTTCTCTATATACCCTCCTTACTTTATTATAACTCCTTAAAACTGCTCAATCAGTTCTGCCACACCCTGTACTTCGAGATATCAGAACTGTGGAATTTTGTTAACATTGATAAGGTTCATTTCCCTGACACTTTGGTACCACTGGGGAAGGAAAGAACTGTAGCATTTTCTTACCATTGCGGAAGTTCATTTCTATGAAACATGCCACTCGGGAGGATCCGTTCGGTAGCTCTGAGGTACAACAGGAGATAGAAATTTATGTTGCACTGCGGTACTACTGGTGAGTGTCAGTTTTGAGGCGATGGGGTACTAGAGGTGCGGACAAGTTTTGTGACAATGGAGCGACAGGGAGCGGCAGGTTTACTGTCCCTGAGGTTCCACTACTGAGGGACACACCGGTGGCATTGACAGATTCAATAATTTGGGCAATTTGGAGGGTACTTAGGTACTACCTTTAAGATCTAGTTTTATGACACTGGCGGCAACAATGGTGCAAGTTTGGGGGAATTTGTCCATCTCTGTAGCCATGCCATTGATTTGTGCAAGTTATGTGGCACTGAAGTACCACTGATATTAGCAGTGGTTCGTGCAAGCTTTGTGGAACAGTGCCACCAGTGGTGAGGGTCAGGCCAGTTGTGGCAGTGTCGGTTCAACTGATTCAGGCAAGTTTTGTAGCCCTAGTGTATCACTGGTTAGGACAGCTCTATGAAACTTGTGGTGCTAGACATGCGGTAAGTCTTGTAGTATGGATTGTCACCAGTGAGGGTCAGGTGTGTGGCACAGGTGCCTGTACTAAGGAAAGCAAAACTGGTTGTTACCATGGGAACGTAAGGTAAATTCGAGACCATTGGGGCTAATTACTAAGGAAAGCAAAACTAGCTGTTACCTTAGCGAAAGAAAACTGGCTTTTACCATGGTAAAAAGAGGCTGGCTAGAGGCCTTTTTGATTAATTGAGAAATAAAGAAAAAATTTGCTTTAATGAGAAGAAAAGGAAAACTGGTTGTTACCGTGGTGACGAAAAGCTGGCTAGAGGCCATTTTGATTAATTATGATACAAAGGAAAAATCTTCCGTTGCCTTTGAAACGAGATCCTGGTTACGATCTTATGATTAACTGGGTACCAGCTTTGCAAGAAATTGAATGGTGCGATTAATTTAAAAATCCATATAATTCAGACTGATGTTGAACTTCCAACATGCCCATTTTTCGAGGCTAGATTCCAAATGGATCGATATAATTCGCATTCATGTTACGACTTCAAACTACCCAATAATTCGCACTCATTGGCTTATGAACGTTCCCAGACGATATATAGCGCGCGCACAACGCGAGCATTCAGTTACTCGCAAACACTCGTTTAGTGGCGTTCTCGTCTTATTTTCTACTGAAATGTTAAGACTCTAGGAGATATATATATATTTTTGTCCTTGCATATTTAAATCATGGGAGAAAGGCTCACTTAATTTGGAGTTCAGTAATCCATGGCTTTTGAAAATTTGCCCAACTTATTAAGTCTAGCATTTGAACAAAGACGAAGCTGCCCAGTATGACCAAGCTGAAGCAAAGATTGGCTTTTTTCGACCTCAGAAATATTACCACTGAGTGCATCTCACACCCAGTCACAATCACTGGTCCTCTTTATTAATGCTATTACTGCAGTAAGTTACGGATGAGGGAGACAATATATTTTTTAGGGTGTTGGTACTATTCACACCGTATGATGTCTATCTCATTGAAGAAAACCTTCGGGTTAACGAGAGATGCGAACCACGGGTGACTATTGTGTTATGGCACGCAACGCAAAGTCGATTTGACTCAAATTGGGCATCCATCCAATAGGAGAATCTCCTCCTAAATATTTGTGGAGAGTTAGTAAAATTGGTGCGTTCGACCTTTTTGATGCACACCCCGAGTCACGCTGGAACCGTGCCAGTGTATACCAATGGCTCCAAGTCTGAAGAGGGGGTCGGCTTCCACGCCGTATCCCCTCTGTTTGAAGTCAGCAGGTCTCTGCCAGGCGCTGTGTCCGTTTTCACGGCCTAACTGGTGGCAATACACCACTCGGTACGGGAGATTACGCGACGTGCCCAGTTCGGAGACCAGATTGTGATCTACAGCGACTCACAAAGCACCCTGAGTGCTCTCGGGGCATTGGAATCTCCATATCCCCTGGTTCGCGATATCCGTGACGCCACGGTTTTGGCAAGCCGGGCAGATGTTGAGATTATCTTCTGCTGGGTTCCTGGACATGCAGGAATTGCGGGAAATGAGCGCGCCGATGAGGGCGCCAAAGAGTCCGCGAAAACACTGTGACCGGACCAGCGTTTCACTCTTCCTCACACCGACTACATGGCAGGATGTCGTAGAATGGACTCTCGACGATATACCATATATAACTATTCGTTGTGGGAATGATTCAATTATATTTCGAGTGCGTGGTTATCTGGTTGACCGATGTTATTTATCTTCAATATGCTTAAGAAGTGGAACTGAGCTCAACGATAATAATATGGCTATCATTAATAAAATAGAGTTTTATTAATAAAACTATCAACAACACTCAAAACGGAAAATGTTTACATAAACAGAGAATTGAAAGGGTGGTGGGAAATATCTGACTAATCCGAGGATTAAGATTAGGAGAGATTTAAAAAAAGGTAAACAAATTAAAATTTAAGGGATGGGATGGTTCGCTAAACCATTTAAAGCACAGGGTAGGGTTGACGAAAGGTTAGGTAATCAAAAGTAATGCTCAGCTTACGTAATTACAAGTTGTTGTGCAGAGGAAGGCGACGTGAAGGAATCTTCGGTCTGCTGGCGAGTTCCAGCCGAAGGGGGGGGGGATTAAATTATCCTGACGTGACGTCTTGAGAATGAGAACCGTTTCTTGACGAACGGGCTTGAAGAACAATGGCTGTTCTAACGTTGTTCTCTTCTGAACAACAGGCGGGGGGGTGAGAACCGTCTCTTGTCTACGGGCTCAAAGAACAATGGCTGATCTAAAGTTATTCTCTTTCTGAACATTCAGGGGGAAAGGGTGAGAACCGTTTCCTAATTGTTGTCATCTTCACTTTTTATCGTTGTTTTGTTTTCATATTTTTATTTTAAAGTAGCCTAGAGCTAGGCTGTTTGATTGCGGCAACTTATGCTTAAGTGGGCAGTCGCCAGATAGCTCCTTAAAAAAATATCGTAAAATTGGTAATGTTAGGGAAAGTGAATAAGTACTTGGACTGCTCATAAAGGGGGTTTAGGAAGACTTGAAATATTTACTTTGTTTGTTTGTTTTTTACCATATCAATCATTGACGAGCTGCTAATCACCCAAAACCAAGTTTGAAGAATGAGTGAATTCTGCTTGTTTTGGCGCAAAACTCGCTTTTTTCTTACATTTCTACAAGACCAAAATATTCTGTAGAGCCCATCCTACCCCAGTATCCCCACAGTTCGTCATTCCATCATCGGTTACCGAGACTTTCCCTTTGATTTCCAATATGCCGTCACTCGACCGCAACGTGACCCATTCGAAACGATATAAGCCAATGACGCAAAGCCCAGAAATCACTAATATTTCGGAAATAATAATAAAGCCTCTGAAATTCGTTGCTGTTACGTATAGCCTATTGGGTAATTTAAGTTAATTTCAAAACTGCCAATTTTCTTCGGCTACAAATTGATGTTTTTTTGCCCCCAATTTTAAAGTCATCAATTTTCTTCACATCAAAATTGCTTTCAGGACACATTCAGGCACCATTTGGGGGCAGGCTTTTTACTGGTGATGGGAGGAAAGTGAATCATTTATCACAACGCTAAACGCTGCCGTTCGTGGATCAGTCAAGGAAGCAGAATTTGACAGCAACTGAGAGGAAGACTTTATCCAAAAGAGATCATGTTGTGTGTATGGTAGGACATTGAATGAATTGTCCATTACAAACTGTTAGACAACAATCAAGCAATTAACGCTAAACTCTACTGGAATCAACCTTGTCATTTGCAAGTCAATTTGGGCCAAATGGAGCCTCCATAGTCAACAGATGAGGTGTCATCTTCCATCACGACAATGCCATCCTTACACAGCTCGAATGACCTATATGTTTTACCGTGTAGCCCTGTTTTGAGCGGTTTAGTCACCAAGGGTAATTTTCACCGAGATTTGGCACCACTCCTGGGTAGCCAGAGAGCTTTCTTAGTTCGGCTTGCTGGATCCCGGATCAATACCTCTGGGATTGCCTTTTACGTGAAGCACGGACTCCAATAGGTAAAGTTAACTCATTTCCTGATTGAAGGTTGTATTTCTTGATTGCAGGTTGAGGAAAGGTGATCAAGGATTTCTTTGTGGGTAAAGAAATCTTCCGTGCTGGATTCAGTATTCTTTATTCACCGGGAGATGGCAGATCTTTAGTTGTATCTCTCTTTATATGCGAGGCTCATCAATATATATTATTCTTCCTTTTGAAACACTTTCCAATTTCCCTTTTATGTAAACCGTCCGCGTAAAGAGCGGTATTTAACAGATTACAAATGGAATTAACTTTTATACATTCGATATGTGTTACAAAATAAGATTAAATATGTACATTCTAGTTACATTCATTGATTTTATAATATTTTTTATTATTATAGAATCTTATAATTGTTTAATAATAGATAAGTCATTAAAAAGAGAGTTTTCTTTAATATTTCTTCGATAACATTGGTTCATACTTCGAGCGTTTAATACAGTCAAATAGAAGTTTGGGGAAATTTAGTTTATTGTATATGGTTTGTTGTTTTCTGAAGATATATTAATTTTTACAGAAATAAAACATAGCAATTAGTGGACATGGTGACGTCTGGAAAACATCTCTTCAATAGTTCCAAAATGCCACCATATCTCTTATTTTCGTGTTCAAAACACAAATTCACTTTTTGAATCATCGATTAAATTTGATTTAAATTCAATAGATAGAAGAAATTGGATTGTAATTATTACCTTCAGTATTTGAACCCATTTTTTTGTAATCTTTTTACCAAAGTTATTATATTCACGTCTTTGGTTTCTTTTTAAAACAGTAATAAAGTTCTTTGAGTTAACGGAAGAAAACCATAATTTAGTTAGGCGTACAAAGAAGGAACTGCTTAAGAAAATCACAGTAATCTGGAAACGAATGTGACCAATCTGTTTATTCTTTTAACGTTATGAGATATAGAGATTATAGTTTTGACGGTATTTAGTGTTTGAAAATTTACCAATTACTTTTGGGGCAAAAGGTTGAAGTTGAGGAGAGCGAGTGTCTTAGTTTCAGAGCTTATTGCTCCTAAGTACTCAGCAGGAGCTCTCCTAATTTCTTTAGGGAGTCTGGCAGTATCTCTAGGCGCTTGTTATAATTTTGTAGTTTTGTGTACTTATTAATTGTAATATTGCACTGCTTACATATATAGTACGGCCTTAAGGAACACACACACACAAAAAAAAAACAGTCATTTGACCACTGCATTTTTGACGTTTCCCATTAGAGAGGTATTAATATACGGGAACAGTGCTTTTTATAGAGCAGTTAACCATTCTGATTCCCTTAGATCAAATGATATTTTGGTTCGACGTGAACCCATTTTAAGATTTCATAAAAACTTCAAAATGCTCATTTTTTAAATTTCTTTGAGTCTCTTAATCCATATTACGATATGGTCACTATAAGTGGCTTATTCCAAATTAAATTGTGTCTTGTCCCAACAGGTTCCCCTCCAAGTGAGCAGAGCTTACACACACACACACACACACACACACACACACACACACACACACACATATATATATATATATATATATATATATATATATATATATATATATATATATATATATATATTATTTAGTGGTCTAAGGGACGGTTTGATCGAGATCAAAGCGGTTGCTCGCTGCCTCAGTGTGCTTGGTTCGAATCTCACCCCTGTACGGAATTTTTGCGAATTAAGAAATAACTTTTTTCGAGGAAAATCATCCTGTTTGTCTGTTTCTTGCGTTTGCTGGATTCATTACATCATTCTTTCGCGCTCATGAAAGATATATATATATATATATATATATATATATATATATATATATATATATATATATATATATATATATATATATATATATATATATATATATATATATATATATGTTGAAAATAAAGGCTAGTGTGCTGCCGTGTGACCCGTCGAAACCACGAGGTCAGTCTACGTGAGCGAGGACCGTAAGAACAATCAGAATATCGAACTGCGTTCTGCGATAAGCGAAGGATTGGAATCTCAAACGCGCGATCCTGTCGTCTCCCAGAGTGTTATCAAGAAACCCCCACGGGAGTACTTCCCATCCCTCAATCGTTGTGTTGACTCGTGGAGACGTCCCCCCAACCCACCCCCCATCATAGCAGACGCAGTTACTGTTCCGGTTGGTCTCAATCGTGCATCGACAGTATAGGTCTGCCTTTTACAACCAAACACGTCGTCACGATCGCGCTCCGTTTTCTCGACGGGCCCAAGGCTAGAATTATACCGAACGATCTGAGCCCCAGTCAATTGGCCTATCCTTGGTTTCGGTAAATTTCATTTGGCACAAATAATTTCCCCAGTTATTGATACTACTAGAGATTAAACTCCCCGTGGGTAAAGTCCCTCGAATAACCATCCGCTCCCCTATTTCATCTCTTAAAGCCTCGAACGCAAGCCAGCCTGAGACAAATTATCTGTGGCTACCCTACCTTTTATCCCTGTCTGTGTATGTACAGAGGCTGGTATCGCCTCTCGACCCATCGCCACCCGTAGAGCTCGTACTGAGTAGCTCTGTTAAGTTCGGTTATTGTATACATCGAGTATCCATTGCCATTATTCTATTTAATCTATTTATTGTGTATAACTGTGTAAATATTAAAGTATATTTTGTTCCTACTTTTTCATAAGCCTCATAGCCCACAGCCTTCATTAGTTTAATATCGGTCAACTGCACTCAATCGTTTTTTATCTTCTCCCGATTCGGAGTACCTAAGGAGGTATTATCCGATCGAGGTCATCAATTTACTTCGGAATTAATGGAGTACGTCAGCAAGCTTCTAATGGTAAAACCCCTTTTTACCACCCCCTATTACCCCGCCACAAATGGAATGTGTGAAAGATTCAACGCTTCAAGGAAAAATCCATCCTGAAGAAGTTGTGCGCAAACCACCCCCGAGAGTGGCATAGATATTTGCCGGTAGCTTTGTTCCCCTACCTGGAAATCCCACATCGCACATTAGGATTGCCCCTTTTGAATTGTCGTATGGTCGGAGCGTCCGAGGCCCGCTGAGCATTTTAAAAAAGTTGTTTTTTAACATAGAATTGGACCTGGAAATCCAATCTCCCTACGCCTATCTCTTAAAGGTTAGAAAAGTGTTCTGAAATCGCTTTTCACAACGCAGACGCGAACTTAGATAAATAAAAAAAAAACGTATTTTGATCAAAAATCTAAGGATGGTAGATTTAAACACGGCGAGCAAGTTTTATTATTACTCCCCAACGAGAATAGTAAACTCCTAAGTAAATGGAAGGGCCACTTCCCCGTCATCGAAATTCGCGGCCCCGTTAACTACCTAATTCGAAATCTGTCTGAGGACAAGCTATATCACGTAAACATTCTCAAGAGGTACCACCGCCGAGCGTGTATCAATAATATCGTGGCCATTGAAAGGAGTTGGCCATGGAATCAGATTACCCCCTGGATCCGTGCCCAGCGCTACTGAAGCCCAGTAATTTGACTTAGACGTTAACGCCCAGCTGCCCCTCAACTTTAAGAGTCAGCTGCAGCAGTTATTGATTCACTTTGGAGACGTGATTTCCGAGATTCCCGACTGTGCCACTCAGTTCGAGCATATTATTTTAACCACCCTGGATCCTATTCGTTCTAAGCCGTACCCCCTGCCCATCCATTTAAGAGGTCTTCAACGGAGAAGTTACTAAATTGTTAAATTTAAAGATTATAGACCCCCCACCCCCCACCCATGATCTAATTACTGCTCCCCAACTGTGTTGGTAAAGAAGTCAGACTGGTCCTATAGGTTGTGTGTCGATTTTCGAACACTTAATTCGGTGACCTTGTTTGATACTGAGCCTATCCCCTTGATCGACCAAAACCTCCATCTCTTTGAAGGCTTATTATGTAAGGCTTATTATCAAATTCCCTTTAAAGAAGGTATAAAGAGATATACGGCTTTCTCCACAGCAAAGGCTTAATGCAGTTCCGCCGTCTCCCGTTCGGCTTGGTGACGGCCTGTAGTAATTACATCGTATGATGCAAATAATATTAAACGGGTTGGCAAACGTGACTTTTTATTTCGATAACATTTACCTTGCAACTCCCTAGTGGGACCATCACGTGATCGCCCTCCAGACCTTGCTGCGTCAGCTGCTCGAACACGGACTCACAATCGATCCGAGCAAGTGCCATTTTGCTTATAGTACGATTGACTACTTTGGCTTTCACATTCAGAACAACCGATTAGCCCCCCAGGAAGACAAAATCCGCACCATTGTGGAAATGGCCCGTCCATCCAATAAGAAGCAGCTGAGATCCTTGATTGGATCTGCTTCTTTCTAACGCCGCTTCGTCCCCCATTTCGCTTCTCTCTCGTCCCCTTTGTGCAACTTGCTGAAAAAGAAGTCCCCGGGACACCTTGTCTGCTCCCCATTAGCTCTATCCCACTTCGAACAGCTGAAGGGAAAATTAGCTTCCGCCCCTATCCTCCGGCTCCTCAACCCTAAGAAGACGTTTGGTATTAGAACCGATGCCAGTAATGAAGGGTTAGGTTACGTTTTACTACAGTATAGCGATGATAGCGATAGTTATCCCCGTTGCCTACGCGAGCCGTAAGCTTTTCTCGCGCGAGAAAAAGATCACAAGCCCCTCGAATATTTGCGAAATGTAAAAAGCAACAATGGTCGCCTTATGGGCTGGAGTTTATACCAAGAGTATCAATTTAAAATCAATTATATAAAAGGATCTCGGAATTGTGTTGCGGATAGCCTGAGTAGGAACCCCTTAGAGCCTACCAAAACTAATCTAGGATAAATTTTATGGTTGTAACTGTTATGTTTATTTTCGTTCCTCTTGCTTGAAATGTATATATTCGGACAATAAGTTTCTCTGTTTACAAGTCAATAACGATCCGGTAACCCCTTGTATCGTTTGAATCAATTAATTCCCTGTATTTTATATTTCTCTTTTGCATCTTTTTAATCTTTTGTGTGTATCTCTAGGTCATTATCGACCTTAGGTGATCGCCCCCCGTTTGAACTAATGTTAGTTCTTGTAGCCCTTGTGTTCTTGTCGAATTCATTTATTCCTTGTGTTCCTGTATACTCTTTGTACGTATATATGTCTGAGCCACCAAAGCGCGACCCGTTCAAGGTTAGGTATCCCCCAATTGCCCCCCCCAGCCCTTAAAGTTGGGAAAGTTTGAGACTTTTAATACCCATCCAGCGGTTGTCAGATGTCACTTTTTTTAAAAGTAACATCTTAGGAATAGAGGATTTGTCAAGAATGGAGGCTCCTTGCCGCCATGTGCCCTGTCGAAACAACAATGATATCAGGCACGAGGTCAATCCATGTGAGCAAGGACCGTGGGAACAGTCAAAATATGGAAACTTCTTTCTGTGATAAGCGAAGGATTGGACTCTCAAACACGCGCTTCTGTCGTCTTCCAGGGCGTTATCAAGAACCCTCCGCGGGGGTACTTCCCATCCCTCAAGCGCCGTGTTGCTTCGTGGAGAGATTTTCCCGGACCCACCCTTGGTGGAGGCAGTAACGGTTCCAGCTGGTCCGTATATATTGTTGGTTCCAATTGGGCATCGACAGTATACGCCTGCCTTTTACAACAAAACACGTCATTCTCGATCGCGCTCCATTTCTCTACGCCCCGAAGGCTAGAATTATATCGAAGGATCTGAGCCACAGTAAATAGGCCCATCCTTGGTTTCGGTACATTTCGTTTGGTAGGAATACTCCCTCCATTTAGTGATACTACTAGAGGTTAAACTCGCCGTGGTTAAAGTCCCTCGAATAACCACCCTATCCCCGTTTCATCTCTTAAAGCCTCGAACTCAAGCTAAGCTGAGACGAATGATCTGTGGCTACCTTGCCAGTCATCCCTGTGTGCGTATGTACAGAGGCTCGTATCGCCTCTCGACCCCCCTGCCCCCGTAGAGCTCACCCCGAGTAGCTCAGTTAGTTCGGTTATTGTATATATCGAGTATACATTGCATTATTCGATTTAATCTATTTATTGTGTATAACTGTGTAAAAATTAAGACCAATAGTGGCCAAGAAGTGAGTAGTTTCACAATTTCCCATCGTTTCAATGCATATGTTTTTAAAAGTTTGTTCACCAGCAACCAAACCATTCATTAGTAAGAAGAACCAGTAAGCGAGACTCGAATATAGTGAAGCTCATGTTGTTTGGAGGGATGGAGATTGGAAGATAATTCACTTTAGCGATGAGGGTAAACTTAATTTAGTTGGATGTGAAGGCAGACGCTTTGTTAGACGCGTTGCAGTTGACAGACTCAACCCTAAATGTGTTAAAAAGTCTGCCAAACATGTAGAAGGTAGCCATGGTATGGAGGATGTTTTCACCTGAAGGAGTTGATCCACTAGTGCAAATAATTGGAACGGTAAATGTGAATGTGTATCTAAACCTCGTAAAACAACATGTTATGCCTTCACTCCGAGTATATCTAAACCAGCAAGCAGTATTTATGCAGAATAACGCGCCATGCCATACTGCAAAGCGAGTAAAATATTATTTCGAACAAGAAGGTATCGAAGCAATGAAGTACTCTGCTTAGAACTCGGGCATGAAGCCAATTGAGAACCTCTTGAACAACATGGGAGACAAAGTTTGAGACCAGCAGCCTTCATCTGTGACGGATTTATGAAGGAAAATTGAGAGCAAGAATTAAACAAAATAACACCATAAATTTGCAAAAAAACTGGTGATGTATTGTGGTCGTAATTCGTCAAAGTAATGGAAAACAAAGGTTTCAACATCTCATATTACGAGTAAGTGTTTTAAGTTGCATCGTGGTCAAATCTTGCTTTGTTTCTAGTGTATTTACTTGCTAAGCAATAATGGATGATCGTTCTCTTATTTTGCACATGTTAATATTTTATTTTCTTAGTTTTATTTAGTATAATTTATACTATATACGATTGTGTTATTTGAAATCTTCATAAAATATATTGAATGCATGCCTTGAAGTACCATGGAAATTTCATTTACGAGGGGCGGTCAATAAGTTTTGCGAATCGGTAGGTCAAAACAGAGGAAGACGGGATGGCTATTTGTGGGGGTGTTAGGACAACTTAGGACAAGCTAGGACCTGCAGCTGCACGCTCCTGCCTCGTCTATTTAAGGAGCAGTAGCTGATCGCACATCGTCAGTCACAAATCTTTCAACAATGGAGAAGGTTGAGCAGCGCGCAGTGATCAAATATTTGACCAAGGAAGGCAAGAATGCAAAAGAGATCCATGAACGCATGGTTGCAGTGTACACCGACACCGCCCCTTCCTATGCAACCATTGCTCGCTGGAATAGGGAGTTGCGCAATGGCCGTGAGTCCCTTGAAGATGACCCCTGCCCAGGACGCCCGTCAGACGTGACCAACGAGGACAATGTGGCTCGTGTGGATAGGATGATCCTCAAAAATCGATGTGTGAAGGTCGAAGAAATTGAGTGAGAACTTGGAAGTGTTATCAACATCATCCACGACAATTTGGCCATGAGCAAGGTCTCTGCCCGTTGTGTCCTTAGAAACCTCACGCCCCATGATTGACTTCAACGTCGTCAAAGTTTGGAGGAGCTGCTGCTCCTGTACAACCAAGACCCGGAGGGATTCGAGTCACGCATAGTGACAGGTAATGAAACGTGGGTCCATCACTGGGATGCCGAGACCAAGCTCGAAAGCATGGCCTGGAAGCACAGGGGCTCTCCGACCCCCATCAAGTTCCGGACCCAACCCTCAGCCGGGAAGATCATGGCCACCATCTTCTGGGATTCTGAGGGAGTGTTGATGGTGGACTATGCACCTCGTGGAAGGACCATCACAGGCCAATATTACGCCGAGGAACTGGCTGGGTTGAAGAAGTGCATCTGTCAGAAGCGGCACGGCAAGTTGACACGCGGTGTTCTGCTCCTCCACGACAATGCCCCTGTCCACAAGGCCAGAGTTGCACAAGCTGCCCTGCGTGAGTGCGGATTCGAGGAGCTCAACCATCCCCCTACAGCCCAGATCTGGCCCCTAGCGACTACCTTTTCTTCCGCCAGCTTAAGGCTGCACTACTTGGACGCCGGTTTGGGGACGATGAAGATGGATGTCTAGCTCGCCGTCCAGGAGTGGATTGAACAGCAGTCGGTAGATTTCTGGTTGTCGGGAATTCGAAGCCTCAGGGACAAGTGGCGCAAGTGCATTGAAGTCGAGGGGAGTTATTTTGAAAAATAATAAAACACTTTTCCTCATATCTCGTTTCCTTATATCCGAATTGCCAAACTTATTGACCGCCCCTCGTATATATGTTAACTCATGATATTTTTGAAAATATTTTAATGAAGCAAAATCATTCTCTTAGTTTGCTTGGTAGTATAGGTTAAAAAGTGAGGAGGATATCAACATTCCATAATAAAAACTCTTCTCGTGACTACTGTGATGACCGGTTTTAAATCCTAATATTAGAAATTATATTCTTACCCATGCGTCGTGATTCTTACTCATGGGACGTGATACTTTTCAATTTGTAATTTTCCATTTGCTGTGCGAAAATTCTTTACCTGTGATTAATTTGTTAAAACAACATGGAGTTTTAAAACGTGAGGTTAATTGCCCGTTGTCATCAAAGAATCAACTGGGAGAAATATGAAAAAACAAAAGATGGTTACGCATGGAAATGCCATGTGAAAGACCTCTCAAAATACAAGTCAACGGCGTCAATACGAACCGGGTCCTTTTTTGAAGTCAAATTTGTCATTGCAGACGTGAGTCCACGCTATTTATTTATGTACTGGAAATAACGGAGAAAAAGTTGCATCCAGACAGAAAATGTTTCAGAGAAAACCATGGAGGACTGCTACAACTACTTCAGAGCGAATCATATTATTTCTTTAGGAGCTCCAGGAGTTGTTGGGGAGGTGGACAAGTCTTGCTTTTCTCACAAGCCAAAGCACCATCGTGTAGGGGTGCATCTTTCGGCATTGTTGGGTTTAGGTTTTGTTGATACCAGTGTAACTCCTGTAATTGGCTAAATGAAGATCGTGGATCGAGGAGATGCGGCTACGCTTTTACCCATTGTGCAAGCAGTTGAGCGACCTGGGTTTATCATTCACACCGACAAATGGAGATCCTACCGAAATTTGCAAGGGCTTGGGTTCATTCACTGAACTGTCAACCATTTAGTGAACTTTGGGGAGGACCGGGTTAATGGAGTCCATTCCCAGCATATTGAGTCGTACTGGAACAAGCAAAAGTCTCAAATTAACAAAATCCGTGACTGCAGAAGGGAATTTTTTTAGTTCCATGCTATAATTCAAAGGGGAGACCGTTTTGCCTTAAATGGATTCGAAAGTTTGTGACAACACATTGCTTTGCAATTTCCTTAATAACTAAATTTTTCGCGTCCTTACACTGCTTTCACTAAATTTGTTCTAACTATAATTATATTGTTTTATTTGTTTTATTATTTATAATTTGTGAATCGGGGTGAAGATTGTACCATTGAATGTAGTTAGGGTGGAGATTCTACAGTTGATCAGTGTGTGTGTGGGGGGGAGGGCGTCAGATTCCAATTGATCCCTTTTTTTAGATTTCCTCCACCATTTAACCTGACACTAACACTAGCAGTAATGTCTCGCCATTTGGACGCACATCATTTACTAATCTGGTATTTAAGTCCCGTGAGTTTCGACATTTTTAGGAATAATCCATCGGCTACATGAAAAATGCGTCTTTGAAATCCAAATAAATTACATTAATTATTCCTTCAAAAGTCTGTTCATCCGATACATGGCAGGCTCCCCATAAACATGATTACTGAATAAAGACAATAAACTTCAGACAGAATTAACAAAGTTGATAATTTCTTCATTCCCTTCACAGCTAGAATATGGAACTCATTGACCCTTACCCAGTAAGGGATACGTCGATGTTTTTACCTGACTACCGTGCTAACGAGACTCAGGGCTCTTCCGGCCCATGCTTAACCTCTTCTCCGCCTTCCGCTAAGACCTACTTTCTCCCCTTCTGTAACATCTCTCCTCCTCTCCTTCAAATAATTTGGTTCGAATAGATAGAGCTGCCCCTTGGGTTCCGATCCGGGCTCGTAACTAGTCGCGAGAAGGCCTGATCTTTGGGAATGACCATGATTTTCCTCTCCTCCTTCAGTAATCGCAGCGGAATATTGGTCGCGACCAACCCATCCCCTTCCATCTCCACTCTTTATTGGCTGGCAAGAATGAGTGGAACTCCGTAGTGGGCACTGGGTGCGCAGAAATAATCCAAGAAGGCAAGAAGGGACGAGATAAGAGATATTGGACAACCCACCAACAGCCCGTTGTATGCTCGAACGGGAATTCGCACTAGTTACTGGAAACAAGATTACTGGTGCCTTTCTCAAGTTATCGCACCTTCACCGATGAAGTCCAGCTAAACGAAACGTTTACGGGTGAATTCAGCTTTCCTTTTATCCTAACATAGTCTTTATTTCTTAAAACAACCTCACAAAAAGTGACCTGACCAAGACTGAGACGTCCGGGCCCGAGGCGTTATCGGGAAGCAAAAAGACTTAAGGCCAAAGTGCGCTGAGCGGACGCTCGATTACATCGAGACCCCTCATTCAGAGACTACCTGTTGATTTTGAGCCAGCTTGGTTCAAACACTTTCTATTTATTAGCTCCAAAGATTGAAACATGTTGACTAAAGACCGCATGCTACATCAGAGAAGAGCATTAGCAAGTTTTATTGGTAGAGAGCCGAAGGTGACCCGTTTATCCGAAGGGAGCCATCTGGTAAATGCGTTGGACCTTTCTGAGGCCACCATTATTACTGACCTTCGGACATCCAATGGCTCATCGGTGAGTGTGACGCCACACTCTACCATAAACTTTGGGAAAGGAGTGGTTTATGCGAGGAAACTCGTGGAGTACTCCTTAGAAAACATCTCTTAAGAGCTGGCTGACGAGAGAGAAAGAGAGGTCAAAGTTTAAGGTGTGGTGGGTAAAAGGAAGGGACCTCGAGACTCGCACCACTCTTCGTCATGTTCGATCGTGATAGGCTACCTGATTCGGGGCGTACCGGTTGGTATCGCTACCACGTAAAGGCATTCGTGCCACTGCTTTAGCCATACGAATAGCTATGTACTGTAGACGTGCAAAGTCGGGTTTATCTGAAACTGCGTAAGTTACTCCAAGGCCGTACACGATGTGTCCTTATCGTGTATAGGCAAGGGTCTCAAATGCGGTGAACCGCACACGGCTTCTTCGAAGCAATTGTTGCGGCCAAGAGGTTCCTGGGACGTCTCATGCCTCCATCCCAAAAGGGTTACACTATGCTCCTGGCCCCTCCAAACCTACGAGTACGGTCGATTGCGCACCTATTCGAAACCCTTCTGTTGGTTCTACCCTACCCCCTGGTGCTATCCAGTAGAGATGGAGGCAGAAAAAGTTCGCACCCTGCCTTGGATAAACCTCAACTAGTGTAGCCCTTAGCTGTAAGGCAAAACTGCCACGCGCCGCGCTTCCACCGACCTGTTAGATTCACATGAGGCAACACCTCCGAAGGTGGTCCTGATGCCATATTTCGGGCTTCCTAAAGCTGTTAGGAAAGGAGGACAGCATTAAAAAAGCTTCAGCTCATACGCCCCAACCCAAGGATGGATCAGGCGACTCGCAAAAGCGCAACCCTCCCAAACCTCCAAAGCCAAAGGTTTCGAATGGAGGGAGAAAAAGACTCACATAGCGAACCCAACCTTCCCCGATAAGTACTTAAAGGCGACAGCATCTTCAGCGCCGTGTATGGCTCGTCTCCTCCCATTTCGTTCTTCTATTTGATATAAATACCCCATTTCAGTCAGTGCAGATAGACCCGGATATGAGGCAGTAGTGGATCTAGGATAATTATTGGTGGGGGGGAGGGGGCTAACCTGAATTCCTCCCTCTGCTGCAGAGTCTCAGAAAAGGGCATTGATCATTAATAATGATTATCTTACACATAATTGATAAATATAATTAACAATGGCTATTTTACAGAGCATTGATATAATAAATAACAGCATCTCATAGAGGAGTGAACACTAAGTCTCTCAGATCCAAATTCTTTCCCACACATCAGAATATTATCAATTTTAGTATTTGGACGTCAGATGGGGTATAATACCTAGTTTAATAATTATTTTTGAGATTTGCCTGTATTTTAGACACGTATCATATAAGGTACATTCGATCGCAACGGTTTATAAACGGTTTTGATATATATTTTCTATATTATTATATAACTCTTCCTGAATAGTAGAATACAAGTATGGCTTCAAAAAAGAAATATAAACATAAACGGGTTTGAAATTTTGGAGGACTTCAGCCACCTCCCCTGGATACACGCCTGATAGGATGTATACTGTAATTTCTGCGTACATTTCACCGCCAGCCGACTTTGACGCGGGGGATTTCTGCCGCGCCGTGGCAAAGAAGCCAAGGCACTTTCTTCTGCTCGGTGATTTGAACGGACACTGCACGACCTATTCCAGAGGTCAGGTCCTTGCAAAGCTGATCTACGATGTGAAAATATGGCTAAGTTTATTATCATTTCCTGAAAACTGCTTCGTTTTTTCATTTCGATCTGTCCCTGTGTTCTCCGGATGCGCAGCCTGATCTTGGGTGAGAGGTGGTTGATGTCATTCATGGTAGTGACGACTTTCTTATTTACTATCATTTTCTGGTGAACTGCCGTCTGAAACTTGCCTTTGTGGTTCTTGGTGCGGGCGCGGTGCTCCGCATTTCAAGTCGGTTGATGAGGCCGTTGAGTTCTTATCCGGCAACCTCATCGCTGTGAGCCTAACTACTCTCATTGAATGTCTAGTTTTTTTGCACCCCCTCCGCTTCCTAGTTTGTCTGCCGAGTGTGAGACGGCCCTCAGAGAGAAGCGATATGCTTACCTGCGCTACAAGCGCCGCATGAACGATTTCACTGTCTAAGAATTTCGTCAAGCTAGTGATAGGTTCCCGTATGTGTTGAAGCACGCCTGTTGTTATTCATGGCAGGCTTTTGTGTCTTCAATTAACGGAAGACCCCCTCTTACGGGGGTGTGAAAACAAGTAAAAAGCAATCGAGGCAATTTTTCCCAGGATTTCCCTCTTGTTCTCCAGACGAACGGGACCACAATCTCATACCCCGCCTGTGTCAATAAGTCTTTCTCGACTACTTTTTATACATTCTCCAATCAGAGGCAGAAAATCCTTTAACGACAGGTTTAGGTTGAGTAAGTTTCGTCCTGCTATCGCTTCATGGGCGGACACCGACCGTGGTCCGAATGATATCCCGTATGACATGCTTCGACTCCTAGGTTAAGGAGGTATGGAATTTCTGTTGGATCTGCTCAACATGATCTGGACAGAGAGTACCCTCCCAGAATCCTGACGAATGGCTACTATGCTCGCTTTTCTCCAATCAGGGAGAGATTACTGCACTCAGGCCGGTTTCACCCCAATTTCTCTAGCCTCCTGCGTGTGCCTATGATACCGCATGACGATACAGTATCATGGAGATTCCCCACACGATGTAGGCTATTGGAAACCTAGCATTATTTATCTTTGAATTTCTGCAAGATCGTCAATTCCGCGATAGGTTGGAGTGGCCTCTCTGGCCCAACGGGGCAGGAAGAGGGTGTCCCGCTGGGAAGTGGCCTCAATATCACTCTCTTTGTCCTAAGCATCACCAGTATCACTTCAGTGCTGCCGGAAGATGTTCTCGCTACGCTGTATGTAGATGAACCTTCGATTTCTTGGTGCGGCCCAGATGCCAACTCCAAAACGTTGAGTCCAACAGGCATTGAACCGCATCTCTCGCTATGCCAAAGCGCACAGGTTTCGATTTTATTTGACCATTACTATGGTGGTTCATTTCTGCCGCAATTGACGGCTCCATCCCCAAACGGACTTCTTCCTAAATTGGATCGACTGAAAGTGGTGGATTCACTCCGTTTCCTTGGGCCCGTTTTTCAACCGACGCCTCACCAGAGAGGCTTATATTCGCAGCATTAGTGTCTCTTGTACCCACGCCATGGGCATTCTCGCTCCCGTGACGTTCGGCATTTGAGTGGCTGATAAAGCTTATGCCTTACTTTTTTACTACCACTTTTTATTTTTTATTTTCAAAGTGTGAGTTTGATTTGTGAATCTCTTGTTCCTCTCCTAACTATTACTATTAAATTCTGGCTATAATCAGTGGCAGGATTGTAGTGCACTTAAATCTTTTTTTTCATTAAACCGTGACGAATGAATAGCTCTCTCCTAGCTCGGTCTAAATCCTTAACAATTCTGCTCTGGATTGCTATTCTAGATTGTTTTTTGTTGTTTTATTTATACATGAAAATAAGTTCTTCTCTTGGGAAATTTGTTATTTTGTATCGTGGAATCTTATATGTTCCCGGAAAATGCGAATTAACAAAAAAATAGGGATTGAATTTGATGGATTATCTAAGAAAAAATGGCACTCTAATAAAAATGGTTACCATTTGAGCAACCTGACATCCGTTAAAATGGAAACAAAGACAAACATCGAATTGTGGGTGGAATTGAGGTATTAGTAGTAGTGGTTCACGAACCTTCATTTATCCAGGTGGATCCCGACCAGATAATGAAATAGACATAAAGTTCAGTGTGAAGATCGCTGGTGAGACCGAGGCACCAGGGACCGGTCCTGTTTCGGGACAGGTACCAGGATATATTATGTTTTGACACCAAACAGCGTTCAGGTGGAACTTTCGTCGCTTCGGAGAAGAGAGATCTGTTCCGCGTCAGAAGTATGTGGATATAGATACCTATCGGCAGGATTCTTTGGAACATAGAGTGTGTGTGTTGTGCTGCGAATATGGGAGAGCAAATAAAGCAGTGTTATAATTGGGTATGTGTGTGATGAGAAATGTAAGGTCTACTCACCCCAGCACAGAGTGTCTACCCATTGGTAGCCAGATCTCTAAGTGCACTGACGTCTGTGTCCACTCATGCTCGGATCGAACCCGGTACCGCGACGTTGGCAGATCAACGCCGTATCCACTTGGATAGGAAGAGCTGTGTTATTGAGGTATAATAGTGGAATCAACCAATACTTTAGGGATTGTTTATTGAAAAAATGTCTCAAAGCATCAATGATTCGACTCTTCTCCCACCACTTCACCTCATATCCGATCTTTGCACTTGTTTCCATTTCGACAGAGGTCATGTGGTCGTGTTACTCATATTGGTGCCTTTTAAACCCGTTTCTTCTCGCATGCTAATCCACCAAAGCCCTTCCTCTTTCAACACATCGTAACAACATTGCAATTTATTGTGCCTGGACGATATTGCAAATTCAATCCCTAGTTTTTTGTTAATTCGCATTTTCCGGGAACATTTTAAACGTCCCTTGTGCCGGGCCGATATTGCAAATTCAATCCCTAGTTTTTTGTTAATTCGCATTTTTCGGCAACATTTTGAACGTCCCTTGTGCCAGGCCGATATTGCAAGTTAAATCCCTAGTTTTTTGTTAATTCGCATTTTCCGGGAACATTTTAAACGTCCCTTGTGCCGGACCGATATTGCAAGTTCAATCCCTAGTTTTTTGTTAATTCGCATTTTCCGGCAACATTTTGAACGTCCCTCGCATGTTAGAAAGATTGTCTTCCCAGGAAAACTCCCTCAAGGGGATGTCGGGTGTAGTACCGACATCCTCGCAGTTTGCCATCAAAGCGTCAATGACATTAGAATAGTTTGTGGTTTTGATTTCAACGCATTTTTACTTTGTCTTCACCACAGTTCTCTCCTTACAAACCTTTTGCGTGAGATGCTCTCGGTGTTCTTTTGTTTTGAATGGGAGGACAACAAAATCGGGGAGGAAGGCATTGAATTGAATACCATAAGGACATTTAGTCGCTGCCAATAAATGCAGCAAAATCGGGCTGCTGAGATTTGTCAGCGTTATTTATTCAAGAGAGAAAAATCATTTGGGCAAAGCATTTTTTTTTATGGTAAAGGTCAGTGTAGGAAGTTCGGGGAGGGGAAGAGGGGATGTGCTCCAAGTAGTTGAGAGTTTAGGAGAGAATGTTCTCCAAGTTGTTGAGAACTGGGGGAATGTCTCCAAGTTGTTGAGAGTTTGTGCTGAATGATCTCCAAGTTCTTGAGATTTGAGAGTGGGATGTTCTTCAAGTTGCAGAGAGTTTGGGAGAGAATGTTCTCCAAATTGTTGAGAATTGGGGGAAATGTTTTAAAATTATTAAAAGTTAGAGGAAATGTTTGAAAATTGTTGGGAATTGAGGAGAATGTCCTCGAGTTGTTGAGATTTGGGAGGATGTTTTCAAAGTTGTTGAGATTTGGTAAGATGGAATTTTTCAAAGTTGTTGAGAGTTGTTTTGTTGGGGGGAGAAGAAGGATTATTATTCTCTGAGTTGTGGAGAACTTGGGGGTAATGTTATCCAAGTTGTTTAGTTTGTTATTTATTTTTATTTTTGGGGGGGGGGGGATTTTCAATGCTTTTTAAAATTTTCTAGACTAAAAACAGGCTAAATAAAAACAATAAAAAGGTACAAACATAAAGTAACACAAAACAAGGTCTGCTGACCAAAGTCACGTGCTCTCACTTATTCTAATTTATGACTTTACGACCTTCATAACTTTCAATAATTCGCGGACTAACCTTGGGATGACCCTGGCATTTATATCATTCGAAAGAGAATGCAAAACAACCTATGGGTCTCAAATTTCGTTAGTATCTGGCGAATATTTATGATGTTATTGCCAAAACAAAATAATTCACTGGATAACCTTGAGAGGACCTTGAATTATACTATTCGAAAAAGAATGTAAAACAACATAAGGGTTTCAAATTTCGTTAGAATCGGCCGAATAGTTATGATGTTATTGCCAAAACAAAATAATTCCTTGGCTAACCTTGGGAGGATCTTGCAATTATATCATTCAAAAGAGAATGTAAAACAACATAAGGGTTTCAAATTTCGTTAGAATCCGCCGAATAGTTGTCATGCCATAGCCAAAACAAAACGGGGACCGACCGACCGACATAGTGTTATATAGAGTCGCACGAGAATAAAAAAAACTAAAACTTTAAAAAAAAGAAAGAAAGCACGCTAATGTGCCTATGGAGGCCCAGTACTTCTGGGAACTGACCGTGTACCGCAAATCTAAAGACCTTGAGGGATGTCCACTGCCTCCAAGAACACCCATTAGTCCACAGTCGGGCATCGGAATAGCAATATTTGATTGGTAGTTTTATGTTCTGGATCTACCATTAATATTGGTGCAGAATTTGCGTTGTATATATAATATAAATATACAGAGGACACAAATACAGGCGGAAAGTAACTAAATAGGAGAACAAAATAAAACTACAAATCAAATTATTGAACTTGATAATTAAATGAGAAATGAGATCTGTAGAGAAAATAAAATACTGCAGTATTAGAAAATAAATATTTTGGTTTTATATTTAACTAAGATCTGAATTTATAGCAGTGCATCGAAGGTTTTGTAAAAAGTTAACAAATGCTCGGATTTGTTATTTATGGATTCTACTTCTCGACAAGTTTAAATCTGCCTTCCATAAAAGAGAAAGAAAGAATGGTACGAGTATAAGTGCCGTAAAAATTACACGCCTACAGAGAATACAAATCTTGTGAAGATAAATTTAATGAAATGAAAATACAGAAAAAGAAATGAGTGAAAACGGACCTAATCCAGTTTTTCCTGCAACGAAGCGCCAGGTCTAGGCGTTGCTTTTATTTTCAAAAGGAGTATGGTTCGATTTCACCCATATAGGGGCATGAAATGACCCTTATAACCATGAGCTATAGGGTTATTCACCCTGGAAATTTCAAATCTGCAATCGAATTTGGCGCTGGGTGGTGCCATCTAGTGGCAGAAGCCTCATTTAGCCATTCAAAGGCACTTGTAAGTGATTTGAAACATGGGAAACTGTCGTGGTATGACATTACATTATATCAATACCATATTATATCTATGGGGGAGGGACCAATAACTTAAAGGCGAACCAACAAGGGACGGAACGCCACGAGTTTCGACGTGCGGAACAGCGAGAAAAGAGTGCAATGAAGTCATGTAAAATGCGGGCAATGGCAAAGCTCAATGTTATTTAAAGAGGCATGTGAAAAAATATAATTTTATTTACATAAAATAATAGAATTAATGGGCAAAATTAAATTGGTAAACGAGGGGGGAATTGCAGAGTTATGCATCAGACTCTGAAGTTAGAAATTAATGCGTTACAGAAGGAAACTATGTAAATGGGGAGGATTAACTCAAATGGGTTGCTGAAAGGGGAGAGGGGTTGGCTTACGGAGGATTCCGGGTGAGACGTCAGGGTAAGGCTTTACGGATGTCTTCTGCAGGCAATAAACGTGAGGGCGAGGGCGCTCGGAGCTTCTGAGCGGTAAGTTGACGTGATGAAGGTTCTCAAAAGGATGGGGGGCGGTAACGTCCGGTCCAGGGGAGAGTATTTCAGGCACCCAAAAACGAGGAGAGAACTAGAAGGGCTTCGACAGGAGTTGACAAGTGGAGTCGGAAAAATCGCTCGGTGGCGATCGTCAAATGGAATTACCTCACTGGCTGGGCTAATTCCAACACACGAAATGTTCAGCCGTCACTTTGTTTTGTTGTTAGCACCTGACTTGGAACTAGGGAAAACTTCTTGGGTCCGGGCGTGACTCCTCAACTCTGTGTCTCCCACATGGAAGACGAGCCCTATATATCCGAGGCTCCCCCCGCAGGGGTGGGGGAAACAGTGCTACTCTCGAATGGCCTCGAATCTTCACGTCGAGGCGATTCTAACCCGCAAAATGGTGGTCTGAGGTGGACGCGGTTCGAGGCTACCGCTTGTGGATGGAGGGGGGAGCGCTTACCAATTTAAGCCTAACCAAATTCTAGAACCTTCTCCAGCGCATGGACGTCACTTCCGTGCGGGAAAAGAAATTCCAAGTGGAATTCCCCCACAGAAACCATCAATGCAATAACCATTTATCAGCTTATAACAAAACGCCGCAGGTCATTGGAGGGAATTTCCCTCTTGTTTAACACCATCAAAGGCTTCGAAAATTCTAAAATCTGATAAAAATTTTATGGTAACCAATATGAGGATTAGAAGCCATAGTTGTAAACTGTTCGCGAAGAGAATGAATCATACGCACACACTCTTAGCTGGGTTTAAATTATAGGGTTTCTCTAGCCGAATAGGTTATTTATAGCCACGAATGGGTTTCTAATCGCTTTGATTTACTTTTCAACAGGTTGTATATCTTTTTGAATTAGAAAGCCATTGATTAGGATCTTCCTTAAGCTTAACTTTTTCAAATCCTATTACAATAAGGGTAAATAAATATTCGTATACCTTCAAAATTCAATTTTAATAGACTTCAACCCGTCAAACTCATTCAAATTCACACAATAGATTGATGTAAGAAAAGTTCTGTGCACAAAAAGGCATGAAGCAGGATGATATTCAGTAAATTTGAAATAAATGAAAAAGTATTCGTATAAATCGATATTTGGAGTAGGAAATCTTTTATTATTTTCTTTATTTATTTATCAATATCATTCTTCATCTTGAAATTTTCTCTATATCGAATCTATTTACTTTTTCTTGACTGTAATTCCTTTTATCTTTAAGTTGGCCCTTCAAACATTGTCTTCCATTTATCTTGTTGGCGGCTGGGTTATTTCTTGATCTTCGATTTCTTTCTTGGTGTATCTTCCTTTTCTTCCAATTATCTTGCGTTGATGATTTCTTGATTCTTGATGATTTCTTCTTGCTTCTTGATGAGTTAGTCCTTGAATTCGTTTTCTTCCGTTTTTCTTTTCTTGAGGCAATCCATTTTATCTTGAGTCTTCTTGATTCTAGTTGAATTATCCTTAAAGCGTTTTCCTTGATTTCCGTTTTCTTCTGGAGATTTCTTCATAAAAGGTTGTGAACTTTGAGTTTCGAACGCGGTACCTCTTGATTTAAACGCCAGTCACTCTAGCCATTACGCCACAGCTTAGTCCGTTCTGAGTTGGTAATTTAATGGGGTATTTATATTATCGATTTTGAAGGAATTTTTCTCTGATACATCTTCGCACCCCTACAGGAGATTAATACTTAGTTAGGTAACCTTTGTTGGCTTTCACCGTCATCAAACATTTTCCTTAGTTCTTTACTAGGTCGCTGCAACATTCCTTTGGTATTTCGGCCCATTCTTCTTTGCAAATTACCTCTAATTCTTTGATGTTCTTGGGACCCCCCGAATGAATCTTGCTCTTTAATGTTCGCCACAAGTTCTCTATTGGGTTCAAATCTGGCAACTGACTAGGCTACTGCTGTTTTTACGGAACCATTCGCGAGTAGTTTTAGCAGTCTGCTTGTATCTTGTTGAAAGATCCATCCCTCATCCAAGCTTCCATACAGAAACAAACAGATATTCTTCTAAATTGTCTTTGTAGATTGCCAATTCATGGTCCAATTCTATGATGTGAATATTGCTGCTACCTTTAGATGAGAAACACCCTCACAACATGATGCTACCATGCCTCCAAACTTCACGGTAGGGATGGTGTTTTTAAGGTCGTAGGTACTGCCCTCTTTCATCCAGACAGGACGGACATCGGTACCGTCAAACAATCTTATTTTTGCCTCGTCTGACCACATGACATTATCCCAGAACTCAGCAAGTTTCTCCAAATATTAAGGTGTGAACTTCCACTTTGCAGTTATGTGTCTCTTCAGCAGCAGAAGTGTTTTCCTTGGGCTGCGAGATTTAAAATCATGCCGGTTCAGTTCGTTACTGATGGCTCGCTTTGTGACCGACGTTGCTGCCGCCAGTAGGTCATCTTGAATTTCCTTACGGGTTGTCATAGGGACAGATCTAACCTTCCTGACTATTATACGAGAAGCTTTGGGGGAAATCTTCCGAGGAACACCTGAATGTTGAAGGTTGTCGATGGTTCCCACCGTAATCCACTTCAGAATGACAGAGCCAATGGTGCTGAAAGGTATTTTCAGCTGCTCAGATATCTTCCGATAGCTCACCCCCATAAAGTGTGGAGTTTCAGGATCGCCTTTTTTCTGGTCATTGGAGAGTTCTTTAATCTTCGCCATGATAACGTCTTTACTGTGGGAACGTCGACTGCTGAATGGCATTCTAATCTTTCCTGAGCTATTGTTGACTGCTGTACGTATTATTGCAACCCTCCTGAAGCTTCTTTGCACCATCACAGCTAATAATATGTCTCTCATGTGTTTTAAAAAAATAATTTCGTCAGGTTTATGCTTCTGAACGAATACCTATTTCACTCCTGTTTTCATTAATTCAAGTTTACTGAATATCAATTATGTTTCATGTCTTTTTGTGCCCTGAACTTTTAAATTTACATTAATATACATCTATTGTGTAAAGTTCATGAAATTTGATGGGTTAGAAGTCTATTAAAATAAAATTTTGAAAATGTACGAATACTTATTTCCCCCCACTGTATGTATGTGATATTTCTTTGGAATTTATGACCCCCTTACGATGCAATATAATAAAACCTTTACTATCAACTCTGTGTAATCATATACAGGGTAGTCCTACAGACTTGTCACACCTCGTAAATTTTGCTTTAATCTTCTATTTCAAATATTGTTTTAATTTTCTATTTCAGATGGCTGACACGAGCTCTTACAGTTTGGAAGAGAGGTTAATTGCAAGTTCATGGGCACATGATTGTGTGTATTCTGTGGTTCATACAGACCTTATCGATGTGTATCAGGGTCAATGAAATTGAATACACTAATAAAACCAGTACACGTATTCGATATTATTATATTGTTCCTCCATTTGTTCTTATTACTTTTCGGTGGAGGATGACAAGACTTTCGGACCACCCTGTATGTTTCGTAACATAAAATTTATCTTCAAAGTGACGCTCACGATGAGGATCCAATTTCCCAAAATTCTTATTATAACAAAATAATAAATTCTTCGATTTTTGGTCGCGATTCTTTGTGCATCACTATCATACCTTAGTTTACCAAACACTTTTCAACGAATTCGTATGTTGTGACACTCCTTTGGACTCGGACTTATCGTAGCACCTGTCGAAAAATGAAAAAGAATATTGGTTGGTGTTGGGCCACGATACATATGTCGCAGGATACCTTTGGTCGTGATATACTCTTTTTTTAAGTATACTTTTGTCTAAGAATGCTATTTTTGTTGTTTTTAAAGAATAGCCACTTCAACACGTAAGGATATCGAGAAACGCACAGGAATTATCCCCAAATAAACATATATTTTAAATTTAACAATTAACTATGACAAAAAAACAGTAAACACATTTATATCCTCCTACTAAGCTAACCGAGACCAAACCGGTTGGTAACTGGGCCTATTGAAATATCTCTCAAAGACAAAAATAAACAAATAGGCTACACGTAAACACACCAATTGCCGATTAGTTATTTTATCGCGCCCCTTTTAGATTAGCGTTAAACATTAGATTAAACTACTCTCTTCTACTAGTAAATATGACAGGAGTTCACGAACAATTGTTTCTACTTCCGTTAAATCGTGAAACGTAATAAACTCATATTATCGCAATATGAATATAAATGTTCTTTCTAACTTAAACTTACATGACAAAAGGGATCAGGAAATGCCGAATGTCGCTGGAGGGCTTTTCTCGCGCTTCGGAAGGTTGCAGTGGCCGATGGTATAATTTCGTCGAGATGGGATGGAGGAAGAGAGGGTGGGTGATGTCAACTTCTTATTGCAACTTTGCCTCCGGTTACGTTAAGAAGACGGAGAAAGTTACGGTGCTCCTCGCTCAAAGAGTCCTCTTCTGGATAATCTTGAAGCCTCTTTGTGTCTTATTCTTTAACGCCGGGTGCCCAACTAGTTTTGGGGTATACAAGGGGATCTCTACCGTAATTAACAAATGGAACCTCGTTGGGGCTTGGTTCTTCTCCTCTCACTCTTACGGAGCTTGAGCTGTAAGAGTCACTCGAGTATGAGCGGGGTTTATTTTCTCCAGTCAGACTTCTTCTAAGTCTGTAAAGGATTTCCGGTATGGCACCGATACAAAACTTGACGTTTTATGTTAATTCCGCACTGGGGAGGGGGGGGGCAAGGATCGATCTTCTCAAACTAATCCTTTCTCGTCTCTCCTCGAATAATCTTGACTGTCTGAAGGATCGATCTTCGCGAACTGATCCTATATCATTCTCGCCGAATAATCTTGACTGGCTGAAGAATCGATCTTCACGAACTGATCCTATGTCGTTCTCGCCAAATAATAATCTTTTCTCTTTTCTTCAGGGGCTTATTTATAGGCGGACCACCACCCCATCTAAAGGGGAAGGGGCGAGGCCGCAGAGGGGAGCGCGAATGGTGAGGTCGCAACTGGGAGAGCGAGGAGTGAAGAGTAACAACAACAAGGAGTAACAACAACAAGGAAAGAAGGTACCCTAGGAGACCTTAAGGTCCATTCAAAGAGGGTACCTTTGGACTAGCAATCGAGCGGGCACAGGGCTGCTCAATTGTTTTGCGTCCCTAAACGGCCACTTTTCAAGACTTTGTCTAGTCTTGACTTGAACTGGTCAACAGATTCACTGTTGACAACTTCCACTGGAAGTGCGTTCCACATACCGCAGATACTGTAAGTGAAAAAATTTCCACACAGATTGCGGTTGTAACGCTTCAGTTCAAGTTTGAAGCCGTGATTGCGCGTTCTGTTCTCACTCAGTGTGAAAATATCCCGGTAGTCAACATTGTCGAACCCTCGAAGTATTTTGAAAACTTCGATGAGCTGACCACGCTGTCTACGGGTTTCCAGCGAGAACAGATCTAATTCCCTTAGTCTATCCTCATAACTTTTATGTCGGATAGAGGGAATCAGCTTGGTTGCCCTGGCTTGTACGCGTTCCAATCTCGCGATGTCCTTTCGCAATGAAGGACTCCAAAATTGTACGGCATACTCCAGGTGCGGTCGGGCAAGTGAGTTGTACAGGCACAGTACAATCTCCTCGTTCCGATAACCAAACTGGCGCTTAATATAGCCTAGCATCCTTTGGGCCTTTTTCTCTGCCTCAATGCACTGTTTCGAGAACTTGAGGTCACTAGTGATAGTAACACCCAAGTCCTTCTCAGTGTCACTCGATTCAAGAGCAGTGCCCTTAAGGATATACTGAGATTAGGGGTTTCTGTGGCCGATATGCATCACTTTGCATTTGCCCACGTTAAAAGGCATTTGCCACGTGTCCGACCACTCCCCAATCTTCCCAAGATCTTCCTGCAGGCGGGCAGTATTTCCATCCTTTGCAACGTTCATACCCAGCTTGGTATTGTCGGCAAATTTGAAAATCTTGGCAACCATGTCACCGTCCATGTCGTTGACGTAGATGATGAATAGTAGTGGTCCCAGGACAGAACCTTGAGGCACCCCGCTAGTAACGGGCACCCACTCAGAAGACTGTCCATTTACCACCACCCGTTGCCGTCTGCCACTTAGCCAGTTCTCGATCCAACCGGCTACCTTTCCGTCTATGCCAAGCGCTTGCATTTTCCGGAGAAGGCGGCGGTGTGGTACCTTATCAAAGGCTTTCTGAAAGTCTAAGTAGACCACATCCACCGCCTTGTCCCGATCGTGCTCACTGAAAACGAAGTGGAAGAATTCTACAAGGTTCGTCAGGCATGACCGTTGCCTTCGGAAGCCGTGCTTGGAACTCCTCAGTAGCAGGTTTGACTCTAAATACGACGTCACTTTGTCCACCATGATGCTTTCCATGAGTTTACCGACTATCGAAGTCAGACTGATAGGTCGGTAGTTCGACGGTTGGCTACGGTCTCCTTTCTTGAAGATCGGAGTCACCTCCGCCTCACGCCAGTCTCTAGGAACGCATTTGGTCAGGATTGACATGTTAAAGATAGCGCACAGATGACGTGATACTTCATCGCACACTTCCTTCAACATTTTAGGTAAAAACCCGTCCGGTCCAGGGGACTTATTCGTCTTTAGGTCAGCGATCTTTTTCTTTATTTCTCCTTCGGTGAAGTCCATTGCTTCCAGCTTTTCCCCCGAGTAGGAATCCGTCGGCTGGGGAATGGGACCACACTCTTCAGTAAACACTGAAGAGAAGTAGTCGTTGAGGAGGTTGGCATTTTCTGCATCTGAATGCTTTAATGTCCCCTCCTCATTCCTCAAAGGGCCAATCGTTTGACGGATTGGTTTACGGCTGTTCACATATCCAAAAAACTCCTTGGGATTCTCTTTACAGAGTCTCGCCACTCGGAGTTCCTCAGACCGCTTAGCCGCCCTTATGCTGGACTTCACTCTCCTGGCTAGCCTCCGGTATTCGTCAAAGTCACCCGAGATCTTCGATTGCCGGTACACATTTCTCTTCTCCCTAAGCAGTTGCCCGATTTCTCGATTAAACCACTTTGGTTGAACAGAAGACCGACGGGGGCATTTCAAAGGGATAAAACGCGATTGAAGACTCATGAATGTGGTTTTGAAACTGTTCCAAGAGTCTTCAACAGCATCGCACTCCTCTAGCTTCGCGTCAGTCAGTCCCGCGCGTAGACCTGCAAAGTCTGCTCTTCTCAAATCCAGTTTCCTTGATTTACTAGTTGCAGGCTCTGCCTTGGGGACTTTGACTACAAATCTAATTAGTCGGTGGTCACTGCCACCGAGCTCTTCGCCAACAGAGAGGTCCTCAACGATGTCATCCTCAGAGGTGAAAACCAAGTCGAGGATATTGTCTCCTCTCGTTGGCTCTCTCATCCATTGAGTGAGGAACTCGTTGTTCGTGAACTCCAGGAATAGTGCGTTCTTGCCACAGGGTTCTCTGGTTTCCCAGTCAACTTGTGTGTTGAAATCACCCATGACGATACACACTCTGTCTTTCACAAGTTCTCCTAGTAGCTGGTACAGATCTCTGTCCTTTTCAATGAGTTGGGCAGGAGGTCTATAAAGCACCAGGGTCCTGTATTTTGCAGGACCTATCTCTAGGTCAACACCTAGTAGTTCATGGTCGGATACGATGTTGCAATCCGTCGAGTTGAGATCCTTGACATACATCGTCACACCGCCACCCTCTCTGTCTGGCCTATCTTTCAAGAAGAGCTGGTAACCGGGAATCGTGAATTCACCTTCAAAATCGCGGCTTGAGGTTTTATTCCACGACTCCGTTATGGCCACCATCTCCGGTTCTTCTGTTGCTACGAGGCCACGAAGTTCTAGAAACTTGTTTCTGATAGACCTCGCATTAAACAGAAGAACTTTTAGGGAGTCCCCGACTGTAGGACTTCCTACGCTCTTCCGTTTCCCGCTTTCTTTCTCTGTGGCGGGATCACTTCACTCTTTGTGACTTCAGAAAAGGTCGTTCCTAGAGTAACACGGGTGTACTAGCGTACGTCCTCCTTTACTCGGGGTCTGACACTTCTTTGGGTCCGCTCCACAACATCCTGGATCATGTTTGCGAGTGCAGCTTTCCCTTTAAAGGAAATATGCACTCCGTCCCTTTTGTACAGGTCATTTCTCCCGTAAAAGGTACGGTAGGGGTCTACAAAAAAGACTCCTTCCGCCGTACAAAGATCTCCCAGGCGTTGTTTTATGGAGACGTTCCTCGCGTGAGCATTGCGGGATGGACCTCGTCTTGGGAGTATCCCGACCACGACACGTCTGCGGTTTTTTAGCCCACAGTCGTCAACTCCTCCCCTAACCGTGGTCAGGATCTTCCCGCTGGCGCCTACTTTACCTCTTCGTAGGTAGAGATCGTTGCCACTTGCCATGAGGGCAACTACTGAGTTCTCAGAGATGTGAGATTTCTCAGCCTCCACCCTTATTTCTCCGTTCCCCTTTCCTGGAAGGCAGCTTACCTTCACACTGGTGCGAAGGCGGGCCACTAGCAAGGGTTGTAGATCCCGCGCTTGGGAGTCACCGATCACGATGACCCTCGCGCATTTGGGTTCAAAGGACAGAGGCTTCCCTTTCAATATGGGCTCTTTCGATTCCTCTTTCTTCCCCACTTTTTTGAGTTTTTTCTTCTTTTTCTTCTTCGTTTTTTCTTCCGTTTCTACTTTCTCTTCTGTTTTTCCTTTCTTACTCTTCCTTTTCTTCTTTTTGACGCCCTGAGTAACCCCAGCAGCTGCTGGCTCTGGGACGTCGGATGGTTGGCCTATCTCTATCGACGCGGCGCATGAGGGCCCAACAGAGGAGCCATCCGCGTCGTTGGGAGTTTCTTGTTGCTGTTGCTGTCCATTGGTGGCTTTAATCTCTGAAATGATGGCTTCGAGATGACGGATTTGAGTCACATGCTCAGACTCGAGGATTTTCACCTTTTCTTCCAGCCGTCGTGTTTTTTCCTCAGAAGATTTCAAAAGTTCCTTAAGCTCCTGAAGTTCTGCCCTAACGACGCAGTCCGTGCAGATACTTCCAGGGTGGCATTTTGAGAAACACCCCTCCGGAAAATCTACGCACCACTTTTCCTTTTGGCATGTCGAGCAGGTATACTTTAACGCACCAGGTCCTTTCTTCTCAGTCATGCTGAACACTTTATAACTCTGAATACTTTGTGACCACTCAATAAAAAAGAAAGGGGGTGGTGAGTTCGCCCCGCGTGAGTCGCTCCCGCCTATCGATCAGAGAGGTTTCGGATCTTTCAGAAGGCACGCTCCTTGTGCTGCTGTTCGTCCGACCGAGTCGTCAAACCTCGGCGTGCCGTGGCTCCCAA
This sequence comes from Ceratothoa steindachneri, assembly GCA_963969495.1. Classification (NCBI taxonomy): domain Eukaryota; kingdom Metazoa; phylum Arthropoda; class Malacostraca; order Isopoda; family Cymothoidae; genus Ceratothoa; species Ceratothoa steindachneri. The sequence goes on along the minus strand of OZ018321.1, from coordinate 134,302,842 downwards.
CCAAGCAGCACTGACGGTCCCCGAAGGGGCCATCGATTTCTCACCAGGTGAACAACGGAGCACACCCCGTACTAAACTCCTACTAGTTCCCTTCACGACGGCCAAGATCTCGGAGCAGCGTTCAGTGGATATCCCGCCACACCAAGAGACTCGACCCAAGGCTTTTTATTGGACTGGCACTGAGGTTCCCAAGTCGGCTTGCTAATTAGAGAGCCATTCCCCCAACCGCCACCCTACTTGGCGTGCCTTTTGCTTGACACTGCTTTTTGGTGATATAACACCGGGCCTACGGATCTCATAGGTAATTGGATCTTTTGAGCTTCGTTTAAGGTCCTTTGGTGGTTTCCTTAACACAGAGTGTCGCCCCAACTACTTATGCGGCGGGGAGATCAAACAGGGTAGGCAGTTACTGTTATTCGTCGACTACCGTTCCCACGAGTCTCCTCATGGGTCTCGCTTCTCCGGCTTTCTACACAAAAGACGGAGGGGGACTTTAATGTATAAGTCCGCCTGGCACTCCGGGAGGCTTTATGTTGCAATTCCTATTCAACATATATGCATACATTTAAAATGTCTAGTATTTCTTAGTAGGGGACTGCAGTTTAACGTAGGATTCCAAACAGCGGGTATCAACAGCTTATACCAGTCACCGTGAAAGCGATCCAAAAAAAACACCCTCCAGCGATTTGCCACACCGGATGTGATTTAACTTCGTTGTAAGTGGAAGAGCTGTTTCTAATCGTCTAAGCCGTAGTACCTCTGTCGAAAGATAAGGCTGAGTAATATTGCCCAAAGAGCACATCGCCTTCTTTTTATATCGTTACCAGAAAGGACATTACAGGTATTTCTCAGGGAAAAGTGTTAACCACGGAAGTGGCGCCAACTGTATATTGTGCAGAAATTTGTCTTCTTGACGAGGGCTGTGATAATTAAGATGAAAACACTCGGTATCACCTTTCCCTTTTCCTTATACGATATTTAGCGTATCTTGTCGCTTGTAAAAGGAATTCCAGCAATGGTGAAAGTGTACACCTTCCTGACAAATAATTGAGAATTATTTACAAGGATAACTTTAGCTATCCTATCAACTTCGGATATTGAACATGTAATTCCTCTAAGTTACAGGAGACATTGTTAGATCCCGCATATCCGGGAAATGGTCTTTCTTTTAGTGACGACACTTTCTGGTCCAAATCGGTTCCGGAAAATTTGATAAAAAACGCATTTTCTCGACTGGGAATATTTTCAAATATTCCTCTACTTCAAAATTTAATTAGAAATTTGAGCAATTCCCGTCAAATTTCAATAAATCATAATTCGTTTCGCTCCTTTTGTCTTACTCCACGTATAGAGAGAGCGTCCACAAAATATGAAACCCGAAAAAAGGTTTGATAATTTGTAAAAATATAATTCAATAGCACAATTAAATTTACGATTATAATGAAAGAAACTTTAAATTTATTATCTTATTTTTAAATTTTCATATCATTCATATTATCAAAATGGACTTTAAATTCGATAAATCTCTGAATGATGTTAGCAATTATGTCCGTTATTCTGCTAATTCATGGACAGCATTAATAAACCTAACTCGTATAAAACATAAAATCCTTCTATTTCTAATGATATGTGTATGTTTTATCTAAGGATAAATCTTTGCAACTTATTTACCTTTTTTTCTATTGACTAATATTAGTAGATGACTAATAGTTTGGGGTTTTAATGACAACACTTCACTCGCTGATTGGTAAATATCCGAACCTTGTAGACGTAACTCTTGCACGTACGCCCCCCCTTAATTTCCCATCAACAAGGACTGAAAAAGGGCACATGTAAATGGACCTACTTAAAAAAACTGATGTGGGAAGACCGCATCAGGTTCTATCCCAATGATATCAAATTAATCAAAAAAAAACTTCGACAAACTCGTAAACGGCAGATTTAAAAACACAAAGGAAAAAGTTAAGAAACAAAACTAATACAATGGATAACACAAACATCAAACTTAAAACTTACATCTTAACAACGATGGGTGGAAGAATAAAGTCATCCAATATGGCAAGATATTGAGGAATCTGGACGCAGATATAATTTGTATCTCAGAACACAGTATTATGGACACAGAACACATGAAAATCACCAATTACGACGTCATAAAAAAGTACCCTACTGGAGAAAGATATGATGATACAGCTATCGCAATAAAGAAGAATATTCGATACACTCAAGAACGCGAAGTGGACGAGGCCTATATTGCCGTGACTTTGGAGATGGAGTTTACTTCAATCACGGTTGCAGCGGCCTACCAACCTCCCCGCCGATCGTATATTCCGGTCCACTCAGTGATGGAGATATTCAACAAAAATAATCCTACCATCCTACTGGGGGACCTGAAAGCACGTCTGCAAGAATCAGGCTACCTCACTAAAAACAACGCCGGTCGTAACCTGGAACTCTTAATGGACAGGAATATACCCTGGCTTCCCGACCTATATAACTGGGCGAGATTCCTCCCGCCTGGACATAGAAATGACGTCATTAAACTTTTCTTATAACCTGTATATGGAACCAGTCCCCATCTCTTGCATTGACCACATTGGAATTCTGTTAATCATTAACCAGAATCCAATAATGGTCACTATAAGTCCCAGGAAGTCGTATGAGAGAGCGAACTGGTCAAAATACGCATCAATACTGGAAGAATACCCCCAACTAAACCCGCATGGAAAAACCCGGGAAGAACTAGACTATATGACATAGTCTAATCAGAAAATTAATAGAGGCCGATGAACAGGCCGTACCGAAAACCAAATTCAAAACCTTGCCACACCCAAAGTGGGCAGTGGAAATGAAAAGGAAGGCAAATAAAATCAGAGAGAAATTCCAAGAAATAAGAGACTATGGCACGAATCGGCAGAGAAGTAAAGAACTCAGATAAATGAAAGGAGAAATGGTTTTTTTCTAATTGAAGAACAACAAGAAGAAATGTGGAAAGGAATGGTAAAGAAAACGGTAGATGCAAATGAGGCATGGAGGCTAAAAAAGATAATCAAATGCAGACCACCAAGGAAACCAATTAAAATCACTGATAATAATAACGAATATCTGAGGAATAATGAAGAAAATTCAGAGACCACTGGAGGAAAAATTAATCAATAGAAGAGGCAGATAATGAAAGATTCGATAGGGAGAGAGAGAGAGGAGTTGCTGAATTCATAAAAACCAATATTCACAGACTTACACCAGAAGAAGGAGTAGATAACAGAGTAGAAGAACACCTAGTACTAGGAGCCACCATAACGACGGAGGAAATTAAAAGAGCCATTAACACCTTCAAACAAAAGGCACCCGGGTCAACAGGCCTAACTAAGTACAACTACAAGAAGGCCCCCGGAGACATACTTAATTGCATAAAAGACCTATTCAATGCCTATCTAAATATAGGAGCCATCCCAGAGAAGTTCAAAGTAGCGAAGATGGTTTTTATGCCAAAACCAGGTAAGCCATCAAATCTGGTCTCGAGCTATAGGCCAATTTCGCTGCTGAACTTCCTAGGGAAGGTTTTTGAAAAGATCGTGAACGAGAGACTGTACACTTTCCTCGAAGAAACAAATATAATAAACATCAATATGGATTCAGGAAAGAAAGAGACTCTACCATGTCTCTAGCAGTCATTACAGAAAAGTTGGCACAAGCCACTGCCGAAAAGGGTTACATGGACGTGGTCCTCCGCGATGTCGGGAAGGCTTTTGACAAGGTATGGTCCGAAAGACTAAAATATAAACTCCTTCAGCTCAATCTCGGCATCAGGATGGAAAGACTCCTAGCTGATTATCTAACTAACAGAAATGCATATATAAGTATAGAGAGACTAGAAGACCCATCTTTTATCTCCAGACGGGGTTCCCACAAGGGAAGTGCCTAAGCCCAACCCTGTACTCTTTCTTTACAGCAGACTTTCCGCCTCCAGTTTCACCAGTCTGTATGAATATTCAGTACGCAGACGATATCAGCCAGGTGATCTCATCACGCTCCACGAACCCCAGATGGCAAGCAAGAACTACCGAAGCTGAAATAAAAAACATAACGACTTTGAAAAAAGTTGGAAGATTAAGACAAATGTTACAAAGTTCAAGATTATCCCAATCCTGGGAAGGAAAAAAGATCAAATTAACGTCGTCGGAAGCGAGTACCAATACTCAACTGAAGCGAATGTGTTAGGCCTACACCTTGGTACAAGAAGATACCATAACCATATAAACACCAGGACAGCCAAGGAAAAATCAGGCCTAAGACTGATTACAACCTTAAGAACTTAAGTCGTAAAAGAAAAGACGCTATACAAAACGTCTGTTGAATCCGTCCTGGTATATCCACCGATACCATTGCACACGACCTCGAAATCTTGCAAAAAGAAGCTACAACGAATTCAAAATAAGGCGGTTTATTTGATCACGGATACAAGAAGAAGAGATAGAAAAAGAATCCGAGAAAGAATAGAAACAGCCAATATCGACCCAAAAAGTAAAACCCTGGAAAAGCGGGCAAAGAATATATGGTCAAGAATCGAGGAAAGGCTCGCAGATACGAGCGAAGAACTAACGATACCACAAAGATGCCGAGTCCGGAAAAAATTCCCGAGTAGCAGGCACTGCCTACTACAGGAGGAAAACCCGATCCTAAAGTGAACAATAAAAAAAAAACAAGAGGAACAAAGAACAACCCAAGCATACCTAAAAGACGAAGGCATGAATGCCTTATATATATATATATATATATATATATATATATGAAAAAAACTAGATAATAATTAATTGGAAGAAATGCTACCCGAAAGGGTACTCTAATAAAAACCACAAACTGAATTGGAATGTTAAAGAATAATGAATAGAAGTAACAACAAATCCAACTTAGAAAGAATAATCAAACAAAGAAATTCAACAAAGAGAGTATCAGGGCAATTTAAACTCTCACACACAACTACTTTTCACCCCCCTCTCCAATTATTATTATTATTATTATTAAAAAAACAAAAAAACACACCTCATGCTATCCTTCTATCACCCTTTCTTCTCTCACCTATCATCAACAATGTTTCTCCAAGTTTTTTTTCTCATAAGTAAATTGTTTACCTTTTCTTTTAAGTTATTTCACTTGTGTTTTGATTCGTACATCCGAATACTACTACGCCCAATCATTATATTTACTTCAAGGTCAGTTCACAAATTTAACTGAAACAGCTACTTACCGTCAGTTTTAATTTAGATTTGCCGTTTAGTAGTTATGGTTTACAAAGCCATTTTCATTGTTCGTTAAACTAAACCAGCTACCTTCCATCATTTTTAATTTGAATTTGCATTTCAGTGGTTATCAATTCACAAAGGCTTTTTTCATTGTAGGGGAATCGTCATCACCCGTTCTCTCTCAGTTGAGACACGAAATGGTAACCGCAAGAACATCTGGGCTAGGCAATGCGGGTCAAGTTCGTAACCACAGACCCCCGCCACTCGTCTGTATGAAAAGCGGAATCGACACTCACCCGTTCTCTCTCAGTGGAGACACGAGACGGTAACCGCAAGAACATCCGGGATAGGCAACGCGGGTCAAGCTCGTCGCTATGAAAAGCCGAAAGGTTTTAAACTACAAGATCTCCCCTACAAGAGTATATTCAATTTCACCTCAAATAAGAAATTGGAGACGCGTTTCTCTCAAGCTCAAAGTTCAACGGGAGCCGAGGTAAGACTTGGTGAGAAAAACCATTGGAATAAGAACCCTCCTGGGCCCGTCTACATACCCGCCCTCCTACTACTACCACCAGCGGGGTGACGAGGTATAAATAAGAAAGACTTGGGTAAAAACGGGGGAGAATACTTCATTCTACAGGCTACGAAGTGCCCGGATATAAGCCGGGCTACCGAGACTGGACAGTTATAATACTTGAGTCGCCAGACTACGAAGTCCTCTGCAAGAGAGGCAGGGCTACCTAGGGAGATAAGAAGTAGCTCATCCTCGAGCTAGTCCTAGGTTATCAAACCGAACGTTAAGTTAACTTGTTCAAGCTCAACTTACTCTCGTCAGAGAGACTCCTCCTATCCTGGTGCATCGTAAATCCATGGAAATTCCTCGCCCTTGAGGAATTACGAAAAGAAGAGGAAAAAGGCTCCACCTCGAGCCCGTTACCTGGTGGCCACACCAAACTCATAAGTTAACTTGGTTGAGGAACCAAGTTCAACTTATTCTCGTCAGAGAAACCCCCTCCGTTATCTTCGCCCTTGAGGAAGACTGGAACTAAGAAGAAGCTCATCCTCGAGCTAGTTCCTGGTTACCAAACTGACCTTTAAGTTAACTTGTTCAAGTTCAACTTATTCTCGTCAGAGAAACCTCCCTTCTATATCCTCGCCCTTGAAGAAGACCCCCCACCACCCGAGTACAGTCCTCGCCCATGAGGAATTACGTAACGAAGGAAAAAAGCTCCTTCTCGAGCCCGTTACCCGGTGGTCACATCAAACTCTAAGATAACTTGGTTTAAGAACCAAGTTCAACTTACTCTCGCCAGAGAGACCCCGCCTACCCTGGTGCCTTCTAAAGCCCCGTGATTGTTCTCGCTCTTGAACCCATCCCCCACCTTGAATACCGTGTGGACCCCCATCTGCTACACTCGCCAAAGTACTTCGTGATCTCGACCACATCCAACAATCTGGTCGAAGCACGCGTCAAAGGACCTACCAGATTCCTGTGGTGTCTGGGGCTCATTGAGTTCAAGGTCAAACTCAAACCAGCCGCCAGAGCAACCAAGGTATTTAAACTCCCGTAGAAACAATTAGCCTATTTCTTGTATATTGAAGTGAGTATCGAATTTAGCCAATATTAGAGGGTCAAGTTAATTGAAGTAATTATTGTGTATTTTAAAATTCATAGTATTTCTGTGGGTCATGTTTTATTTTTGTGTATTAACTTGTTAATTTAAAATATAAGTTTATTAAGGGAATTCCTGTGCGTTTCTCTATATCCTTACGTGTTTGAAGCGGCTTTTCTTTTATAACAACAAAATTAGCACTCTTAGAACAAAGCCTAGTTCATCAAAGAAGTATATCACGACCACAAAGGACACCACGACAAAAGTAATGTCAGGTGTGGAGTGATCAAATGTGGCATTCTGCTACATGTTTGCCAAACTCGATTAAAGAAGAAATAAAGTTGTTTATCTACTTATGATATTGAAATCGGGTTCAAGGGAAAATTTCACATTATTCTCAATTACTCTATCAACTTCATTTATTTTGCTTACTTGATTAACATTAAGTTCAGAATTGACGTCCAAGTCAATGAACTTTATTGAATTTGTATAGTATTATTGAGTCTCTTCCATGTTATAGTTGTTGGTTTCACTTCAAATTCATCATTCAGTTTCAATTGAAATATTTAAGTCTTCTCGTCTACTGTCCACAAATTTTCACTATGCTGAAGGGACGCCATTGCCAGACACGCTGGCAATTAGCTCCTACACAAGTCATCACGTTCATAGTGTTAAAATGTCCTGGAGTCCTTGGGCTTATCTACGATTGTCATTCTGATTCTTATACGAAGTTCATTATCGGGTGGGGATGTCGTAAGGTTTTAAAACGGACGGTTTGGATCATTTAATTACCTTGTCTCTTTTCTTTCAATTTGTGATATCGAAAATAATTTGCCATGTGACCAAAAATCCTTTTCTTGAGCATTTGGGGAATCACCATCTTAGAGGCCCACAAGGGGATGTCAGCTGGAGCATAGGCAACCACGTTGCTGCGGCTGACATCTGTAAAATTGCGTGCTGCCCTAGGGGTAACATTACCCACAGTTTTCCTTCCAGTCCCAAAGCCTGCAGGAAATCCGCAGCTATATATCTTCGAGACATTTTCACTTTTTCTACTTTCACCATTTTTTTACCGATCTTACAAACCTTCTGCGTGATATGGCATCGTTGCTATTGGGCTTTAAATTCAGCCACACTCCTCTCTTCGGGGAGAGGTGCTAGGAAGTATTATGTCTTGACACCAGGTAGCGTTCAGGTGGAACCTTCGTCACACCGGTGCAGAGGGACCTGTTCTGCGTCAGAAGTATGTGGATATAGACCCCTACCGGCAGGATTATTCATCATAAATGAGTGAAGATCGGCGGTAAAATCACTACTAATTTTTTTTCGGAAAAAATGGAATTAGCGAAACAATTGCAAAAAAAAAAATCCTTACATGAAATAGAGTCCATTAAGGATTTTTCTTATTTGGTGAATGTGGTTTGTAAAGTCTTAAAAAAAAGAGAACATTATGGGGGAGATGGATTATGATAAAAATATGTATAGTTAATAGACAAATATTCGAACGGAAAGTTTATATTATGTATTATTTTTTGTATGGGTGGTGCTGATACGAGATGAGTCTGACATACATACTCGTAGCATGGTCTGGGCACTGGCAAAAATAAAATCAAATAAATTCTAAGGACTTAGACCATTATCGGTCGTTTAAAAACTCAATGAAACGTAAGTATTTAAAGGGTTAAAGTTCAGATAAATTCACTTGCTTTTCGGAGACGATATCGGTTTCTAATGATCCGCGTGAAGAGACTTGATAGATTTCTAAAAATAAAAATAAATTTATATTAATTAAATTTTAAAATAGGTGTAGATAAAGATTTACAATTAAATAGTTTTATAATTAAAGGTAGATAATTCTCACTTACCTGTATTAGCTTCTTCAAGATGCACAATGTATTTATCGTCTGAATTTACCACTTCTTTATCTTTTGGGAAGTCCACAATTTTAACCAAAAATTTATCTAAACCGTCTAAATTTTAAAGATTTATTCCTCTTCTTGCCATCTAAATACCAGAAAAATACATTAATATTTTATAAATTATAACAATTAGGTATTTCCAACATCCCATTTTTGACCCCACCTTGACATACAATGGGTCTTCTTATGATAATTTAGAAAGTCATATGTTTTTACTGTACAGTGGTCAGTTGTACTGACCACCGGTTTTCTTCCTTTTTCTCTCTATAAAAATAATATCAATTATAGGCTTCCTAAATCATCCCATAATAAATTTATATTACATTGGAGAACTTTTATTAAATCTAATGGCAAAAATAATTGAATAGAAAATCGTACTTACCTTATCTCACCGATATATTCAAAATACTGGCCACCATCTGCTCATTGCTCAAGTAACTGAACAAATATAGTTACCAGATATCTCAATTCTCTTTTCCTGATTCTTAAATAATTCAAGTGGTTAATTTCGAAGCACATTAACCTAAGGCAAAATAAATGCTATCGAAGTGGTGGTCAGTTGAGCTAACCACTATGCTACAAAGGGTTAAGACAGAGCCTCTATTTATGCCAAAGTGAAATTACCGATTACATTACATCACAGCAGAAAACACATTCCCAGGCTAGTCAATGATAAAGAGATGAAAAGAGGAGATGTAGATTGGCGAATGGATCCTAGTGAAATTTCAGTAACAAAATGGATGGACAATAGATCAGTCATGTTCATTTCGAATATACATGATCCGAGTCAAGACAACGATATATGTAGGAGAAATAAAGATGGGAGCATGAGCTAGATAGGTGGAAGCATTGCAATCAAAGAATATAATCAACATAGCACAGGAGCGTTTGGAAAAAAATATAGGGTTTTAGTGCAATAAATAAATAAAAGCTGAAACTTGGTACAAATATAGGGATTTGTGACTTGAACAACATATCAAAAGTCCCATGGACTCCCGCGCTTGTGTTAGCCACCATATTGGAAAATGGTCGCCATATTGGAATTTCGTTAAAATTCAAATATCTCGTAAAGTAATAGTTTTATCAAAATACACCACTCAATAAAAGTTGTTCGGAACTGATTGTTTTATAGCGCTGACTAGGTTATTTTACAAAACTATGTAAATGTATATGGAAAAAATTAAAAATATTGAAATTGAAGTAATAATAAGTTTATTTTCAAAGACAATTTCCACAGAACTGGTGGCCTGTATGACCAAATGCTTCTATACACAGGTTGTAGAGCAAATTTTCTTCTTTTGAAATATATATATAAGTTTATGCATATTTAAAAAAAAAATGAGGAAGTTATGAGTGAAAATAAACGGAAAGCCAATATGGCAGATTGTCATACATACAAAATCAAACAGTACTATTTTTTAAATAAAAGGATAGCCTTAACTTGCGCACATTCTGCTAAATTACTGAACAATAGTGTCTTTATAAACATAATTATTCTTTTCTTAATAATGAAATTGCAAATTGCAGTGATAGGAACTCGTGCAAATAACATTTTTCCTTTAGTATCAAACAGGATGCCTGAAAAAGCATGAGCTTTATATTAATGAGCTCTCTCGTACAAATATATTGTGTACGAATTATAATACATACAGTTCTGTTATACTTACATACACAACAACAGAAGCAACAAAGGAAAAATCCTTCAACTAAGATAAGTGACAAATTATTATTTGTTCATTAATACAAACATAAACACTTAGACACAAGAAAGATGGCAGCAGGTTTGCTTTAAATGTTTGTGCAATAAGTATGTCATAAATGGTACTCATGAAACTAATTAAGGTTTGAATTAGATCTAAACATCACACAGAGCACACACACATGCTTCAAGATCAGTTTTCTTTCATTTCAGTGTCTTCTTCAGCATCTTCCTCAAATGGAAGTGAATTTTCACATCCAGCACCACGGCACTGGTCACACGTGGATGAGCACGATGAACCAGCCCTCCGATATTCGCATTGATGGCGGCAACCTTTGCGACAGTTACAGCTGACTAAATGTAACAGGTTATCTGGAGCTGGAGGTTTGATTGAGGGGATTGTTTTCCGTCCGGTTCCGCAACTCTCCCATCCCCATTTGACTAGAGAGAGATGGTTACCATACGAATGTTGCACTTGGAAGAACACCCTAAACGAGTGCAAACGAGCTGCATCACTTGTTGGTGGTAATGTGGATAGCTGAAACTCAGATTTAAGTGACATATTTGCTACTGTTCTCTTGTATGCATATAAGCGATACTTATCAAATGTTTGAGAGGAGGAAAGCTTCACCAGCTTTGGCCACTTCATCTTTAGATGCTTCTGGGTTATCAAATAGACACTGTGTCGCACATGTCTTTGGCTATTCTTCAGGATATCAAATGACCTTTTTTCGCCTTTCCCATATATAGCTGATGTTGTGTCGCAGCCTGTAACTGCGTGGAGGAACAGCAGATGTTGTCGAACATGTCCCATGTTAGCTTGAAGTTTACTAATATCATAGGTCTTGTTGGGATTGTGGGCTTTACCAGGTTTAATAAAAAGTATTTTCGTAGATGACTTATAAAGTGATATAAGAAATACAAGCAAGTCTGTGTCGTCACGCAGTAATGCTACATTTGGTCCAGTATTTTCTGATGACCAAGCAGTTTGGACAATGGACGTATCTGCATCATCCTTGGCACCTATAAACGTAATACCAGCAGACTGCAAGTGTTCCTTCAGCTTATTGATCAGCTGTGTTTTGTTACGCTTATTACACAGGAAATCTGCTTGTGGTAAGGTTGTGTAACATTCTTCTTCCACTGCAACTTCTATAGAACAATGTTTGGATGCCCTAAGATTTTATTCCTGAGATTTGCTCGTTGGTGTTACTGGGTAGCCGTCAAACACAACTGTGGCATTTTTGCCATAATGATTGAGTACATAACCTGTGTAGGCTTGGAAGATAACCCGGTACACAGCCGGCCTTGGTCACACAACTTTATGAAGGAGATGACCACCATCCACAACATACTGGTATTCATCTGAAACTAACCCTTCCCAAGGTCCATAAGATTCCAACTTAGTTGCTAATGTTGCTTTGTTTCCTTTTCTCATTGAGATGTCATCGAAGAGTAAAAGAGATTTAGGGGCCAGCTCATAGGTCATATAATTGGAAAGTTAATCGTCATCTTTAAGGACACATATTATTCTGCGAATAGCTGTTGATTGTTCACTGCGATAAAGTCTTGACTAAAAATCAGTCCATTTCTCATTACTGATATTGACTGCACTGTGTTCTTTCGTTTCAGGTGTATAGCTGAGAACTTCTTGCCATCCATGTCATGCATTTCCTTCAAGCCAATTGATTTTGCTGTGTCACAGTTCACTAAATCATTAGCAATTATCCCTGTCGTGGTATGACATTACATTATATCAATACCATATTATATCTATAGGGGAGGGACCAATAACTTAAAGGCGAACCGACAAGGAACGGAACGCCACGAGTTTCGACGCGTGGAACAACGAGATAAAAGTGCAACGACGTCAGGTAAAATTTGGGCAAAGGCAAAGCTCAAGGTTATTTAGAGAGGCATGTACAAAAATATAATTTTATTTACAAAAATAAGAGAATAAATAGGCAAAATTACATCCCAGAATTAATGCGCAAAATTATATCGGTAAACGAGGGGGGGAACTGTAGTTATGCGTCAGACACTGAAGTTAAAGATTAATGTATCACAAAAGGAGACTATTCAAATGGGGAGGATTAACTCAATACAGGCCATAAACGTGAGGCGAGGGCGCTCGGAGCTTCTGAGCGGGAAGTTAACGTCATGAAAGTTTTCCAAAAGGGGGGAGCGGTAACGTCCGGTCCAGGGGAGAGTATTTCGGCCACCAGAAAACGAGGGGCGAACGAGGAGGGCTTCGACACGAGTTGATGAGTGGAGTCGGAAAAATCGCTCGGTAGCGATCGTCAAATGGAATTACCTCCCTGCCTGGGGCTAATTCCAACACCCAAAAAGTTCAGCCGTCGCTTTGCTTTGTTGTTAGCACCTGACTTGGAACTAGGGGAAATCTTCTTGGGTCCGGGCGAGACTCTTCAACTCTGTGTCTACCTCATGGGAGCCGAGGCGATTCTAACCCGTGTAAAGGTAGACCGTGGTGGACGCGGTTCGAGGCTACCTTTTGTGGAAGGGAAGGGGGGGTAGGCTTACCAATTTATGCATAACAGAACCTTCTCCAGAGCATGGAACTTCTGTGCTGGAAAAGAAATTCCACGTGGACTTCCTCCACACATCTCCCAACCGAAAGATAGTGCTTTACAGAGCAGTTGCGTAGGAAAGGATCATCCCACCCGTCAACTAAAATTATCAAGGGTCTAGGGAAATTCTGACCTGCCACGACAGGTGTACACACAAAAAAATAAACATGTCAATTCTAAAGACAAGTTAACTAGTACAATTTTAAACAAAAAAAAATTACAGGAGATTATTGGCAACATTTCAGTGGAACCCCCCCAAATTGATACAATTAAATAGAGGCATAAGTGTAGGACTAAAGACGAAACAATTGAGTGGACCCCCAAAAAATCATAATTAATAACATTATTGAAATAATATATGCAATTCACGTGGAAAACCTCCGCTCCCGCCAGAGTACGGATGAGGTAATCCACGGGTCCTCTAGCCTCGAAGACGGGGTAGGATCCCTTCCACTGGCTAAGGAGTTTGTTGCTTCCCGTGGGAAGTAGCACCAGCACCTCCGCGCCAGGCTTGAATTTTCGTTCTCGTGACTTAAGGTCAAAGTAGGTCTTATACCTATCAATAAGTCCTTCTTCACGAGATACGACACTCGTTTGTTACTTCGGGTGGACTCACGCTCGAGGGCTTTAGTTTTCTCCGAAAGGGAGAGGAGAGTTGCACACTCCTTCTGGGCGCGGGCAAACTTATCGCTCCGGAGGGCTTGGAACTCCGGATCGATAGGGGTTTCCAATGGAACGGGTGCATGAGATTCCAGGGTTGCCTGTGTACGGGTAATCACGGGCTGGGCCACGGGATGGTCGTGGATTACGGGGTTCTGACCGAAAAAAATGGAGCAGAACTGGATTGGGGCCGCTACCACTTCGGCCCAACCGGACATATAGTCACACTCGATGTGACAACGAATTACTGGGAAACGACTGGCCCAGCTAAGGTAGTCGTGGACCACCGCAAATTTCTTGTGGTAGGGGCCAACAGGTGGGGAGTAGGTCCTCAGACACCATGATGCAGGTGCACCCGGTATCACAGACGAGGGTGGATACTCGGTGACCGTTCACACTTCCGTTCTCTAATTTCAATCCACCAGGGTTGTTCTCATTAAAGAGGAAGTTTAACTGATGGACCGGGTATTTGGCGGGCGAGGGAGGATCGGGAGTCTCCTGAGGCGACGGAGGAGGATCAGGGGCGGCCCAGATTTAGTGCATTTGGTGGAACTGAGAGTTTGCGAATCGGGAGTTTTGAGGACAGTTCGTGCGGTAATGGCCGGGAACTCCGCAGGTGTAGCAGACGATCGGGTTGTTTTGGTACGGCACAACCGGGGGAGAAGAAACTAGGGGCTTAACATCTCTGTGTTCAGATGGATGGAAGTTTCTTGGCTTCGAGGTACTAGGAACTTTGGTAAATCTTGGAACCAACTTAGGAGAGGTCTTAGGACCATAAAATTTAGTTTTGGGGGGCGATTAGGGAGCCTTTTTAACATCCTCTGGGTATAAATTGTGACTACCTACGTAGACATCAGCCTCTTCCAAGCACTCCTTGAAAGTGGCACAACGTTTATCCTTAATGAAGGCGTGAATTTCGGGAGCCATAGCAGCTAAAATTTGATCCCTAGGAAGAAGTCCAGAAGGGACTCGTAGACCTGGGGAATCTTGCACGCATCGAGCAAACACTGAAGGTGTCTTTGGAGGATGTACCCGTGTTGCCGAAATGTTTGACCAGGGCGGATCCTTTCCTAGCGGAATCGGGAGTGGTAGAATTCGCAATTCATATGAACAGCGGCTTACAATTTGGACTTTAACGTGGAATAGTCCAACGTTGCTTCCGGGGGAAGGGAGACGAAGATATCTCTTAACTGGGCATTTAGGAGGGAAAGTAAGCGAGCGACGCCATCATTTTCGAGATCTCATCTATTGATCTAAAAGATTCTCTCAAAATGGGTCAAAAATGACCCAAAATCCTCTCCATCATTAAACTCGGGAAGGTTGACTGAAGGAGTTGGGGGAATTCCAGGCCGGGAACCGATGGACTGAGAATCCATTTGATTTCGGCTCATTTTCAGCTAATGCTGCCTAATTTGTTCACGTTCTTCTATCTCCATTTTGTTCTTCTCCATCTCCATTTTCAGTTTGTTCTCTTCCATCTCCATCTTCAGTTTGTTCTCCATCTCCGTTTTTCTTAGTTCCTCATCCCTTTGCTCTGCCTGTTCGTTCCTCTCTTCTTCCTGTACGTAATTTAGCAGGTCTTTGCCCGAAAGACCTAACATTTCACTCTGATCTTGAATCGGGGAGGTTGACTGAAGGAGTTGTGGGAATTCCAGGCCGGGAACCGATGGACTGAGAATCCATTTGATTTAGGCTCATTTTCAGCTAATGCTGCCTAATTTGTTCACGTTCTTCCATCTCCATTTTGTTCTTCTCCATCTCCATTTTCAGTTTGTTCTCTTCCCTCTCCACCTTCAGTTTGTTCTCCATCTCTGTTTTTCTTAGTTCCTCATCCCTTCGCTCTGCCCGTTCGTTCCTCTCTTCTTCCTGTACGTAATTTAGCAGGTCTTTGCCCGAAAGACCTAACATTTCACCCTGATCTTGAATTTCTCGAAGGATGACATTGTTACGCAGTTAACTGAGGGAACACTGACACGCGAACGAGCTAGGACACTACCCACGCGAAACGAATACCTGAATATTCGGGAAGGCCTTGTTCACACACAAAAAAAAACTTATGATACAGCTACCTACCTCTGCTGTTTCTAAGCGGAGAAAAAAAAATTAAAATGGTCCTACCAGAATTAGGACACCAAAGACCTTAACTCTTTTGAATTAAGTACCAGGAGAGTCTCCAAAATTTAAACACAATAAAAAAAAATAATTACCTGGGGTCCAACACAAAATCTAAATAGATTAACGTTCCACTGCTCTTCAATTAACTTGAACTTGCCTTCTGCCAGTACAATATAAACATTAAAATAAAAGGGATAGACGTGAATAACAAGGGAACTTCTAATTTCGAAATTAAAATGACACGGGTTCGTAAAAACCCTAAACACACTTGACACCAGAATTATATAATATGTATATTAATAAATATATATGTCGTGGTAGGACATTACATTATATCAATAACATATTATATCTATGGGGGAGGGACCAATAACTTAAAGGCGAACCGGCAAGGAACGGAACGCCACGAGTTTCGACGCGCGGAACAACGAGATAAGAGTGCAACGAGGTCAGATAAAATTTGGGCAATGGCAAAGCTCAAGGTTGTTTAAAGAGGCATGTACAAAAATATAATTTTATTTACAAAAATAAGAGAATAAATAGGCAAAATTACATCAGAGAATTAATGCGCAAAATTATATCAGTAAACGAGGGGGGGAATTATTGTTATGCGTCAGACACTGAAGTTAAAATTAATGTATTACAGAAGGAGACTATTCAAATGGGGAGGATTAACTCAATTGGGTTGCTGAAAGGAGTAGAGGGGTTGGCTTACGGAGGATTCCGGTTGAGACGTCAGGGTAAGGCTTCACGGATGTCTTCTTCAGGCAATAAACGTGAGGCGAGGGCGTTCGGAGCTTCTGAGCGGGAAGTTAACGTCATGACGGTTTATAAAAGGGGG
This sequence comes from Ceratothoa steindachneri, assembly GCA_963969495.1. Lineage (NCBI taxonomy): Eukaryota > Metazoa > Arthropoda > Malacostraca > Isopoda > Cymothoidae > Ceratothoa > Ceratothoa steindachneri. The sequence goes on along the minus strand of OZ018321.1, from coordinate 134,286,164 downwards.
TGAGGCGGTAACGTCCGGTCCAGGGGAGAGTGTTTCGGCCACCCGAAAACGAGGGGCGAACGAGGAGGGCTTCGACACGAGTTGATAAGTGGAGTCGGAAAAATCGCTCGGTAGCGATCGTAAAAATGGAATTACCTCACTGGCTGTGGCTAATTCCAACACACAAACCGTTCAGCCGCCACTTTGCTTTGTTGTTAGCACCTGATTTGAAACTAGGGGAAATCTTCTTGGGTCCGGGTGAGACTCTTCAACTCTGTGTCTGCCTCATTGGAGACGAGCACTATATATGTCCGAGGCTCTCCCCGCGGGGTGTGTGGAAAACAGCTCTACTCTCGAATGGCCTCGAATCTTCTTGCTGAGGCGATTCTAACCCATGTAAAGGTGGACCGTGATGGACGCAGTTTGAGGCTACCACTTGTGGAAGGATGGGGGGGGGGGTAGGATTACCAATTTAAGCCTAACAGAACCTTCTCCAGGGCATGGAACTTCCGTGCTGGAAAAGAAATTCCACCTGGAAATCCCCCACAATCCCTGTTCCAAGGGATACCAAACCACTAAATTTTTCGTGAAATGAAGAGTGAGATCGTAGCCAGTTTTGCATTATGTGTAAGTGCTTCTCATCATAACACTGGCGTGATTCTCGCAATTCAACATGCTACTCAGTTGTTGCAGAGGAAACACCAGTAAATCTCTCCACAGCTTCACAAACTTGTGTACTTGCTGGCATCGCTTTTATCCACTGGGCTAAAGTGCTCTCAGTAATACCCCTGTTACGCGTAAGCCCTCCAGAAGATTTAAATCCCTTCATCAGATACTGGTCAATTACCATATCACTCCATGTCCCTGACCAGTAACGATTGCTACGACGCATCGTGAAGATTCCATCTGTGGTCAGTTTCTCATATTCTTTCTCTGTCATTGTACTTGAACGTTCATTCATTTGCTTCAAATAGATCTGTGCTGCTTTGGCATAATGTAGATGTCCTGCAGCATGGAAATGTGTAAGCATCTCTCGTACACAATACAGGTTTTAATCCCACAGTCCTGTTCGTTCAGCTCTCACAAAGAACTCAATTATGGATACTTGTTCATGATTTCTGCAACCAAAGTCGTGTTGTGCGACTCAAGTCCTTTTGGTTGATGATGTTTATCAGTTTCTCATTAATTTCTTTTAGGATTTCATTGTTTATAACGTCTTCAACATCAATTTAATGGGTCAAGAAGAAGTAAAAGTTCTCCAAGATTGCACTACGTTCTTTATCATTCATATTGCGATCATCTTCTGTAAGAGCAGCCTGTGTAAGAAAGTGAGCTCGAAGGGCATGGTCGTATGCATGGCCAGACAGCATGTACCTCACAGAAGTTTCAGCATATATTGTTGCCCACACTTCTTCCAGTCCACTTCCACGTATTATGGTGCCTATTGCTCCCATAAAGGACATGAGTAAATGCAAACCACCCAAACGTACAACTACTTTTGCCAAGGACTTTCCTTACCAACTGCAGCAACTATTTCAAATGCTTTCATATAAAGGGGCTGGTCAAAAGTAACCACACAGTGAATTTGATCCTGGGACTTAGTACTCTCTACAGCATGCAGGAGTACTGTGTATATAGTTGATAGATTCCCTAGGTCCAAGTTGATGGAGGGAAGTGCAAGTATATGAGAGTTTCAAAGGGAAGTGCAAGTATATGAGAGTTTCAAAGTTAGCACCTTTCATTGCCTCCTGCATGTAGCTATTCCAGCCTGGAGTTTTGCTGGTACTTAAGTAGCTTCCACATATCCATAAGCTATTTAACTATTTAGCATGTTTCACAGTTACTGGTTGATATGTATCGCATGAGATAGATGCCTTTACTGTGATATTTTGCAGACCTGACATGCTTGTAGGTTTTCTATGTCTTTATTGGAATTGTTTCTCCAGCGTTACTTGAACTACTTACATCCCCGACTCTCTGAACTGCAGTACTGGTTAATACTGCACTAGTAGGAATTACACATTTCACACCACCCATACTGTGAAACGTTCTCAATCCATCAAGAGTGCGAATGTTGAAATCTGCATTATCAAAGATATATTGGAGAAAACCATCTTCTCTTATATTCACAGATGCAGTCCTAACTACTGAGTTAACGTAACGTAGAGTCTCCTACCTTGGCCAGAATATCAATTAGCTGGCGAGAAGCAAAGTGCCTATGTAGGAAAACAGATAAAGATATCTGGAGTGAAGACAAGAATGACCTCGGTTGTGCTGCAGATATGATTGCATGTTGTACGCTTAAGCGCTTCTGCTCATTTTCCTTATGTTCATCCCTACGCTTTGATTTTGTTACTTCGTCAACAAAGTCACGGAGAGTTTCTGGCACCTGCTTTATTGAGGAATTAGTAATGTCTTCACATACTGGATACAGAAAATTGTCATACACACGTGCACGTATATCTTCACGTATGATGGCGGTGGCTGTTAGTACAATTCGACGTCTCTCATCTGGAATATTGCTTTCTCTGTTTTTATACCATGAGTCTGCTAAGGGTCTACTGACTGCTTCACTGAATGAAACAATATCATTGCCTTTACATTTACTGGCAGTGATGCTTTCTCCATATCTGTCTAGCAGTTTTTGTTTCAGTGTCCTAACTGTGTATACAGTCTCTGTTGTGTCTGCAGCCTCAATCATCATCTTGTGCAATTCCTGCAGTGAGTACTGGCACTCATTGTCGTCATCTATAATGTCACCCAGTCTATTTAAAGCTTCCGATGCACCTGCCTGGCATGGTCTTCCAACTGTTTTATGAGAACAGGGTGCACCACTATCACAGCTAGTTTTGCAGAAATCATTGTAACACTTCCGATGATACTTAGACTCTGAAGCTACTAGGTCAATGAGACTGTCAATCCTGCTTAGTACCAAATAGCCAAATTTACCATTGCGTTCCTTTGCTCCTGTCCGAACTGTTTCCTGTAGTGTCAGTGTAGTAACTTCATGTATGGACCTACGGTACTTCCTTAGCTTTTTATTTTTAAGCTCTGCAGTTTTATCAGCTGTTTCACCACATAATAATTCGGTTATTTCTGATCGCAGACAAGGCACTTTCTTGTGTGGCTCCTCTATGTCCTTATTTGGAGTAGGTTTTCAAGTGTACGATTTACGGCAGTCGATATGTATTTGTAAAGAAGTTTTGTTCTTGAACTGTTCATGGAACCCATCCTCTCGAGCCGGATTGGCGGTTATCAAGGTTTGCAGTCCTCGAGTCACCTCTACACTTGGAGATTCTTTTAAGGGAAGCTCACATATCAGACAATCCATCACTTCTGGTACCTGGAAGAAGAAAACATCGGTCAGTGTCTTGCGTTTTTCTCCATTTATGCCTCTTAACTTCCTTATTTTTTAAAATATGCATAAACCTGTATATATATATATATATATATAAATATATATATATATATATATATTTTTTTAAATGAAGAGGGTTTGTTCTACAACTTTTGTTTAGGAGCATGTTGTCATACAGGCTACCAGTTCTGTGGAGATTATCTTTGAAAATAAACATATTACTTCAATTTCAATATTTTTAATTATTTTCCATATAAATTTACTTATCCTTGTAAAATAACTTAGTCAGTGCTATAAAACAATCAGTTCTGAACAACTTTTATTGAGTGGTGTTTTTCGCTAAAACTATTATTTTACTTTACAAGATATTTGAATTTTAAGGGAATTCAAATATGGCGGCTGACGCAAGCGCGGGAGTCCATGGGACTTTTGATGTGTTGTTCAGGTCACAAATCCCTATACTTTTGCCAAGTTTCAGCTTTTATCTCATTATTGTACCTCAAAACCCTAAAGTTCCTGGGCTATATGGGTTATGTTGACAAAGCTGAGATGTTAATAAGTTTGTATGGCTTAAATAGAAATTAGCAAAAAGTGGTGGCACATAATTTTATTCCATTCTTTGAATGTCGTAGTGGTAAATTATTTTATAATCTTTAGGCAAATTTAGCCTGAAAATCAAAATATATCACTAAAAGATTACAAAATTAAAGTAATCCATGGGTTGGTGTGGTTTACTGCTTTAGTAAAAGGCAAACAAAAGGGGTTGAAGGGACCCACCATCACCTCTCTCGCTTGAACATTGCAAAAGGCATAAGGCAAGAGTCAAGATCGCATTATGATTGGATGGAGCAACACATATGCCATTTTTAGGCAAAATATTTTGTCGCTGTAATTAATGCAGCACTAAAATAAATCAACATCGTACTAAATATGAATGTACTGTTTGTAAAAGTACCACTTTGTAACAATTCAAATCAATGTTTTAAACTGTTTCAACAAAAATAAAATGTTTTTTATCACCAATAAATAGGAATTTTAGTCAGACTATTTTACCTTAGAGGTACAGTGGTTAGCCTTACTAACCACTTCCGGTAGAACATGACTGAGCAAAAGTATTTTCAATTCATTTATTTCCTTTTTAGAAAGGTAGATAGACTATAAAAAAATACTATATGGTAGAATTTTCTTAATAAAACAGGTAGCGTTCCTCAAAGTGAAGAAAAAAAAACCTGTCCTTGTAAAAAGGTAACACGTAAACACATGTTAAGCAGCTCGGTCTAACAAATACAACTGTGCAAATCTTGTTTCATCTATGTGGTGACCTTCGTTCGCCTCGATCCGGCTAGATGGAGCGAGATAAATCTTTGGGGGAATTTGAAACCTCGAAGTGCGTGGATATCAATAAAATTAAGTAAGAGTGCGGTTGGCCAAATTAATATAACTTCTTAGAGGTTCTGGGCAAAGAAACTGGTGAAACAAAAGTATACTTTACTATTTACAGGCAAAATACAAATAAAAGAATGGATTCGCAAAGTTACATTTTAAGGTCATATGAGCTCGGGGGTTAAATGGACAACGTGAGGCGGATGGCGCGCCGACAAACTAACACACACACAATTCAAAGAATACACGACAGAGTTGCTCGCGAAGCCTACTCTTAGCCCTATGCTCCGGGGAGTTGTCGGAGGGAGAGATTGCAAAATGGCAATTGCAATCGCCACGTTTAACCTCGAGGGAAAGGATCGAGGGAGTACTATGCCGGACGGGAACGAGCCGATTCCCGAATAATGGTCACTTGCCGAGAGACTATCGTTTAATCTGGAGAGAATTCTTGCCTTGAACGCGTCGCGTTCAAGGGGCTGGCTGATACTAATTTCTTGAGGTCCGTATCTGATATTTTATACGGGGCTCGCCGGAAGTGATTTGCCCCGAGGTCCCGGAAAGGAGTCTGCCTTATCAGACACGGTGCCGAGGGAAGGGAACCTTAGCCTGGTTCACACGACCTCGCGGAGCTTCCACTGCTAGCTGCGGTTTGCTCAGTTCATCTAACGCTCTTGTTATTGCCGAAAGTGGGTTGGCTTTTCAGGGCAGTGCTCAAAGATTTCCGTCCGTATGGTGCTTTTTTCTCTAACTATGACAATCATCTTTAGGTCAAAAAGCCAATATAACGTTTACAGAAGAGGGATCGAAAGAGAACTGTTTGACATCCGATTAAAGAGGCGTTTGTAGCACAGTAGTCAAACAGGAACCATTTGATCGGCGATTCAAGAGGCGTTTGCAGATGAAGAACCAAAAAGGAACCGCCTGAGCTTCGATTCAAGAGTCGTTTGCAACAGAAAAACAAAAAAAAAGGAACCGTATAACCTCCGATTCAAGAAGCGTTTGCAGCAGAGGAGCCAAAGGAGAACCGTTTGATCTCCGATTTAAGTCTTTTGCAACAGAAAAAACTAAAAGGGAACCGTTTGACCTCCTATTCAGGAGGATCTTATAGCAGAAGAACCAAAAGGAAACCATATGACTTATGATTCAAGAGGAGTTTGCAGGAAAGGAACCAAATGGGAACCGTTTGACCGCTGTTTCAAGAGTCGTTTGCAACGAAAAAACAAAAAAAGTAACTGTATGATCACCGATTCAAGAGGTGTTTGCAGCAGAGGAGCCAAAAGGGAACCGCTTGATCTCCGAATCAAGTCTTTTGCATTAAAGGAAACAAAGGGGAACCTTTTGATCTTATATGCAAGAGTCATTTGCAACAGAAAAACAAAAAGTGAACCATTTTATCTCCGCTTTAAGAGCCGTTTGTAGCAGAGGAACCAAAATGGAATTGTTTAACCTCCGATTCATGAGGCGTTTGTCGCAGAGGAACCAAAAGGGAGCCGTATGACCTATGATTCAAGAGGCGTTTGCATTTGCAGAAAAGGAACCAAATCAGAACTCTTTGACCGCCGTTTCAAGAGTAGTTTGCAACAGAAAAACAAAAGAGTAACCGTATAACCTCCAATTCAAGAGGCGTTTGCAGCAGAGAAGATATAAGTAAACCATTTGATCTTCGATTCAAGAGGCGTTTGTAGATGAAGAACCAAAATGGAACCGCCTGAACTCAGATTCAAGAGTCGTTTGCAACAGAAAAACGAAACTCAAACCTTTTGACCTCTAATTCAGGAGTAGTTTGCAGTAGATGATACAAAAGGCAACCGTATGATCTCCAAGTCAAGAGTCCTTTGTTGATGAAGGACCAAAAGGGAACCGTTTGACCTCTGATTCAGGAGGATTTTGCAGCAGAGGAACCAAAAGGAAACCGTATGACCTTCCATTTAAGAGGCGTGTGCAGCTGAGGAACCAAAAGAGAACCGTATGACCTCCGAGTGAAAGGTTGTTTGTAGTAGATGAACCAAATGGGAACCTTTTGATTTCAGATTCAAGAGTCATTTGCATAAGAAAAACGAAAAGTGAACCCTTTGATTTCCGATTTAAGAGGCGTTTGTATCAGAAAGACAAAAGAGGAACCATTTAACCTCCAATTTAAGAGGCTTTGGCAGCAGAAAAAACCAAAAGTGAACCGTCTGACCTTCGATTCAAGAGGCGTTTGTAGCAGAGGAACAAAAGGGAAGCGTTTAACCTGCGATTCAAGAGTTGTTTGAAACAGAGGAACCGAAAGGAAATCAGTTGAAGTCTGATTCAAGTCTTTTGCAACAGAGGAACTAAAACAGAACCGTTTGACCTCCGTTTCAAGAATCGTTTGTAACATAAAAACAAAAAGAGACCCGTATGATCCAAAAGGGAACCGTATGACCTCAGATTCAAGAGACTTGTGCAGCTGATGAAAATAAGGGGAACCGTATGAACTCTGAGTCTAGAGTTGTTTGCAACAGAAGAACTAGAAAGGAACGATTTAACTTCCGATTCAAGTCGATTGCAACAAAGGAACCGAAAGGGAACCGTACGTCCTCCAATTTAAGAGTCGTTTGCAACAGAAAGACCAAAAGGGAACCGTTTAACCGCCGATTCAAGTCGTTTGCAACAGAGCAACCGAAAGGGAACCGTATGGCCTCTGATTCAAGAGTTGTTTGCAACCGAAAACCAAAATAGAAACGTTTGACCTTCAATTAAAGAGGCGTTTGTAGTAAAGGAACCGTTTGACCTCCGATTCAAGAGGCGTTTGCAACAGAGCAAAAAAAACGGAACCGTACGACCTCTGAATCAAGAGTTGTTTGAAGCGGAGGAACGGAAAAGGAACCGTTTGACCTTCAATTCAAGAGGCATTTGCAACAGAAAGCTAAAATGGAAACGTTTGACCCCTGACTCAAGAGGCGTTTGAAGCAGAGGAACAAAAGGGAAGCGTTCAACCTGCGAGTCAAGAGTTGTTTGCAACAGAGGAACCTAAAGGAAATCAGTTAAAGTCCGATTCAAGTCTTTTGCAACAGAGGAATCAAAACAGAACCGTTTAACCTCCGTTTCAAGAATCGTTTGCAACAGAAAACAATGGGAGACGTGTGATCTTCAATTAAGCGGCGGTTGCAGCAGAGGAAACAAAAGGGAACCGTATGACATCAGCTTCAAGAGGCGTGTGGAGCTGAGGATACAAAAGGGAACCGTATGACCTCCGAGTCTAGAGTGTTTGCAACAGAAGAAACAGAAAGGAACGATTTAACCTCCGATTTAAGTCAATTGCAACAGAGGAACCAAAAGGGAACCGTATGACCTCCGATTTAAGAGTCGTTTGCAAAAGAAAGACAAAAAGGGAACCGTTTAACCACCGAATCAAGAGGCGTTTGCAGTAAAGGAACTAAAAGGGAACCGTTTGACATCCGATTCAAGAGGCGTTTGCAACAGAGCAAACAAAAGGCAACCGCATGACCTCTGAATCAAGAGTTGTTAGCAGCAGAGGAACGGAAATGGAACCGTTTGACCTACAATTCAAGAGGCATTTGCAACAGAAAACAAAAATGGAAAGGTTTGACTTCCGATTCAAGAGGCATTTGCAGCAAAGGAACCAAAAGGGAACCGTTTTACCTCTGATTCAAGAGGCGTTTGTAACAGAGCAAACAAAACGGAACAGTGCGACCTCTGAATCAAGAGTTGTTTACAGCAAAAGAACGGAAAGGGCACCGTTTGACCTCCAATTCAAGAGGCAATTACAACAGAACACCAAAAGGGAACCGTTTGACTTCCGATTCAAGAATCGTTTGCAGCAGAGGAACCAAAATAGAACCGTCTGAACTATTCAAGAGGCGTTTGCAGCAGCGGAACCGAAGGGGAACCGTTTGACTTCCGTTTAAGAGGCATTTGTAGGAGAGGAATGAACAGGAAACCATTTGACCTCCGATTCGTGAGGTGTTTGCATCAAAGGAACGGAAAGGGAACCGTTAGACCTCGGATTCAAGAGGCGTTTGCAACAGAAAACCAAAAGGGAACCACTTGACCTCCGAGTAGACAGTTTTCAAATATAATTATTTTTCCTTAAATGAAAGCGTGTGGGCGGAGACAAGTGTACTTTCTTGCCTCGCAGTTGAGTCTTCGTACTTTTGTTAGATATATTTACGGATTTATTGTAGTAGTTTTAGGAATTTCGTTTAAATAATGATGATTAAGATTGAAATCGGAGACAATTTTGATGGTGATATATAGGTCTCAAATACTGATTGTCAATAAGGAGTTCGATTCCTCTTCCTCCATTTGCGGTTTTAGTCGCGTGCGACTCTATATCTCACTATGTCAGTCGGTCCGTCCGTCTGTCTGGCTCCGTTTTGCTTGGGGGGGATGGGGGGGGAATAACATTGTTACTATTCGGCCGATTCTAACAAAATTTGAAATCATCATGTTGTTTTACATTCTCTTTCGAATGATATAATTGCCAAAGTCCTCCCCAGGTTATTCCTGGAATTATTATAAGTTTTGAATGTCGTAAGGTCATAAATTAGAATAAGTGAGAACACGCGACTTTGGTCAGCAGGCAGACCTTGTTATTTTTTAATTTGATATTTTGTTTATTTAACTGTTGAATTTGACTATGCTCATTTGTTTTTTAGTAACATTAAGCTAAAAAAATCATAACCGACATCAAAAAGAGTTAAAAATAAGTAAAATATAATACATTTTAATACGCTTTCTCACCAAAAGGTAAGAATAACTTATTTAGGTAATGGATGGTGCGAAAGACGTCCTTATTTTAGATTACTAATGTACCGCTAATGGCCCAAATCGTAGTCGCTGTTGCTACTTTGCCAGTTTTTTTTATGACATCCAAAAAATTGTGACTACCTCTTTTTGGTTATATTAAAAATATATCCGGGCTACAGTCTGTAAAGTTTGGGAACCTTTGATCAATGTGGTTCCGCTAAAGTATAACTTCAGATTTTTTAAGGGAAAACTAGCGAGAACATCTCCGCCAGAAGGTTGTAAGGACTGTGAAGGAAAGAGTGAGTATAGAGAAAATGTGTAGAAGATATGTAGCCACGGATTCACCTATTGGGGTTGGAGGGCACGTAACTGAGGGCGATGGGGTTCTTAAGACCTTCGTAACAAACATTGACCTCTAGAAATGCGAGATGAGGATGGCTCGATTCAGACTCCCGGAAATATTTCATTATCAAGAACAGGGACCTTGACCTTGACGGTTGATTTATGGTGAAGGGGAGAGAAAGATAGGGTCGGTTTTAGTACGCCTAAGGTCCCAAGAGTCAGAATTAGCGGTCAACCCTGCAATGTAGTTCATATGATATTGATTAGAAGAGGAATAAAGAAGGCAATCGAGAAAGCCATGTTTGACCCAGCTTGCTGGTTGCCCCTTCATCGGAATCTAATGTAGAGGTAGAGATCGACCGAATTGAGATCCAGCTAAACTTCTCATATCATGGGGCGAGATGCAATCTTCTGCTGTCTGTCCGAACCTCATCGTGACACTCAATCTCAGTCTTGACCCTCGAATATCAGTTCTCTCCACAGGCTCGACACCAATGGGACATTTTTTCTCGCCTGACGACCTTACCACGGCAAAGATTCAGGTCGTTAAATCTCGGATCTGGGGCATAATCACCAAGGTCAAAATTCCAAAGGACGAAATCTCTAAACCTAACCGCCGCGATTTCGGCGTTTTGAAATTACGGCTTTCGGGGTATAGAAAAAAAATAACCAGCATATTAAATTGGGATTTACAAGAAAAGATAAATTTCGCTAGATATGATGGTTTAATTATAAGAAAAATATAATGTGTGAATTTGCTTGAAGATCAAATAGTAAAAACCCCAAAACAATTACAATTAAAAATTAAATGATTACTTCCGCCTAAAAAATGACCAGAGGTTAAAATCCAGCAAATAAAACAGAGTTAATATGATGGATGAGTTGCAACAATCGCCACAGATTAAAAGGCTCAAGTAGCGAAATAGTTTCATACAAAATGGCTAGGAATCACAATTAACCGCACGCAAGTATTTTGAGGTTCTGTCGTGATTGTAAAAAACCCTACGTAATTGAACACAATTATGGACAACCGGTCAGATAAAACAAAAGGCAGTGTAATAACCAGTAATTTGTGTGATACTTCAGGTTGAGTGCTCATATAGCTTTGGGTGCTCGTTGGCGGAGACTGTTTTCGCAAGACAAGTGTTGCTAGTATTAGATCATCACTTAAATAATGCGGCATGTTGTCGTTCGGGTAACGTTAGAATCCTAGATAAACCCCGTTCATGACAACCAGTGGAATTTGAACAAAATCATTTAAAAATAACAGTGGAAGAAAACTAGATTGTAATTGTTGAATAATTGGCTGAAAAACTACATTCAACTCATTCCACTACGCATCGTCATTTAAAGGAGATGGGCAAAGGTTTCGCGATTGGGGCAGTGGATTCCTCATGAACTGCAACAATGCATCAACATTTGTTCATCTCTTCTCTCTCAACTAAAAAGTGAACCATTTTTAAGTAGGATTGTTACAGGAGACGAAAAATGGGTTGGGTACAATAACATTAAGCGTTTTAGACAATGGGGTAACAATAATAGCCCAGACGAAACAGGTGCCTCGTCCAAGGAAAATTCTCTTCTGCGTTTGGTGGGATATGAATGGTTATAATCCATTTTAAACTTCTCAACCCAAATTACACTATCAACACAGAGCTTTAATGTGCTCTGGTGGACCGTTTACCTGCAGTACTCGAAGAAAAAAAACGCTCACATTAATCGATAAAAGAAGCGTGCTCTTTTATCAAGACAACGTGCGACTTCATATCATAAGAGATACGATACAAAAGCTTAACTATTTCGAGTGGAACTAATGAGGCATCCTCCATCCTCACACGACCTCGCCCCATCCGATTACTATCTTTTAAGGAGTTTTGCGAACCACCTGAAGAGAATGAGGATATCAGCAAACGAAGAGGTCGAAAACAACCTTAAAGATTTTTTTTAATCAAAACCAAACGATTTTTACAACCATAGTATTGAAAAGTTAGTAGAACATGGAGAGTAGTGGTAGAAATAAATACTTATTTAAATATAAATGACTTCAAAGAGTTGTTTGATTTCTATCCCCAAAATAATGATAAACATGAAATACCACACTACTTATAGGATAACCTAATACCGTTAACCTTGACTGAGTTTATTTAGCAGAGCAGCACAGCTTCTTCTTTTCACTCTTCTAAAGAGGGAGGTAGAAAGATGCAAAAGGGTTCCTTTAGATGGACATGCAAAACAATCTTGGGATCAAGGGCAAACGAGATCCTTTCCTTAGGGATAATAAACCGATTTCGGGACATTCCTGACTCTTGAATCCTGACCAAATACGCAAGGTTTCGCTTCTCACTCGCCGGGCATGTCGGAAATGCCACTAGCGACCGCTTTTTCTATTCTCCATGATACTACGTCGCTACAGTGTGGCCGCAGTGCCGACAGAAAGGCGCTCATGAAGTTTGCGCGGGGCACAAATGACTTCTCTTTTTATTTCTGGGGTTGAGTCCAGGCAGAAGCAAATCTAGCTACTCGATCTGACTCAAAATGATTGAATTTTTATATAAACAAAGTATCGACATGATGTATGATACCCGAAAAAAATATAAAAACTTACTTCAACTGTCAATATCGTTTAGAAATTTGTAATAATTAAATAGCTATTAACCTATTTAATGTAAATGTACTGTTTTTCATCGAATAGGATGGCGCGGAGGTAATCTATTCAAAACATATTTGAATGAATAATTGACTAGATTCACTTTGAGTGTTAGATGGGTAGCCTGAATCAATAATTTTATAGCTCCCAATTGTTTTACTTTTAAATTTACTACATCTTTTTCTATTATGAGTGTTTTTCGAGTGTTTTGATTTTATAAAAAGAAGAAAATAAAAATAAATACGCTAAAATAAACCCCGGTGAAAAGACAAAGAGAACCAAGATTGTTTGTTTTTAGAATTTAGACCAAGAAGCGATTATTTTGAACGATTATAATCAAGTGCTGTAGGAACAGCAACTTGCTTAGGTATATTTATTAATTGTTTGGTGCGAAAAGATCAACTAGGTTCGTGTTAATGTTTTGTTTTTATTTTTGTTTGGGGGGGGGCGCTTTATTTGCATTTTAAGTAAATTCTTGGGTCATGGGAGAGATGGCTACGACTTAGCAAACTGGAAACAGTTTTCCACGTTGTGATAAGTAAAGATTCATTGGGTATGATCAGTCGTCGGATGAAAGTTCGTATTAAAATCGATGTTAGTTGTAGGTCCTGAATACGGTTTAGATTAGGTTAGATACCGGGTTTCGAAACGACATCATGGCATGAGTCTCACTTGACACATAAGTAATTTGATGTGAATATAATCCTCAAATTCGTTCGTGTTTTTTGCATTGTAACATTGAGCTTTGTGAACAGTCAACTGTCATCTGTAATTCGACCGCTTCCGTTCTGATCCTTCGCAGCTCTTAAAAAAAAAACAAAAACACAAAACATATGCTACCATACTTAATTGTCGGTTTGTTTCCTTATATCAAATTTTTGGCACCAAATCCCCAAAGAATGTGGATTAGAGGCTAAGCAAATCAGTTAGCCAAATATTTTCGCCGCGGCGAAATTGACCGAAGCATCGTCGGCTTAATTAAAGAATGCGGCGAGACAGTTCCGCCCGTTGCCACTCCCTTTCCATCGGGTTTTGCTCGTCGTTTCGTGTTGATCGATCATGAGAATAGAGCCAATGTTGTCTCGTCTAAAAAATTATGTTACAAAAGTACAGAAATTTTTTTAATAATAGTTTTATTCTATATTAATATATATACACGTGGTTAAAAGGAGCTTACTCCTAGCGACATGTTAAAAATTTCATAGGGATCATGATGATTTAATGATGTTTAAAAGGAATTTAGTTAAATTTATAAGAAAGAAGCCTGGCCGACAAAGACTACGAGTCCACTTAGGGCCCATCCTATTTACGTGGTACTTAACCTTGGGAAATTGGAATCCAGAGGGGTTTTAAACCCATTTTTAATTGGTAATAATAACCTCTGATAGAAGCCCATACCAAAAATTTCATTATTTTGAGGGCGCAGCGCCATTCAGTCCCCTTCGTTGTGCTGGTTGCCAACTGAAGTAATAATGTTGTGGAAAACCTTCAAAACTTTACTTCGCTTATTTCTAACAAATCTGCATTTTACTTCCTACAGTCTATAAGGATATTTGTCTTTTAAAGTCTTTCAAGCATTACTATATTCTGGCAGCCCAGAAGTCAAGAAGGTTTTTTTTTAGACTCGAGCCACCCTGTAGGAAGATAGAAAAGAGTCGAAGAGTGGCCAGTCATTCCCAAGTGGATAGGACACGGCCATCTCACTTGGATGTCTTCCACTTGAGTATGTTGCAATAGAACTTCCACCTCCTAACTGTGGAATGGACCGCTAGCACAGGGTGGTGCTCTAAAATCCCCGCAGCATGCAACAGCCTCTCCACTCTAACCCGGTCACTTAAGACAGAAAGCGCGACCCCACTTAATTGTGGTAACGTTGACGGGGGCCTACATCACAAGCTGTAGGATCAAAACTTTCTCCCTTAATCTCCCAAGAGGTCGGAGGGAGGAGAGATCCCATCTGCTCCCTGGGAGCTCGAAACAACTACATTCTAGAGCCAAATAGAACACCAGAACAGAACTGTATTCCTTCAAGGCTACGGTTAGGCCGAGTCGAAACCCCACTTACGAATACATTTACACCAGAGTTAAGCCACATCGGGCGTGGTAAGTTACTGGATAGAGTCCTAATTCGAGTCGATTTGACAGCGGTTTCCAGATGGTTCGAATCCCATGCTAAACTATAGGTCTCTACTGAGGGATAATAAAAGACTTCAAAGCGAGTATGGTTAAGTGGTAGAACCCTTTTACCAAGAGTGGAGATCATTAGTAAAAATCTGTACCAATAAAACATATCGGTAATAACCTCTTTATTATTATTATTATTACTCCGAAGCTAAGCCAAATAAGGCAATTATGAACAGGCACAATCTCACCATTTGATTTCCACATTAAATTTGTCTGGATACGACCCACCCTTTTACACAATTCACTATTGACGACTCTTTGGAAGTAGTCACTCTTTTATACGATACAATATGGAAGACTGTAGGGAGGTCGTCACACTATTATACAATTCAATATGGAGGACTCTAAGGAGGTCGTCAACTATTACACAATTCACTATGTACACCTCTAGAAGAAACGTCACCCTTTTACCTAATTTAAAATAGAGGACCATAGGGAGATCGTTGCCTTTTACATAAGTCAGTATTGACGACTATAGGGTTGTGAGGGAATCCCCACGGGGAAGCTCTTGAGCAGAACGGAACTTCCATGCGCAACAGAACGCCCAGTTAGGCCTAAATTGGTAAGCTTCCCCCCCCCCCCCCATCCTTCCACAAGCGGTAGCCTCGAGCCATGTCCACCCCAACTCACTTTTATACGGGCAGAATAGCCTCTGCAAGAAGATTCGAGGCCATTCGAGAGTAGAGTTGTGTCCCGCTTACCGCCCCCCACTCCGGGAGAGCCTCGGATATAAATAACGCTCGACTCCCATGAAGAGACACAGAGTTGAGAAGTCTCGCCCAGGCCCCAGAAGATTCCCCATGGTTCCGAACCAAGTGCTAGCAACAAAGCAAAGTGACAGCTGGACTATTTTGCGTATTTGGAATTAGCCCCAGCCAGTGAAGTAATTCCACTGAACGATCGCCCCGAGTGATTTTCCCGACTTCTCTCATCAATTCCTGTCGAAGCCCTCCTCATTTCGGGTAGCCGAAATACTCTTTCCTGGACCGAAAGTTCCCCCCCCCCCTTGTGTTTGGAGAACCGTCATCACTTCAACCTCCCGCTCAGAAGTTCCGAACGGTCTCGCCTCACGTGTAGAGACATCCGTAAGCCAACCCCTCTCCCCCCTTCAGTAACCCAATTGAGTTAATCCCCCCCCCATTTGAATAGTCTCCTCCTGGGATACCTTAAGTTCTAACTTCATAGCCTGATTTATAACTACAATTCCCCCTTTCATTTACTGATGTGATTTTGCCCGTTAATTCTCTGAGGTAATTTTACCCATCAATTCTCTCATTATTTTTGTGTAAATAAAATTATATTTTTTGTACATGCCTCTTTAAATAACCTTGAGCTTTGCCATTGTCCATAATTTACCTGACCTCGTTGCACTCTCTCGCTACTCAGCCCGTCTAAACTCGTGGTTTTCCGTCCTTTTTGTGGGTTCACTTTCAAGTTATTGGTCCCTCCCTCATAGATATAATATGGTATTTATATAATTTAATGTCATACCACGACAAGGGTATTCGTCAGCCTTTAGACATATCACCATGGACGACTCTAGAAATGTCTTCACCCTTTACACATTTCACCATGGACGACTCTAGGAAGGTCGTCACCCTTTTACACAATTCATTATGATATACTCTAAGGAAATCGTTTCCCTTTTACAAAATTCACTATTTACGACTCTATGGAGGTCGTCACTTTTTACTCAATTCACTATGGACGATTCTAGGGAAGCGTTAGCCTTTTACCCAACGCACCATAGAAGACTCGAAGGAGATAGTCAGCCTATCTCCCAATTCACTGACCCGTGAGGGGGACGGCGATTTGCTTTCCTGGCAGCCGTGTTGACAGGTCTCAGCGCCCCGTCCGGCCTCAACTTAGTCCCTTCTCCTCTTTTCTGATACCCTGTTTTCTTACCCTGCTTCCTCAATTTCCATACAACCTCTCCCCAACTTTCTCTGGTCGGCCTCTAAATTTACAAGGTGGAAACCGATCAGCTTCCTCTCATCCAACCATCCCAGATCGGGACTGCGGAAGGGGGGAGGGGGCAATAGCCCCTCACCCGTGAGTTGCGATCTGTGATGGTTGTTTTTTAACAACCTTCCTCACACCCACACTCACCCTCTTCACATACCGTTTCTCTCCTTTCACGCTCTATCAATTTTACGATCTGCACAAGATGGAGCCTCTATGCCGTTGGGCTGCCTAGCCATTGGGCTGGAAGAGTGGTCTTAAATGGCTACAACTGGCTCTTCCGTCCCTATATTTACCCCTTGCAGAGTGAGCTACTGCGTAGGGTAATTAGCGTTTGCGTCTTGTGATACTAATTAGGTCTCGATGCCCAGTAATAAAAATCTTACAAATACCTTTTTTTCCTCCCCTTTACTACCACCGGAGCCGCTCTCAGGCCTTTCAACTAAAGAAAAGGAGGTCCCCCCCTGTGATTTCTCAGGGGACTCTCCAAACTTCTCTGACCGGAGAGGAGGCTTACTCCTCTCCTAAGCCTACGGGTGCAGGCGACTCCTACTCACCCCCTTCTCTGGAGGTAGCCTTGGGTGACTCCCTCTTTCCAGCGGCAGTCCCCCCTTTACTTTCACAGTGGACTGACAAGAAAGGACGCATGCGGTGGAAGCGGCTCGATAAGGCCAACACCTTTAGAGGGGATTGGCCCCTTAAGCCATGCTTGCGTTCATATCAATTTTACAGGGGGCCACTGTATGTGTCCCCTCTCTTTCCTGACGGAGGTCGGTTCACCAGTATTAAACATGACAGAAGGAACCTCGAATGGGATCCGTGATGTCCCTGAGGTGACCCAACCCCAGACGGTAGGATCATCCATGGTGTCGATTCCGGGCTCGGTGCTAAGCACAGAACCCGAGTTCAACCGTGTACAAGCTTCACCTCATATGGTTGGGCACCAAAAGATTCACAAAGAGAGGAGGCATCTGCTCCCCCCCTTCCCCAGCTGATGTCCCTGTTACAACCAAGACCTTCTTCATTTCAGAGAAGGATCTTGTTGAGGACGGTCCATCTGGCCTAAAGGATCTTTCCGGTGGGGGAGAGAAGCAGTTTCATTTCTCCTCTCCCTTCGTAGGAGCCCCGGGGAGAACGGGAACGCTGCTGTTTCGGTAAACCAAGCCGAGATCGGCACGTTCGGCCCCGGTGCTCCCTCGATTGGGAAGTCCTTGACAAAGACCAAAGTCGCAAGTGCGAAGAGCGGAGCCTCGTTTACACTGAGGCTCCTCATTCAGAGAGTACCTGGCATTTTTTAGCCCGCAGCATGTTGGCCAAGGGCAAAATGTTTCATCAGAGAAGCGCACTACCTAGCTTGATTGGTAGAGAGCCGAAGGTGACCCGTTTGTCGGAATGGAGCCTTCTGGCGAATGCGTCGGATCTCTCCGAGGCGGCCAAGATTACTGCTCTTCGGTCACTTGATGGCACGCTGGTGAGTGTGACGCCGCACTCTACTATGAAATTCGTCAAAGTAGTTAATACGAGGGAACTAGGGACTACGCTGTAGATGATAACACCTTAGAGCTGGCACAGCAAGGAGCGGTCAGGGTCGAACGTGTGATGAGAAAACCGGGAGGAGCCTAGAGACCCGACCCTACACTCCTACACTCTTCGTCACGTTCGACTGTGACAGGCTCCCATAGTCGGTGCGTTCAGGTTGGTATCGCTACCGCGTGAAGGCATTCGTGTCACTACTGCAGAGTTGCTACTACTACCACCGCTTTGGCTACATTAATCGCTCCTGTAGACGTTCAATTTTGGGGTTACCCGAAGTCTATGTCAGTAACTCCCAAGCCACACATGATGAGTCCAAATCGTGTGGACCAAGTGTGTTAATTGCAGAAAGCCGCATCCCGCTTGTTCGAAGCAATGTGGTGCTTATCTCCTTGAGAAAAAAATCGTGGCCTTTCAGGTTCAGGATCGTCTCTCATTTCACACGAGGCTAAGGACTTGGTGCTGGCGTGGCCAGTGCTGCCTAGGACTAATTATAACTAAATGTTAAGAAAGACACCCTCTTCTCCTGGCCCCTCCATGCCTTCGAGCACGCTCGTTTCTGTGCCCATTGAGAACCCTTCTGAGGGTTCTCCCCATCCCGGGCGCTCCCTAGTACAGCTGGCGACGCAAACAAAGGGTTCACACCCAGCTCCAGCTAAAACCAGGGCTCACCCTCCCTTCCCGCACCGTGACCGTTTTCCGTAAGGCAAAATGGCCGCGTGCCTCCACCGAGTCATTAGACTCACATGAGGCAACACGTCTGAAGGTGGTCGTGATGCCATCATCCGAGGTCCCTAAAGCTCCCTCTTAAAGTAGGACAGCACTAAATAAGCTTCGGCTCCTACGCACACTCCCAGAGATAAGCGGGGTGACTTGAAGATGGTGGATCCTTTAAAAGAGGGACCCCCGCATCCTAAGCTACCACACTCGCCTAAGATTTCGAGGCAGAGGGAGGAAAAGACTCGCATGACGAGCCCAACGTCGCCCGATAAGTTCTCGAAGGAGCAGGTGCCTTCAGCGCATTGTCATGCCAACAGCGCCCGGAGTCTTGCCTCCGGGAAGTGTACAGCCATTCGCGTGAGGGTCATCTCATTGAAGAGTGCCCGCGCATTTCCCCCGAGCTAGGCCTGCAGGTCATATTATTTTAATGGAATTGCTGCAGAATCCGGCTCAACTGAGACGAGCTGCGGAGGCTGGTCCCATCCCTTTTTCCCTTTAACTATCTTTTTTTAGGACACAATGCTGGGCGCGTACCCCTGCACACCTTCCTGGGGTATAAAAGTTTTGCGAGCCCACCACCACGGGATGAGGGCAGGGTAGGAAGAGATGAAATTTACACCTGGCAAGACGTCTCCAACTTTCTCCTTTGCTTTAGATAACTCCTTTCACCTGGATAGGAAGTATACTGTTATTTTTGCGTACATTCCACCGACAGACGAATTTGACGCGGGGGACTCCAGCCGTGTCATGGTGCGGTTGCCGAAGCCCTTCCTGTTGCTCGGAGATTTGAATGGTAGACACCCCTTCTGGGGAGAACACTCGATTAATCCCAGGGGTCAAGTTCTTGCCGATCTGATCGACGAGCTGGAAGTGGATGTCCTAAATGTGGATGAATTTACGCATCACTGTCCGAGAACCGCTTCATTCATTTTCCTGCCTCAATCTATCTTTGTGCTCTCCGGATGCACAGCCTGATTTTGGGTGGGGGAGGTTCGATGACCTTCATGGTAGTGATCACTTTCCCGTTTAAATATCATTTTCGCGGCCACTGCCGAACGAGAGCCCACCCAGGTGGTGCTTGGCGCAGGCGTGGTGGTCCGCATTTCAAGAAATGACTGATTTATCTATCTCAGTCGCGGAGTTTAGGTCGGTTGATAAGGCCGTTAAGTTCTTATCTTCGCTTTAGATACCTCTTTTCAGGCACTACCTGTGCGGCTGCACTTGGATAGGGTATACTGTTAATTCCGCGTAAATTCCATCGTCAGACAATCTCGACGCGGGGTGTTTCCACCCCGTCA
Source organism: Ceratothoa steindachneri (assembly GCA_963969495.1). Classification (NCBI taxonomy): domain Eukaryota; kingdom Metazoa; phylum Arthropoda; class Malacostraca; order Isopoda; family Cymothoidae; genus Ceratothoa; species Ceratothoa steindachneri. Next base: position 134,266,024 of record OZ018321.1, on the reverse strand, counting down.
TGGCACGGTTGCCAAGACCCTTTTTCTTGCTCAGAGATATGAACGGTAGACACCTCTTCTAGGGAGACTACTTGATTCATCACAGGAGTCAACTCTTTGCCGACCTGATCGACGAGCTGGAAATGTATGTCCTAATTTGGATGAATTTACGCATCACTGTCCGAGAACCGCTTTATTTTCCTGCCTCCATCTATATCTCTGCTCTCCGAATGCACAGCCTGCTTTTGGGTGGGGGAGGTTCGATGACCTCCATGGTAGTGATCACTTTCGCATTCATATATTATTTTCTGGGCCGCTGCCGAAAGAGAGCCCGCCCCAGTGCTGCTTGGTCCGGGTACGGTGGTCCGCATTCAGGAAATGACGGATTTATCTGTTTCAGTCTAGAAGTTTAGGTCGGTTGATGAGGCCGTTGAGTTCTTCCCTGGCAACCTCATCAGCGTGGGCCTAACTACTATTTCTAGGACCTCTAGCCGTTTTGCGCACAAACCACTCCCGTGGTGGTTAGCTAAATGTGATACGACCCTCAAACAAAGGCTTTATGCCTACATGCGCTATAAGCACCGCACGAACGACTTCACGTTGGTGGATTTCTTCTAGCTAGAACTAGGTTCCGGTATATTTCGAAGCACCACCGCGGCTCTTCTATGCAGGCATACGTGTCTTCACATAAAGGAAAAGACGCCTCTAGCAAGGTGTAGAAACGAGTCAAAAGGATTCGGGTCCCATTCACCACGAGAATGGGACCGAAATCTCGGAATCAACGTCCGTGGCAGAATCCTTCGCGATCGCTTTCTCCGAAATTCTCTAGCCAGGATGCTGCTCTGCCAGCATTCACTGCCTATCGTGATGTCTGGGAAGGCCTCGGACTGAACCTCACCTCCAGAGGCGGAGAACCCTTCAACGACAGGTTTACTCTGAGTGAGTTGCGTCTGCTCTCTCTTCGTGCACTGACAATCCCTCTGGTCCAGATGATGTCCCGCGCGCCATGCTTCGACACCTTGGTGAGCAAGGCATGGCCCTTCTGTCAGATTTATTTAACAGGATCTGGGTAGAGGGTATCCTCCCAGATTCCTGGCGAATCTCTACTGTGCTCGCTTTTCGCAAAACAGGGAGAGATCACTCTACCCCGGCCGGTTTCCACCGAATCTCTCTAACCTCCTGCGTTTGCAAGTTGATGTAGAAATTGGTAAATGGTAGGTTAGCCTTTATTCTGGACAGCGGAGGCCATCGATATTCTAAACAGTGCGGCTTCCGCAAGTTACACTCCACGTTGGATGCTTTGCTCCGATTGGAAAATGCCGTCTGCGAGAGCTTCCTTTACGAGAACGTCGATCTCGCGTACGGGATGGGGGGAACCTTCTCCGACCCAATGAAACAGGAAGAAGGTGTCCCGCAGGAAACTGTCCTTACTGTCAAACTCTTTACCCTGAGCATCAACGGCATCACTTTGGTGTTGCCGGAAGATGTTCTCGCTACACTCTACGTGGACGACCTTTTGATATCTTTTGGCGCGGCCCAGATGCTAACTCTGGAGTATCGACTCCAACAGGCAGTGAACCGCGTCTCTCGCTATGCCTAAGCGCACAGGCTTCGGTTTTCCTTGCCAAGTTTAAGTCTAAGGTGGTGCACTTCTGCCGCCTTACGGTTACGGCCTAACCAGAATTGTTGCTAAATGGGGTTCGCCTGGAAGTGGTGGCCTCGTATCGTTTCCTTGGTCTTGTATTTGACCGCCGCCTCACCTGGAAGGCTCATATTCGCAGCCTTAGGATGTATTGTACCAGTGCTATGGAAATTCTTCGTTCCTTGGCGTTCAGCGCCAGGGACGGTGATAAAGCTACTGCTTTACTTTTGCATCGATCTTTTATTCGTTCGAAGTTCGACTACGAATGCGAGTTTTATGTATCCACAGCCGACCCTGTTTTGCGAAAGGTTGACTCGATCCACCACACTGGCCTGCGCTTGGCGACCGGTGCCTTTTCGCACTTTCTCCAGTGAGAGTCTACTTTGTCGATCCTGGAGAGATGCCACTCTTTCTGTGCCGCGCCAGTGCATTATTCGCCTGTACGCGCGAGCCCGTCGCCTCCCTCAGTCGCCAAGCTCTCACTGTGTCCACAGATGATCTCTATGGTCCCTCTGACGCCGAGATATGCCAGTTATACCATAAGCCCTTTGGGTTTAGGGCTAGGAAATGCCTTCGAGAGCTAAGTATAGCTCTTGGGCCGGTGTTTTCCCTAGTTCTGCCCAGGAGGCCACCCTGGAGGGTACCACCTTTGACTATTTGTTACCCCGCCTTTGCTCCCAAATCTTTAACAGAGTCTGGAGTATTGTGTTCGACCTTTTTTGAGCACATTTCGTGTCACGCTGGAACCGTGTCAGTGTATAGAGATGGCTCCAACTCCCAAGAAAGGGGAGGTTTCCACGGCGTATTCCCACTTTTTGAAGTCACCGAAGCTCTTCCAGGCGCTGCTTCTCTCTTCCTGGCCGAGCTGGCTGTAATACCTCGATCCGTACGGGAGATAACGTGACGTGCTCTCGGGGCAATGGAATCTCCGCATCCTCTGGTTCGCGATATCCGTGACGCAACGGTTTTGGTGAGCTGGGCGGATGTCGAGATTATCTTCTGTTGGGTTCAGGACATGTAGGAATTGCGGGGAATGAGAGCCCCGATAAGGGCGCCAAAGAGTCCTTGAGGACTGGGCGACCAGACCAGCGTTTCACTTTTACTCACACCGATTACATGGCAGGAACACGGGCTGCCCTTCAAGCTGATTGGCAAAAAGGATGGGAGACGATCGAGGGGAACTTAAAGTTCCCTTACATAACGCCGCGATTGTTCCCATAGACCTACCCCCTAATGCCGCGACGGCTTCAGGTTACTTTCTGTCGTCTCCGAATTGGACACACTCACGGGACGCACCGCCATTTGATGGAGCGCTCACCTGCACCTTATTCTGACGACTGCGTTGTCCCAGGTACTGTTCGGCACATTTTTGTTGAATGTTCCAGTCTGGGTGATCTTCGCGTACGTTACCTGTCTCGGTACCAGGATGAGCGGGGTCGCTACCGCTTGTCCCTTGTACTCGCGACGGATTCGTACACACAGACATGTGGACTATACGACGTTTTGGACGAGGCTGGCCTCCTCCCGTTTATTTGACTGTTGTTGTTGTTTTTTTTGTTTTTTTGTAGGTCGAATATTCCTGCGCCAGGGGGAGGTGGGCCTACTCCCGACACCGGAGTGCGCTTCCTTCTTGCCTTTTTGCTTTGTTTTCTTGTTATTTTTTTAGCCTTTGTCCTTTTTTATCGTTGTTATTTACAGATTGTTGTTTTGTTATGTGTTTTTAATATGACCTAATAGTAGGCTTTGTTTTGTACGGCGACTTATGCACAAGTATGCAGTCGCCAGATGGGCTCACAAAATGAAAAAAAAAACACAATTCACTCTGACGACTCTCTGGAGGTCGTCACCCCTTTACATAATTCACTATGGGCGACTCTAAGGAGCTAGTCACCTTATACTTAATTCACTATTGACGATTCTAGGGAAGTCTCACCCTTATACAAAACTTACTATGCAGAATTCTAGGGAAATCTTCGCCCATTTACACAATTCACTATTTACACTGTCAAAAAGTTAAGGTACAGCTCAAGGATCGGATTACCTCCAGGGCGAAGTTTGTTCACGATTGGAAAGAGGCAGCTGCGAACGTTTTAGTGCGCACAATGAGGCGGAGAGTTCTCAACAAAGGTCTCAAGTTGAGAAGAGCTGCCTCATTTCACCAAAAAAACTCATACGGATAGGCTCCACTTTTGTATAAAATACAAAGAATGTAGTGTTGAAGACGGGCAAAGTGTTATTCTTTGATGAAGCTCCCTTCCGCTTGTTTAGAGCTTCTGGAAGAGCTCTCTACAAGGAGAGTAAAGGAGGGCGCTTTCACGAGTCCTTTGTCGTTCCCACGTTGAAGCATTCAGACACTCTCCGTGTCTATGGCTGCTTCTCATCTAAGGGAACTGGAACACTAACAATTTTGCTTAAACAAACTACCATGAACTCAAAATGCTACCAAAACGTTCTTCATCAACACTTTTTCCCAACAGTTAAGGACCAATCTGGTGATGATAACTGTATTTTTCAGCACAATGGCACTCCTTGTCACAAAGCGAAAGCAATTATAAAGCTCTAAACTGAAAATACCATCGAATTTTGGGGACCATGGTCAAGGAATACGCTAGATTTGAACATAATAGAGAATTTGTGGGCGATAATCAAAGGGGCTCTTAATAAACAGAAGCCATCTAATTGAGAGAAGTTTCTTATCGAACAAAATTCTTGCAATATCAGTTAAAATATCAAAAATTTGGTCTCCAGCATGCCATAAAAATTAAAGCAGTACTAAAGAGTGAAGGACATCAGTGTAAATATTGACTGCGCGCATTATCTGAGTGTATTTATTAATGAAATGATTTGGGGCCCTAAATTTTGCTATATTTCACCTTCAAATTATCATATAAACATCTAAAACAAAATGCAACGTTTGGTTAGTTCTATTAATTTTCGTATATGAATAAATAGTAGTCTCAAAACTTTTGGCCCTAACTGAGGGGGCATTTAGTAAAGTATATTAAAAAAAAAACCACTGGATGGTCATTTATATTAAGTCATCTCATAAGTAATGCGCCACTTTTTTATATTTATTATTATATAATAAATAATCGAAAGTAGTTTTTTTATACTAGCTTGCTAAATTCGAAGCCTAGGTACCTGTATTCCTTAGACTAACCCAAGGTTTACATTTCGGCATAGCTTAGATCCCACTTCGTGGGCCATTAATTCCGTATCCTTATTGTTAATTTAATCTGCCTTATTCTTGTGTTAAGCATACAGTGAAGGTACAATTAGTGTGAGCCAATGCCAAAGATTGTTTCAGAAATTTATCCCGGGAAACATTAGTGTCAAAGATTAACCTCGTTCATGACGACCAGTGGAATTTTATTAGGATCATTTTAAAAATAACGGTGAAAGAAAATTGGATTGTAACTGGGCTGAAAAACTACATGCAACTCATTCCACCGCGCATCGTCATTTAAAGGAGATGGGCAAAGGTTTCGCGATTTGGGCAGTGGATTCCTCATGAACTGCAACAATGCATCAACATTTGTTCATTTCTTCTCTCTCAACTAAAAAGTAAACCATTTTTCAGTAGGATTGTTACAGGAGACGAAAAATGGGTTGGGTACAATAACATTAAGCGTTTTAGACAATGGGGTAAGAGTAATAGCCCAGACGAAACAGGTAACAAGGAGTAACAAGGAAAGAAAGTACCCTAGAAGACTTTACGGTCCATTCAATGAGAGTACCTTTGGACTAGCAGTCGAGCGGGCACATCTCTGCTCAAATGCTTTACGTCCTTAAACGGCCATTTTTCAAGACCCTGTCTTGTCTTGATTTGAACTGGTCAACACATTAACTGTTGAAAACTTTCACTGGAAGTGCGTTGCAACTACCGCAGATACTGTACGTGAAAATTTGTCCACACAGATCGCGGTTGTAACGCTTCAGTTCAAGTTTAAAGCCGTGATTTCTTGTTCTGCTCTCAACAAGTGTAAAAAATCCCTGAAGTCAACATTGTCGAACCCTCGAAGTATTTTGAAAACTTCGATGAGCTGACCACGTAGTCTACGGGTTTCCAACGAGAACAGATCTAATTCCATTAATCTATCTATGGCATACTCCAGGTGCGGTCGGACGAGGGAGTTGTACAGACACAGTACTATCTCCTTATTCCGATATCCAAACTTTCGCTTTATGTAGCCTAGCATTCTTTGGGCCTTTTTCTCCGCCTCAATGCACTGTTTCAAGAACTTTAGGTCACTAGTGATTGTTTCAGCCAAGTCCTTCTCAGTGTCAGTGGATTCAATAGCAGTGCCCTTAAGGATATACTGAGATTGGGGGTTTCGGTGGCTGATATGTATCACTTTGCATTTGTTCACGTTAAAAGGCATTTGCCACGTGTCCGAACGCTCCCCAATCTTCCCGAGATCTTCCTGTAGGCGGGTAGTATTTCCATACTTTGCAACGTTCATACCAAGCTTGGTATCGTCGGCAAATTTGGAAATCTTGGCAACCATGTCACCGTCCATGTCGTTGACGTAGATGATGAATAGTAGTGGTCCCAGGACAGAACCTTGAGGCACTCCGCTAGTAACGGGCACCCACTCAGAATCCTGTCCATTCATCACCACCCGTTTCCGTCTGCCACTTAGCCAGTTCTTTATCCAGCCGGTTACTTTTCCTTCTATGCCCAGTGCTCGCACTTTCCGAAGAAGGCGTGTGTGGTACCTCATCAAAGGCTTTCTGGAAGTCTAAGTAGATCAAATCCACCGCCTTGTCTCGATCGAGCTCACTGAAGACGAAGTGGAAGAATTCCACAAGGTTCTTCAGGCATGATCATTGCCTTCGGAAGCCGTGCTGGGAACTCCTCAGTAGCAGGTTTGACTCTAAATGCGACGTCATTTTGTCCACCATCATACCTTCCATGAGTTTACCGACTATCAAAGTCAGACTGATAGGTCTGTAGCTCGACGGTTGGCTACGGTCTCCTTTCTTGAAGATAGGAGTCACCTCTACTTCACGCCAGTCTCTAGGAACGCATACTTTCCGGATTGACATGTTGAAGATTGCGGTCAGGTGTCGTGACACTTGATCGCGCACTTCTTTCAACACTTTAGGTAGAAACCCATCCGGGCCAGGTGACTTATTCGTTATTAGGTCAGTAATCTTCTTTTCTATTTCTCCTTCGGTGAAGTCCATATCCTTGAGCTTTTCCCCCGAGTAGGAACTCGTTGGCTGGGGGATGGGACCACACTCTTTAGTAAACACTGAAGAGAAGTAGTCGTTGAGGAGGTTAGCATTTTCTGCAGCTGAGTGCTTTAATGTCCCCTCCTCATTCCTCAAAGGGCCAATCGTTCGACGAATTGGTTTACGGCTGTTTACATATCCAAATACTTCTTGGGATTCTCTTTACAGAGTCTCGCCACTCGGAGTTCCTCAGACCGCTTAGCTGCCCTTATGCTGGACTTCACTCTCCTGGCTAGCCTCCAGTATTCGTCAAAGTCCCCAAGATCTTCGATTACCGGTACACATTTCTCTTCTCCCTAAGCAGTTGGCCGATTTCTCGATTAAACCACTTTGGTAGAACAAAAGACCGACGGGGGCATTTCAGAGGGATGAAACGCGATTGAAGACTTATGAATGTGGTTTTTAAACTGTTCCACGAGTATTCAACAGCATCGCACACTTCCAGCCTCGCGTCAGTCAGTCCAGCACGAAAACATGCAAAGTTTGCTCTTCTTAATCAAGTTTCCTTGATTCACTAGTTGCAGGCCCTGCCTTCGGGACTTGGACTACAAATCTGATTAGTCGGTGGTCACTGCCACCCGGCTCTTCGCCAACAGAGAGGTCCTCAACAATGTCATCCTCAGAGGTGAAAACCAAGTTGAGGATATTGTCTCCTCTCGTTGGCTCTCTCGCCCATTGAGTCAGGAACTCGTTGTTCGCGAACTCCAGGGGTAGTGCGGTCTCGCCACAAGGTTCTCTGGTTTCCCAGTCAACATGGGTATTGAAGTCACCCATGGTGATACACACTCTGTCTCTTACAAGTTCGCCCAACAGCTGGTACAGACTCCTGTTCAGTTCTAAGAACTTGGCAGGGGGTCTGTAAAGCACTAGGGTCCTGTATCTGGTAGGACCTATCTCTAGGTCAACACCTAGTAGTTCATGGTCGGATACGATGTTGCAATCTGTCGAGTTGAGAATATCCTTGACATACAACATCACACCGCCACCCTCTCTGTCTGGCCTATCTTTCAGGAAGAGCTGGTAACCGGGAATCGTGAATTTACCTTCAAAATCTCGGCTTGAAGTTTTTATCCACGACTCCATTATGGCCACCATCTCAGGTTCTCCTGTTGCTACGAGGCCACGGAGCTCAAGAAACTTGTTCCTGATTGACCTCGCATTGAACAGAAGAACTTTCAGGGAGTCCCCTATTGTAGGACTCCCTACGCTCTTCCGTTTCCCAGCTTCTCTGTTTTCGTGGTCGCACCCTTTTTGACTACCTCCGAGAAGGTCGTTTCAGAAGTGACACGGGCGTGCTGGCGCACGTCCACTTTCGCTCTGTTTTGAATGCTCCTTTGGGTGCGTTCCATGACATCTTGAATTAGGTTGGCGAAGTTTGGCCTTCCCTTTAAAGGAGAAATGTACCCCGTCCCTTTGGTAGAGGTCGTCTTTACCGATAAAGGTACGATAGGGTCCACGAAGAAGACTCCTTCTGCATCCCAACCACGACACGTTTGCGGGTTTTAAGCCCTATGTCATCCACGGCTCCCATCACCGTTTGGATGGTCTTACAACTAAGGCCAGCCTTACCCCCTCTAAGGTAGAGGTCGTTGCCACTCACCATCAGAGCAACAACTGAATTCTCAGAAATCTGAACTTTCTCTGCCTTTACTCTGATGTTGTGGTTACCCCGTCGTGGCAGTCAGCTTACCTTCACCCTCATGCGAAGGCAGGCCGCTAGCAGCGGCTGCAGATCCTGTGTTTGTGAGTCACCAATGAGGGTGACCTTCGGACACTTGGTCTCTGAAGACGGGGTCTTCCCTTGTGCAAGAGGCCTTCCCTTTTCCTCTTTACTCTCCACATTCTTATCCTTCTTTTTCTTACCCGCCTTTTTCTTCTTGTTTATCTGTTTTTCTTCTATTTTCTGTTCTTCTTCTTTTGTTTCAACTTTATTCTTTTTCTTTTTTTCTCTCGCCTCAGCTAGCTTAGCCTCAGTTGATGCCGGAATCTCCGCTTGGGTAAGAACTACAGCACCAGTGGATTCCGACACGTCAGTGGGCGGCGCCTCTTCTAGGCATCGAATCTGGGCTGCGTTAAGGGCTTCGAGTCTCTGCAACTTTCTTTTAAGAATTTTAGCTCTTTCCTCTGAGGCTCTATAGAGGTCTTTTAGGTTCTTCACCTCTCGCGTCAGTATACAGGTAGTGCAGATACTTTCCGGGCTGCATTTTGAGTAGCAGCCCTCCGGAAAGTCAACGCACCACTTTTCTAACTGGCATGTTGCACAGTTGTGTTTTAGATGAACGGGTCCTTTTTTGCTTGTCATTTTGAGCGCTTTCTCTCTCTCTCTCTCTCTCTCTCTCTCTCTCTCTCTCTCTCTCTCTCTGAAAACTCGTGACCAATCAATGATAAAAAAGGGGAGTTGGTGAGTTCATCCCGCGTGAGTTGCTCCCGCCTATCCATTGGAGACGTTTCGGATCTTTCAGAAGGCACGCTCCATGTGCTGCTGTTCGTCCGACCGAGTCGTCAAACCTCGGCGTGCCGTGGCTCCCAACCAAGCAGCATTGACTGTCCCCGAAGGGGCCATCGATTTCTCACCAGGTGAACAACGGAGCACGCCCCGTACTAAACTCCTACTAGTTCCCTTCCCGATGGCCAGCATCTGGGAGTAGCCTTTAATGGATATCCCGCTACACAAAGAGACTCGACCCAAGGCTTTTTATTGGCCTGGCAACCAACCCGGGAACAAAGGGCCGTCACCTCGGGCCGATGCTACCAGAGGCACCCGTCAACGGTCACTGGGAATGGTCAATAATTACGCGCCAGAGAAGGGGTTAACAGGGCACTACCCTCATCCTATTCATCGTGCCCCAACGCCTGGACACCTCTAGTCCTAGTCTCTCGCAACCACTGAGCGTCGATTGGCGTTGTTTATAGAGGTTCCAAAGCCTCTCTTCTGACGCATGAGGTAGCTGCCAGGTCCTTATATGTAGAAAGATGGAAAGAAGGATAAAAGTGGCATGATAGTAGTAAGTTTTTTTTGTTGTTTTTTTTGTTTAGTAAGTGGAAGAGATAGGATAAAAGTGAAAAAAGAGAAGGATAGAGTAGAAAAAGGAAGAAGGACGTACTTAGACTGGAACTTCGTTTCCGACCAAATCGACAAGGGAAGCCCTACCACTGGTACCCAGGAAGAGAGGTACCGCAGCTGACATAGCTTGAAAAGTCAAAGCTACGCACAAGCTCTCTCCCCGCGACAAGGGGGCATCACCCTTCTCCCTCTATTTTCTCAGAGAGAGAGAGAGAAGTGCCTCGTCCAAGGAAAATTCTCTTCTGCGTTTGGTGGGATATGAATGGTTATAATCCATTTTAAACTTCTCAACCTAAATTAAACTATCAACACAGAGCTTTAATGTGCTCTGGTGGACCGTTTACCTGCAGTACTCGAAGAAAAAAAACGCTCACATTAGTCGATAAAAGAAGAGTGCTCTTTCATCAAGACAACGTGTGACTTCATATCGCAAGAGATACAATACAAAAGCTTAACTATTTCGAGTGGAACTAATGAGGCATCCTCCATCCTCACACGACTTAGCCCCATCGGATTACTATCTTTTAAGGAGTTTGACGAATCACCTGAAGAGAATGTAGATGTCGAAAACAACCTTAAAGATTTTTTTTATAATCAAAACCAAACAATTTTTACAACCATAGTATTGAAAAGTTAGTAGAAAATGTAGAGTAGTGGCAGAAACTGTTGAAAATTATATTCATAAATAAATACTTATTTAAATAGAAATGACTTCAAGGCGTTGTTTGATTTATATCCATAAAATAATAATAAACATGAAAAAATACCGCATTACTTATGCGATGACCTAATATTAATATGTGTAAATAAACGATATTATTAATAATATTAGTACGAAAATTAAATTGTTTTAAATTATATAAAAACTATTAAATCTATATTCACAGTTGTAGAGCGGGAAGAATCCCTATACCGTGGTCCGGCAGGTCTCATAAAAGGCAGCTAAACCCGGATATGGGCGCACTGGTCTGAAAACTTTTTGTTCATGTTAGCGAGATAGACAACAACGGTAATGGGCGGGGATATCGCGGGTTCCGTCAGGTTATCCTGACAATGGCAATGATACGCGCCCACTATTTTGTGCTGAACCACTTGAGAGACTGAGATTGCAAGACCCTTTGTGGCCGCCCAAGGGGGTCTCAGGCATAACATGGGAAATCATGCTGTAACTAACATAATAATAATAATAATAATAAGTCTTTTGTAATGCGCTCTTCAAGGCCTGAGGCCTCCCCAGACCGCACGTTGTGCTGAGAAGAGAATGGAAATTCAAGAGGGGGAGAGAAGGCAATACTGAAAAGATGCGTTTTCAGGAGACGCTTAAATGTGGTAAGAGAGGGAGAAGACCTGATTTCAGCAGGAAGAGCATTCCACTACTTAGGGTCGCAGATTGAGAAGGAGCAGTCCCCCATTGAGCAGAGGGATGAACAAGGAATATTCAAAAGAGGTGCATGTGATGACCGAAGGGCCCGAGGGACATGGCGTGGCGAGAGGGCAGAAGAGAGGTAAAACGGGGCCTTGTTGTTTAGGGCCTTAAATGTGAAGAGAAGTATCTTGAAGTGAGTACGGGATCTGACAGGAAGCCAGTGCAGTTCATGCAGCAAAGGTTTCGAGGGAGAGAAGCGAGGGCGACGGAGGAGAAGCCGGGCGGCATAGTTCTGTACAAGTTGAAGGAGGCGGAGAGAGAAGGATGGCAGATTCACAAGCAGAGAGTTACAGTAGTCAAGGCGTGAGGTGATGAAGGCATGAACAGCAGTCTCAAGACTTTGGCGATCAAAGTGAGAGCGAATGCGGGAGAAGTTACGAAGGAAACATAGAGAGGATTTGCTGCCATTGCGGATATAAGGCTTAAAGGAGAGATGCTCATCAAAAACAACACCCAGATTCCTAACGCAGTCAGAGAAAATGATAGTATTACCGCCCAGAGAAAGCGAAGGAAAGAGAGATTTAGATTTTTTGACAAGAGCAGGGGTGCCGACGAGGAGGACCTCAGTTTTGGAGTGATTAAGCCTGAGGAAGTTGGTAGAGAGCCAGTCAGAAATTGAGGAGTAGGCAGCCAGGAGGTCAGTGATAGAGTAGGCAAGAGACGTGGGGGATGAGGAAACGAAAATCTGAGTGTCATCAGCATATAGGGGGAAGGATATACCGAGATTACGGAGAAGGGAACTAAGAGGGAGAAGGTAGATACGAAATAGTAAAGGACCAAGGACAGAGCCTTGTGGCACTCCAAAGCGAATGGGGGTAGAGTCAGGTGAAACGTCGTCATCTGGAGGATTCTGTGCACTCTGGACCCCAATGCCTGTAGGGGGTAGGGGCTTTAAGCTATATACCACACACTTCATTTCTTCCATCTTTATGTCGCTTCTTAGTTTTTAAGTAACAAGAAGCACAATTTGTGGCGCGCCGCACTTCTAGGATTAAAAAAGGCCTTCATTAAAATAGACCTTTTATTCACATAGCATCAAAGACGATTGTACACCGACTATTGTTTATTAGGCGAAAACCAACGAAGGCATCTCTGCCGGGAACTTTATGAGGAAAGATTAAAAAAGAAAGGGTGAAGTTAGGGTAAGTGAAATTATCAGGAAGGTACATAGCTCTTGTAGTCTACAGAGAATTTGGGGACCTCAATACCGACTCGGAACTTCCATATCCCCCCTATTGGCGGTAGTCTCCCAGGACCAACACCATCTACTTTAAAAATGAGAAATTTATAGTTAATTTTGGCTTTAAGTACAAATAAATGCAATGCACTAAAATACTACACCCAAAAGTGAGTGTTTTATCAAAGTCAATTTATGAGACCAATGTGAAGAAATATATTTAATAATTCTGCTCGTGTTAATGACCTTGAAAGCTGAAGGAAATGTTCTGGATAAAAGGAAAATCATTTGAACCGGTGAACGATGCATTTCGATACACCGAGTGTGTGAACCTGACTTCTTTTTTTTTATTTGAATACTGAAAAAAATGGACGCCAGACCAAAAGCGAACACTTGGATATAAAAACCGACAAAAGTGCGCGTGTATGTGGTGGTGAGGGATAATAGCCATATTCTCGTTAATATATATTTTTTAATATAGTGAAATTGTTTGTTTATTATTTTGTAATATATATATATATATATATATATATATATATATATATATATATATATATATATATATATATATATATATAGATGAGGAATTAAACCACATTCTCCGAAGACAATTTAATTCAGAACAGTTTCGGTGTATCTCACACACTTTTTCAACTGACACTGGATAGAAAATATAAGGAAAGTGCTTACAAACATAACACAGGGTCAGGTTATGAAAGATCCCCTCTTTTTTCCCCCAATCCCCTACTTGGGGCTAATCAGGAGGGGGGGGGTAGGCCTAAACATATTGAAGGGCTGACATTTTACTATTTTGTTTATTTGCTTTCGTATTACAAGATTAAAAGAAAATTGACCCTCAGATAGATTTAAATTAGGAACTGACGATATCAAGCTCGATTCTACGATTCCTCTCTTAACATAGTTAGCCGATTTAAATACCATTTTACTTCCATTGAAATCGATCGAATAATTCAAGTCTCTAACATGGCAAAATATTCCACTGCTTTCGCTGCCCACTCTAATATCTCTTTTGTGTTCATACAATCTCTTGTCTAGATTTCTCCCCGTTTTCCCTATATAAACTTTATGGCAATCGTTGCATGGTATTGCATATTGAAGGGCTGACATTTTACTATTTTGTTTATTTGCTTTCATATTACAGGATTAAAAGAAAATGGACCCTCAGATAGATTTAAATTAGGAACTGACGATATCAAGCTCGATTCTACGATTCTTCTCTTAACATAGTTAGCCGATTTAAATACCATTTTACTTCCATTGAAATCGATCGAATGATTCAAGTCTCTAACATGGCAAAATATTCCACTGCTTTCGCTGCCCACTCTAATATCTCTTTTGTGTTCATACAATCTCTTTTCCAGATTTCTCCCCGTTTTCCCTATATAAACTTTATGGCAATCGTTGCATGGTATTGCATATACTCCTATGTTATGATGTTCTTTGGATTTCCTGGCAATCACTAATTGGTTTAAGGAATTATTATATTTAAAGGCTAGATTAATACCCGCTTTTCCAAATATGTCCTTTAAACTATTTAATTTATTATTAAATGGCAATGTTATACATTTGTTGAAGTCATTAGTGCGGGAAGGCTTATTACCATAGAATGTTTTCCTAGCTGCAAAATGGGCGATATATATATATATATATATATATATATATATATATATATATATATATATATATATATATATATATATATATATATACCTCGGGAGATGAGACCCTACCCCGAAATAACGCCCTGGTTGCCATGGTAACTAGAGTCGACTGGCGAATGCCATGACTTGACCTGGGGTGTAGCATGTTTTTTGGAGAAGGGGTGACTATTCTATCTTTTAGATAATTTAATATAATTTGATGGTTGTTTGGTATTGTCTTAGCATTCTTTTGAAGCTATCGAAGTTCTGTTAAACTGCTGACTGCTACAAGTGCGAGTAGTAGCGGAAATGTTGTCAAGCAAACGAAAAAGATTTGTTTCACACCATGAGAAGATGGTCCATTCTGAGGGGCCTTTCAAAGGACCTCGATTATAACAGCAACAAAGTGTTTTTGCTAGACAATCAGAAGACTTTCTCATGCCAGGGAACTAACAGGGGACGCTTTAGGATTAAAGAATGCGACGAGACAATCCCGTCTTGTACCACTGTCATTTCACCAGATTTTCTTTCTGTTTTTCTATTAATCCTTAGTAGGATATGAGACAATACATAGGACCCGAATTTTAGATAAGAGGATGGTCCCTCGGGAAACGAGGTCACTATTTTCTTCTTCGTTATAACCACTTAATCCTCGCCAACAGTTTCAATTTTCAGTTGCCATCTCCTTCGTCACTAGGATATGGAGTAGCTATTCTTCAATTATGACATTAATTTGCTTATCTAGCCTAACGGCCCATATCAATTTCTCTCTTTTACCCGACGACCTTACCATGCAAAGTTTTGGCCATGCAAAGTTAGGGTTTGAATGATTGTTATTAATTTTTATTTCATTACATTTATTTAAATATCTAGTTTAACAATACATGGCCTCATACTATAAGAATACCAAGATTGAGGCAGTCGACTAGAAAAACCTTCTACCTTCTCCTTTATCTACTGACCGATTACCATTTGCTCCCTAGTTTGCTACATTTCACTTGTAAGAAACATTACGATTAATTACAGAAAAGAGAATCGAGCTTTGTTGTCCTCTTGTATGCAAGTTATCAGATTGTATAGACATTGCATCGAAAACCTTTCAAACTTTGGGTGAGGGTCATTAATTGGGGTGGAGACCTGTTCATTAAAACATCACCTGTTATTTCCCATTCTTTCCAAACTTGATATACAAACTGACATATGCTATGAACTTCGACTTTTTCATATTTTGTCATTGAATCATGTCTGCTTAATATTTCATGACAGTGAAGACGCAGATACGTTAGATGATCATCACCCCAACAAGATTGTGTTGTATGGAAACCTCACCACCGACCACCACAACAGAGGTACAATGACTCCTTGAATAAAACCGAAAAAGCTTATCAATAGCGTATACGAGGCAGCTCCTGTTCATATCGCCAGGTTCAGTTCCACCTAGCATTACCATCCATAAATCAATCTAATCTATTCTTAAAACACCGCAAGGATGACTCTTCTATCGGATGACTATAGTGAGCCTATTTCATTCCTCTACCACTCGATTTGTAAACCAATTTCTACCAATCCTTTTCCTAAACCTAAACTTGTCTAGCTTAAACTCATTGATATGTGTCCTATCCTGTTTACTGTTATAATCTTTTACCCACTTGAAGACTTCAATCAAGTCCCCTTGAACTCTTTCCCTTTCTAACGTAAGCCTTTCACGATATGGTAAGCTCCTCAACCCATGAATGATTTTAGTCATCATTCTTTGCACACACTCAAGCAAACCAATATCCATCCTATATCCATCGGTGACAAAAATTGCACTACATAGTGAAAATGAAGCTTAACTAATGCCAGGTGCAGTTTCAGAATGACATTAGCACCCCTATTACTTACACTCTTCCAAATAAACTCCATTTTGCTCAATTCCTAGCACTACTTTCTATGCCGGAGGTCAGAACTTCCCAGGACACTTGCCTCTTTCGCATTCTGAACTTCCTAAAACTCTCCCTTTCAATTTTATAATTATGCAATGGATTACACCTACCTTCGTCAGCCACCAGAGAGACTGCGGCAAATGCGGGTAGCCTGGAACAATTACGATAACAACGATCCCAGGTACTGTGAACCCCCTTGCGGAGGGGTCTAGAAAATAGCTTTTTCCCATTCCCCCTCACCCGGCAGGTCGACCGCTTAACACATTTGGCAGAATCATCCATTATCTCAAACATAACTTGGGATAAACGTGAAAACGCATCTCTCCGCGAATGTAGCGAGGTTTATTATATAATAAAATCGAAATTTTAGGTCTGGGAGCGGCTGGGTCGGTCAGGGTGTTGAAAAGACCTTTCAGATCAAGATGCAGTTGATGCTGGTTTTATGGATCCAAAGAAAATGCGGATGAGGGGAATATAACTGCACTTGGAAATATTATAATGGTATATAGCAGTGGCGGCCATTTGTTTAGAGTAATGAGGTTTCAATGCAGGCAGTAGGGTGTATAGGAATATTCTGAAGAGGGGCTAGACTAGAAATGGACCACAGAGTCTTTTGCTGTCTCTGTTCTCTTATAATTTTATAAGAATGATGAGTTGAGTCTAATTTGGACTTTGATGTACTTTATCCTGGTAGTTTTTAGCCGAGTGCACGCGGCGACTAAAGTTATTGTGTTGGTCCATCGGTCGGGTGATAACCATTTTACTTTTCAATGAGTTTTTGGAAAGTTTTGAAGGTCGTAAGGTCAGATGATATTTTTGTTAATTGATAATACGTTTGTTTTGTTTTGTTTTGTTTTTTTTCAAAATTATTGAAATGATTGATAGCACGCGACTTAGGTATGTTAATCTTGGTTTTTTTTTTGTAAATTTGAACACCATTGTAGTTTTTATATGCTGATTCCAACTATGTATTTATTTGGGGAGAAATTATTAGTTGTAAAGTTAAGTAATGTTAGGTTAGTTTAGTGCATTTTTTCCTATTTTTTTGGATTAATTTTATCACTAACGTAGTGTTTATTACCGATTCCAAATATGTATTTATTTTTTAAGAATTGATTATTTTTAAAGTTAGGTTAGGTAATTATTAAATTAAGTTAGTAGAAATTCTAAAACTATAATTTAAATTAATTTTTAAAAAAATAATCCGAGGTCAGCTTTTTCGACGATTAAATCATACTAAATAGATAGACATAATAGTGGTGGCTCAACTCACGGGCGTGGCTCCAAACGCGGCTGCAACGATTGGATTTCTGTCAGGAATCGAACGTAGTTTGAAAGTAGATCGCTTACGTTATCCACTGTAGCTACGCGTTTATTTACGCACAAAGAGATAAATACAATAACATTTCATAATAAGAGGCTCGAGATCAATTGCATAGGGTAAGTGGGCGAAAATGATAGGCTTAATAAGCCTTTGGAAATTGGCAGCCCTTCTGAAAGCTGTTGAAATTTGACAACTAATTTAAAAATTACTTTGATAAATACATATTTATTTTAATGCCTAACTAACCTAACTTTAAAGATAATAATTTCATATATATATATATATATATATATATATATATATATATATATATATTGTCGTAGAATGGACTCTCGACGATATACCATATATAACTATTCGTTGAGGGAACTTATTTAATTATCTTTGGAGTGCGTGGATGTCTAGGCTGGCCGATATTATGTATCTTCGATATGCTTAAGAAGTGGAACTGAGCTCAAGGATAATAATATTGCTATCAATAATAAAATAGAGTTTTTTTAATAAAAACTATCACAACACACAGAACGGAAAATATTTTCATAAACAGAGAATGGAAAGGGTCGTGGGGAATCTAGCTAATCCGAGGATTAAGAGATTTGAAAAGGTAAAACAAATATAAATTAAAGGGATGAGATGGTTCGCTAAACCATTTAAAGCACAGGATAGAGTTGACAAAAGGGTTAAATACTCAAAGGTAACGTTCGGCTTACGTAATTATACTTGTTGTGCAGAGGAAGGCGACGTGAAGGAATTTTCGGTCCGCTGGCGAGTTCCAGTCGAAGGGCAGGGGAGAATTAAATGATCCTGACGTGGCGTCTTGGGAATGAGAACCGTTTCTCGCTGAACGGCTTGAAGAACAATAGCTGTTCTCCGTTGTTCTCTTCTGAACAACAGGGGGAGGGGGTGATAACCATCTCTTGTCTACGGGCTCGAGAACAATAGCTGTTCTAATGATGTTCTCTTCTGAACAACAAGGGGGAAGGGTGAGGACCGTTTCTTGGCGAACGGGCTCAAAAGAACAATGGCTGTTCTACGTTGTTCTCCTTCTAAACAACAGGGGGAAGGGGTGAGAACCGTTTCTTATCCACGGGCTCAAAAGAACAATGGCTGTTCTAATGTTGTTCTCTTTCTGAACAACAGGGGAAGCTTTGTGGACTTGGCGTCACGAAGGCTAGAACCTTGGCACTCAAGGGATATTGTCCTTCTTCTCGACAAGGGATGGTGAATCTCGAGGTCGAGGTCTCTTGGCGCACAAGGTGAGAGTGGGTCGTAGTGATGTTTCGCGACGAAAATCTGGATCTCCAATCTGCTCTTAGTGGTAAAGTTTCCAAATAAATAGTCAGGACATCCCCTTGGCGTGGGGGACAATAGAGTGGGGGCTTCGAGGGAATGCACAGCCAAGCCTGAGAACAATGCCTTATCTGCCCATAAGCCTAACTCAATCTGGCGAGGTCGGCACATGGGGCGAACCGGGGAAGATAAACCTCCTTGTTTAAACATTGACTCAGGTGGCTGCGATAAGGCCCCAGGCTTCAAAGTGAAGATGCACGTGGGTAGCATCGTGGTTTTAAATAACATGTGATAGTGGTTGAAATTAAGCGGCCTCAACCCGTTCTATCACACCCCTCCATTCCGGGAGAAAGTTGTCACTTCGAAAAAAAGGGAGAAGGAACAACGATAGAGCTCCGTTGTGGGAAACTCGTTTTCTTGTACCAACCGTACCTTCCTGCACCTAACTAGTATTACCTCAATACATATGATTATTTTGATCTTTTGATTATAGGGGAAAATAACCTTTAATACAAACTTAATAAAAAAAAGGGGCATGGAACAATGAAATGATATAAAATTAGTACATATGGGACAAAATAATTTATACGTAATTTAATGGGTACAAATATATACATACAAAAAAAAAGAAGACATTGAGGGTTACAAAATTCAGACATATACATTAACTAATTATATTACCAAAGAATCTAATTTAAGTCGTACAAGACGTTATATACATACAAGGAGATACTAATCCTACGAATACAATTACTCTACGCTATTCGGTAACGCATTCCTACTGAGTGCATCAGCGACCTGGTTATCGGAACCTTTTATATAATTTATTTTAAATTGATACTCTTGCAAGAGTAAACTCCAGCGCATAATTCAGCCGTTGGAGTGTCGTACATTCCGAATATAGGCTAACGGACGGTGTCGGTTACTATCTGAAATTCTTTTCCTATCAAGTACATTTTGAATTTGTCTATAACCCAGATAATTGATAGAGCTTCCTTCTCTATAGTGGCATATCTCTTTTCGCGTGGTAATAATTGGCGACTAGCATATGCAACTGGATGACTCGTTCCGTCATCCTCGTATTGAAGGAGTACACCTCCAATGCCCTCGTTGCTCGCGTCGGTCTTAATCCCAAAGGATTTTTCCGGGTTGGGCAACTTAAAAATGGGGGCAGAAATGAGCTTACTCTTGAGCTGATTGAAATGGGAAACAGCGACATCATTCCAACGTAGACGATCGGGTGAATTCTTTTTTAAACGGGAGCTGAGGGGCGCCGAAATTACAGCGAAATTCGGAACGAATCGCCGATAGTACGAAGCTGATCCTAGGAACGATCTTAATTGCTTCTTTGTAATCATGAGGGGCATGTTGGCGATTTGCCTTAATCTTATCCTCTTGGGGACCCAACTGGCTTTGTCCTATTTTAAAACCCAAATATTTTATGGTTTCGTGGGCAAAATGGCATTTGCTGGGGCCAATGGTGAGGCCATTTTAGCGCAGTCGCGAAAATGGCCTTGTAGCTGACTCTCTTGATGTGGTGTCAGCTGCGCGTCAATATCCAGGTCAGAGGGTTCAAAAGATTCGCCTGGTAGGGAAGGAGGAGGGTAATCGGCATCAGGTTGGATGCACACTGTCTGTATTACATTAAGGGACTCCGCGGGGTAATTTTCTTCAAGCGCCGATGTTTCGTCCAGTGCTACGAAGGTATCTCCATGGGCGCGTTGGGTTACTTTTTTTCTTTGGGTCCACGGACAGTCTCCGTATCCTTGTCTTGGGCCTTATCACCTAAGGGTGTTAGTAATTCACACTCCTTTTGTGCCGACCTAAGGTCCTGGTTAAGGGTCTCCGAGAAATCAGACGGTATCGGAGTTCTGATGGGGACAGGCTCCTGGGCTTCGTTCTTAGCTCGGCCTCGAGGAAGGGCGGCCTGAGACACAGGGTCTGAACTTACTTGAGGGCTCTGTCCTATAAGTACGGAACAGAATTGTATGGGTGCTGAAATGACTTCAGCCCAGCCATCATAATATTGACACTGCAGGTAAAATCTAACGACGGGGAATTTTTTCGCCCGCCCAAGGTAGTCATGTACCACCGCAAATTTTTCGTGGTTAGGGTCCACTGGGGAAAGAGTTCGTCCGATAGGATGAAACACGTACATCCTGTGTCCCTGACGAGAGTCGATACTCGGCAGCCGTTCACGCTGCCCTCCTCAAATTTCAAAGCTCCCGATGAACTTTTATCAAAAATACAATTTACATGGTGGCCTGACAGATGGGAAGAATTTTCTGCTTGTGTCTGCACCACCGGGGGAGCTGGGGTGGCATTAATCTGGTGAACTTGGTAGGCTGGTCCGCTTTTAAGCCTAGAATTTTGGGGGCAATTCCAGCTCATGTGGTTTTCTACACCACAGGTGAAGCATATGATTGGTCGCTTCGGGAAGAGAGATGGAGGAGAAATCTTAACGAGAGGTTTGGAGTCCCGTTGTTGGTTTTGGGGTTTTACGGGGCTCGGAAACTTCGACGGCTTTCCTGGGAAGGGGCACGAATCCTTCCTTCTTTCCTTGTAGGGGGATTGGTGAGAAGTTCAATTCTCCTTTGGGTATAAATTATGGCTTGCGGTATAGACATCCGCTTCTTCGGTACATTCTTTAAAGGTCTGGCGCCGACGATCCTTGGCGAACGCGCGGATCTCCCGCGGGAGAGACGCCAAAAATTGATCCCACAACACGAAGTCTGTTAAGGACTTGTAGTCCGGATCAACCTTTGAGGATTCTAACCAAAATTTAAAATTCCTCTGAAGAATGTGTCCGAATTGACGGAACGTCTGTCCGGGTTTAATACGACCTCCTCGAAATTCTTGGCGGTAAAAATCGGGAGTCATATTATGAGCGGCCAATAACTCAGCTTTTAAGGTGCTGTAGTTAATTGTACATTCAGATGGTAAAGATATAAAAATTTCGCGCAATTTACAATTTAACAAGGGAAGTAATTTGACTACACCTTCAGCCTCCAGATCCATGTTATTGATTTCGAGGATCTTTTCGAAGTGGGCTAAAAATGCTCCGAAATCCTCTCCATCCTTGAAATTGGGGAGCTTCAGTGAGAGATTGGGGGGGGGGCTTCCAAACGGGAACTGGCTGACTGTATCTCTGCTTCAACACGAGCTAATTCAATCTGATGGTGAAGCACAGTTTGTCTTTTCCGTTCCTCTCTTTCTTCTCGTTGGATTTCTCTTTCTCTTTCTTCTCGTTTGATTTCTCTTTCTCCTTCTTTCTCTTCTCGTTGGATTTTTCTTTCTCTTTCTTCTCGTTGGATTTCTCTTTCTTTTTCTTCTCGTTGGATTTCTCTTTCTCTTTCTTCTCTTTCTTCTCTTTCTCTTTCTTCTCTTTCTCTTAAATTTTCTCTTTCCGTTCTTTGCTCCTCTTGAACGTACTCAATTAGTTCTTTTCCGGAAAGTCCCAAGGATTCTCCTTGCGCTTTAAAGATTTCGAAATGAGTCATCTTTGCACTTGGGGGCGCAATAGTCAACCAACTAAAATTCCTCGCAACAAGAATTATGCCTTCTAGAGAATTAGCCTACCTAAATATGGGCACTGACCTATTCGTACTTGGTTTCTAGATCTAAATAACCACTGACTAAAATCACACAAAAAAAAACACAAACAAATTATTATAACAGTTCCTTGCGCTACTCCAACTTCTTAAGTTTCAAAAAAAGGGATAGCAATCGTTAAACAAAAGGGAACTACTATACTCTATTATTATAACGAATAACACTATGCTTTACTCGACTGGGACCAGTGCTTGCAAAAATATAGCGTTAAACCTTACACACTTGATACCAAATTTAAATAGTATGTATATATATATATATGTCGTAGAATAGACTCTCGACGATATACCGTATATAACTATTCGATATGCTTAAGAAGTGGAACTGAGCTCAAGGATATTGCTATCATTAATAAAATAGAGTTTTATTAATAAAAACTATCACAACACACAAAACGGAAAATATTACATAAAAAGAGAATGGAAAGGGTCGTGGGGAATCTAGCTAATCCGAGGATTAAGAGATTTAAAAAGGTAAAACAAATATAAATTAAAGGGATGAGATGGTTCGCTAAACCATCTAAAGCACAGGATAGAGTTGAAAAAAGGGTTAAATACTCAAAGGTAACGTTCGGCTTACGTAATTATACTTGTTGTGCAGAGGAAGGCGACGTGAAGGAATTTTCGGTCCGCTGGCGAGTTCCAGCTGAAGGGAGGGGGGGGGGGAATTAAATGATCCTGACGTAGTGTCTTGGGAATGAGAACCGTTTCTCGCCGAACGGCTTGAAGAACAATGGCTTGTCTCCGTTGTTCTCTTCTGAACAACAGGGGGGGTGAGAACCGTCTCTTGTCTACGGGCTCGAGAACAATGGCTGTTCTAATGATGTTCTCTTCTGTACAACAAGGGGGAAGGGTGAGGACCGTTTCTTAACGAACGGGCTCAAGCGAACAATGGCTGTTCTACGTTGTTCTCTTCTGAACAACAGGTGGGGGTAAGAACCGTCTCTTGTCTACGGGCTCGAGAACAATAGCTGTTCTAATGTGTTTCTCTTCTGAACAACAAGGGGGAAGGGTGAGAACCCTTTCTTGGCGAACGGGCTCATAAGAACAATAGGTGTTCTACGTTGTTCTCTTCTTAACAACAGGGGTGGGGGTGAGAACCTTTTCTGATCAACGGGCTCAAAAGAACAATGGCTGTTCTAACGTTGATCTCTTTCTGAACAACAGGGGAGGAGAACTGTTTCTTGTCAACGGGCTCAAAAGAACAATGGCTGTTCTAACGTTGTTCTCTTTCTGAACAACAGGGGTGGGTGAGAACCGTTTCTTATCCACGGGCTCAAAAGAACAATGGCTGTTCTAATGTTGTTCTCTTTCTGAACAACAGGGGAAGCCTTGTGGACTTGACGTAACGAAGGCTCGAACCTTGGCACTCGAGGGATATTGTCCTTCTTCTGGACAAGTGATGGTGAATCTCGAGGTCGAGGTCCCTTGGCGCACAAGGTGAGAGTGGGTCGTAGTGATGTTTCGCGACGAAAATCTGGATCTCCAATCTGCTCTTAGTGGTAAAGTTTCCAAATAAATAGTCAGGAAATCCCCTTGGCGTGGGGGACAATGAAGTAGGGGCTTCGAGGGAATGCACAGCAGAGCCTGAGAACAATGCCTTATCTGCCCATAAGCCTAACTCAATCTGGCAAGGTCGGCACATGGGGCGAACGGGGGAAGATAAACCTCCTTGTTTAAACATTGACTCAGGTGGCTGCGATAAGGCCCCAGGCTTCAAAGCGAAGATGCACGTGGGTAGCATCGTGGTTTTAAATAACATGTGATAGTGGTTGAAATTAAGCGGCCTCAACCCGTTCTATCATATATATATATATATATATATATATATATATATATATATATATATATATATATATATATATATATATATATATATATATATATATATATATATATATATATATATATATATATATATATTTATATATATATATATATATATATATATATACAAGGGTAAGTCAAAAAGTTCTCAGGCAAATGTCCTAAAAATTTTATTTTGCAACATAACATAATCATTTTTTCTACATAAGCTCCATTATTGTCTATAAACTTTTTGCAATTTATTTTTCCACAAGAAAATTTTCCCCTTGTAGAATTGCTGGGGGTTTGTCTTTGACCCCCTCTCCCTTCCCCGCCTGCTTTTTTGCTTCATCTAATGACAGGAATCGGGTGCCTTTCAGGTGTTGTTTTAATTTTGGGAACAGAAAAAAAGTCAGAAGGAGCTATATCATGGCTATGAGGGAGATGTGCAAGAGTTTTCCAGCGAAATTCTTGTAGCAGATCCTTGGCACCCTTCCGCAGAATGCAGAATGCGCTGGGTATATTTTCATGTGGGAAACAAAATCTGGTTGTGCAGCTTTCCTCGACATTTTTTTGGCCAGGGCAGCCTAGAGCTTCTTTAAAACACCTTCATAATAGCTGGAGGTAACAGTTTTCGGTCCTTCTAGAAAGTCTATCAATATAATTCCATTTGAATCCAATAAAACTGTGGCTATAATCTTCCTAACAGACCTTTCTGTCTTGAATTTAACAGGTTCAGCTGTTCCTTTCGGATGCCACTCTTCTGAGTGAATTTGTTTTGGGGGTTAAATTGGTAGATTCAAGTTTCATCTCAAGTAACGAAACGCTTAAAACAATGTCTGCTGACCAAAAAGTTGCGGGCTCTCACTTATTCTGATGTTTGACCTTACAACCTTCAAATCTTTTAATAATTCTCAGAGTAAACTTAGGAGGACCTTGGCAGTTCTATCATTCGAAAGAGATGTAAAACAACATAAGGGTTTCAAATTTGGTTAGAATAGGCTCAATAGTTACAATGTTATTACAAAAACAATAGAAAAGCAAAACGGCGACCGACCGACATAGTGAGATGTAGAGTCGCCTGCGACTAAAAATTGTCCCATTTGCTTTAATTTGGGTGAAAATTGCTAAAGAAAGGTCAGCCTTTTGATTCAGTTGGTCTTCACGCAACACTTTAGGGACCCAGTGTGCTAAAAGCTTGCTCAAACCAAGATCTTCAGTGAGAATTGCAAATGCTGAACCATGTGAGAGTATCACCTTATTGGCAACTTCGTCAATAGTGACTCTGAGATCTTCTTCAACTAGATTCTGCACAAGCGCGATGTTTTCTTGATTTTTTGAGGTGGAGGGTCTCTCTTCCTGTGGATCATCTTCGAGTTGTTTTCTGCCTTCCTTGAATCGCTTAATCCAATCGTAAACCACTGCTTTACGTGGTGAAGAGTCTCCATAAACCTGTTGAAAAAGCTTCAATAATTGTATCAGGCTTCCAATCAAGTTTAGTTAGAAATTTAATGATGGCTCTTATTTCAAAATTCGTCATTTTGTGATTTGAAAAGGCAAGGTTAAAAGAAGCACACCGTATGTACACACTCCCGATATTTAGAATTATAAAACTTAACGAAATTATTCGAGAAGCATCAAAGACATGTTCGAACATGAATTACCTTGTAAAATATGGCGCATTTTGAAATTAGGACATTTGTCTGAGACCTTTTTGACTCACCGTAGTATATATATATATATATATATATATATATATATATATATATATATATATATATATATATATATATATATATATATATATATATATATATATATATATATATATATATATATATATTGTGGTGGTATCGTAAGGGCCGAGTGGTGTACGTACGTATAGGTTTGTTACGTACTTCAAAAACTCCTTGATTACGTTTTCTCTAAGAGTGGTATATTTTATTATTACGTTATTTTAATCTTTGAGGATTTCTAGTGCTATGGTCAGCGTTTCGAGGATTGAATTAAATACTTCTAATAAAAATATATCTTTAATTACAACATGAAAAAAAGTGAAATCTAACAAACAAGGGATACAGCTATGAATTAAACGAGTTTAAGTGAGACTTACTAATTTAAACAAATGAATATAAAGTAATGGTTGACCCAAAGCTCACTTTAATATTGGACGTTAATTGACCTTCAAAATTAATGTAATTTCTTTACCTTCAAAACAACCACACGTGACTCCGGCTGGAGACTGACATTGGCCTTGAATTTTTATGTAGACGAAAGAATCTTTTTGAGGCCAGACCCGTGGACGTGTTCACAGACACCCCAGCTGTTTGGCTGGCGCAAGGACAGGCTTGAAGCAACAGGTGATTTCGGTGCGGGCGACGGATAGCGTTAAGCACGTTGTCTTAGTCAGATGATTAAGACAACGGGACCGTGAAGGTATGCTCTTTCCAATCTCCTGGTTAATCTTGTAATGGTTCGCACTGGCGAGCGATGAGCAAACAAGTGAATCCTTAGACGAATGGGGGGTGTTTGAGGGAGTTCACTTGGGATAATTCCTCAAAGGCGAGGACTATCTCTGTTTTTTTGTTGTAAACCGGGATAGGGGGTTTCTCTGAGGAGAGATGATTGAGCTTGTTTCTCAATACAAGCTAAACTAAATTTCGGCGTGACCACTAAGAACTGGCTCAGCATGAGCTTCTTCTGTGTTCCTGTCGTTGATTGCCGGGCACTCTCGCCGTACTTCGTCGTGTCGATCTCTAACTCGATCTTCCTCGTTCTTCTACGGTTATCCGCCTATATACTTGAACACCCCACTGGGGGTAGGGAAAGGAGGGGGGATATGAGGTCTTAGGAATTAAGCCTCTCTCCTCTAACGGCTCTTCTCCGAGCGTCTTTCACTTAGACCTAAAGACATCTTCTGGCTTTTAGTCGCCGCGCCTCTAATTACGTCTATGACGTGAAATCTTCCTCGTTCTTCTACGGTTATCCGCCTATATACTTGAACACCCCACTGAGGGTAGGGAAAGGAGGGGGGATATGAGGTCTTAGGAATTAAGCCTCTCTCCTCTAACGGCTCTTCTCCGAGCGTCTTTCACTTAGACCTAAAGACATCTTCTGGCTTTTAGTCGCCGCGCCTCTAATTACGTCTATGACGTGAAATTAGATTCCAGCTCTTTGGGTAAATAGTGCCTGTTTAACCAATGCTATGCTCGCTGACCCAGAAATCTGATGATTCTTGCATCTCATGGTTTTTGGAGGCCTTCTGGTGGTCCGCGATGCGAGGGGAGAGAGAGGGGGGTTAAGTAATCGGGTTACGCTGCCAACTGCCAGGACGTTGTGGTGACCGAACCAGGCCTCTGTTTTGGGGGTAGGATATCTATTTCCCTACACTCCTTCCTTAAAAGAGGTTAATGGGGGTGGGGGACTCCAGTGAAAAAAACACACAAACAAACATCATCGATAAAAGAAAACTTACATGTTTTAGAACATAATCCTGATTCTTACCGTTAGCTGGGTCAACCCTTCTATTAACTTAAGTTTCTTTGATCTCGAGCGCACACGCGCGTGCGTACAGAGGCAGGTGATCGACATAGGACTCGCGAGCCTACTGGGTATGTCTCACAACACCCAATTTAACGGAAAAAAACAAAAAACAAATCATCGATTGCACACAAAAAAAGGATCCTGGCTCTTAAGTGGTATCTAGCCAGCTACTTCCTTACACTTTTAAACCTTAAGACCTTAAATATCTACACAAAACACGCACAATAAAAAAGAGAATGGTTTTAAGATTAACGGGCGATGAAATAACCCTCGATGGGGTTTCGACTCAGGTTATACAGAGGCTTTACCTTATCGGCACCTTTGATATAATTAATATTAAAGTGGTGCTCGATGACCAATACTTTACAGCGCAGGAGTCGGTTGTTCTGGTTATTGTGTCTATCCAAGTATGTCAAAAACTGGTAATGGAATTCCAACGTACTTGTACTACCTTTTTTTTGGCAACTTACTAACTTTAATCTCCACCTTATGGCTAGGGCGGCCTGTTTCATGGTTGCATAAGTGAGGGGAAAAGTAGTCCCATCGTAATCATTTACCAAGCTAACCTGGGAGTTTGCGTTTGGATCTCCTCTATCAGGGAAAAGTTCCGTTAAGAGATCGTTAATGGATGCGGCTTTCACGGCGAATTGGGGTTTTAAATGTAACTCCGTGGCCGTTTCGTTCTGGGTGAAAGCTACTGAGGGTAGGGGATACTCGTTATCTGACTCTACCATCTGACTTAGTTTCCATGAGTATACCGCGTTCCTACTTCCTTCTTCATCCACCATCATCCCATTTGGCTGAGTTTTCATTTTAAGTACTTTCCTAGGGCCAGGCCGGGATAAAACCGCCTCGACTTCCACCTGATCCTTGCTAGATGCCCTTTCATGTGCGAGCATTCTTTCTTTTTCCTCTCTTTCCACCTGTGCTAGTTCTCTTTCCATCTGTATTCTTCTTTCTTCGGCTTCTCTTTCGATATTCATTCTTATTGCTTCTGCTTCTCTTTTCAACTGTATTATTCTTTCTTTTGTTTTATTTTCCCTCGGTATTCTTCTTTCTTCTGCTTCTATTTTCCACTGAATTCTTGTTTCGTCTACTATTCTTTTGTTTTACTTCCCCTCGGTATTCTTCTTTCTTCTACTTCTCTATCACTCTGTGTTCTTCCTTCTTCTATTTTTATGCCCATCAGTATTCTCCTTCCTTCCCTTTCATGAGTGCGTACTCGTTCTCTCTCTTCTGCTTCCCGTTGTAATTTTCTTTCTTCTGCTTTCCTTTCTGTTTGCTCCTTTTCTCTTTCCGCTTGCGCCTTTCCTCTTTCCGCTTTCCTTTCCGCTTTCATTCGTTTCTCTTCTTGTTCCTGGACGTCGGCAACTAGTTCTTTGCCTCTTAGTCCCAAAGCTCGGGCTTGTTGGTGGAATCTGTTTAACGATTCCATTATATGTATATATATATGTTAGAAACTACAGACCAATCCGCCTTTTCGCGTGTATCTATAAACTCTTGACAAGAGTCATTACTAAAAGACTGTAAAACCAGTTAGATGACCAATAATCGAGAGAACAAGCTGGCTTCAGAAAAGGCCCTTTAACGATTGATCACACATACATACTTTCAACCAGCTCATTGAGAAAAGTTCATAGTACAATATACCTCTATACTTGGTATTTCTAGACTACCAGAACGAATTTGATTCAAAAGAAACATCAGCGGTCATCACAGCCTTGAATAATCAAGATATACATAGATCCTGTCTACATAAATATCATAGAAGCATATAAGAAAATTGCAGATCATACATTAGGATTCAGACATATTTCAATTACAAAAAGGTGTAAGACAAGTAGATACTATCTCGCGGAAATTTTTCACATCCAAAACAAAAAAGGATTAAGATCTAGGGAGATTACCTCAATAACCTGTGATTCGCTGATGTTTTTACTCATCACTAATAACATAAAGGAGATTCAAACATGCTTCTAGAACTTAACCATGAAAGCAAAAAAAGTCGACCTAAAAAATGTCTTGGAAAAACAAAAGTCATAACAAACCAACCAGAGTTCGTCATGATAGACATCACAATTGTAGGTAGGCAAATATATCTATCTGGGTCAACAGATTACAATGTCACCGGGAAAAGATCATGAAATCCAATGCAAAATATCTCTAAGCTGGAAGGCATTTGAAAAGGCAAGCATCATCTTCAGAAGCAAAATGCTCATGTGGCTGAAAAGAAAAGTATATACCCTATGCATAATCTCAACCATGACTTATGGAGCAAAAACTTGGAACCTGACTAAAAACATACATAAAAACTTAGATCAAGACAAAGAGTATATGAACACATTATGATGGGGATAACTTGACCTGAGAGAAACTCAGCTATTTGGATACGTGGATGACCAAACTTTCGGATATAGTGGAAGCTATAAAAAACTGAAATGGAGCTGTGGCAAGATTCCAAGACGATAGATCGACCAGAAAAATTACTGATTATACTGCACTTGATTAAAGACGAACGAAAGGAAAACTAAAATTAAGATGGAGAGATGATCTTCAAAAATATGCTAAAAATTAGAAACAAATTGCACAAGACAGAAAAGGCTTCTCTCAACGGAGAGAGGCAAAAGTGTAAAATACACTGTTAGGAATGCAAATCAACATACTTTTAGCTAACGCAGGTTAATGAAATTTAAAACACACGTGGAATCTTATGTACTAAATACAATTTAAAGATCATAAAAGTGAAATGGTGAATAGTAAAAGCTTTATAAGACAATAGTGAAATTTGACAACGCAAAAATTACAATAAATTCATATAAACATGGTTTAGTAGTTGGTTTAGTAGTTGGGCTAATTTTGTCCCATTCCTACGAACATATTTTCTTTAAATTAGATAAGTTACGCGAATCTCGTTTCTGGACCATGAGTTTCAATTCCCTCCATAGATTTTCCATGTGAATCAGGTCAGGAGATTGACTTGGTTATTCTAAAACATTAATTCTACTTATAGGCAGTCAATTCATAGTTTGTTTTGCTGAATGCTTGGGGTCAGTGTGTTGTCGAAATGCCCATCCTAGGTTTTAAGTTCAGAGAGCCAAAGTTATATAACAAAATTCTTTCCGAATTTTCCCTGTACATTTCGTCGTTCATTTTTCCTTCGATTATCTCCATTCTTTCAACCTCTGATGAGCAAAAACAATCCCTTATCTTGATTAATCCACCGCCGAATTTGACAGTGGAATTGTATTCTTTGGCGCGTAAGCTGCACACTTATATCTCCAAATCCTGCTGATTGAATTTCGACCGAAATGTTTTATTTTCGTTTCATTTAACCAAAGGATTTGTTTCCAGAAGGTCAAAAACGCCAAGTGAGCTTTACAGTGAATTTTTTAAAGGAGTGGAAGTACATAAATTATACATATGTAGAAGTGTCATTTAAAGTTAATGCAAACTATAAATCTATTGTTATTAAAGTACTGTTTGAAAATTTACTTAATCGTATCCATATGCCAGGATTAAAAAAGGTAAAGGATAGTCTTGCAGCATTAAATCTAAAATTGGCCCATCCATCCACGGGTGAAACCGTTAACGGTATTTCGATCCTAATAGGGGCTGACTCCTACTTTAAGTTCATTGGGCTTATAAGTGAGAAATATGGAATTACGTATCTCGAATCCACAGTTGGTACTATGCCCTCGGGGATCTTACCGTTTGTAAAAACTATTTCAAACAATTTTCTGTCCAATGGCAACCGTGGATGAAATATATGAGCTTGGAGACTTAAATGCTATATCGCCTAAGGATGATATAAATACTATATGTGGACTGGATTCCCTAGGTTTGATCCCTCAGCACATGGGATCTGAGGATCAAAAGGTATCTGCTGATTTTAAATCGATGTTCGAATTCCGTGACGGAAGGTTTGCGGTAGGCCTACCATGGAAAAAAAACATCCTAACTTATGCGGCAATTATGCAATTGCTAAAACTAGGTTATGTAATATGACGAATCGTCTAAAACAAAGAGACACACAAAATTAAACAATTAGACAGACGAAATTTTTAAAGGGCAATTGCACAAAGGGTACATAGAAGAGGTAACGCCAATGAGTCTTCATATAGACTCATTTATTTGGTGCACCATGGAGTTTTTAAGGATTCTGCTACCACTATCTGGATGGTAATTTTTGATTGTCCAGCAAATAAAACGAGTTTGAACGACTGCTTGTATCCTGGGTCTTCCCTTGTTAATAATCTACTCCTCATTTAATAAGGTTTAGGCAACATTCATTTCCCTGCATGGTAGATATAGAGAAAGCCTACTTGCAGATACGCTTAAAGGACGAGGATAAAGTCTCTGCTCGTTTTTTTTTAGGATCCTATGGATCCTAATAGCCCTCTTGTTACTAATCGTGTTTTGGGGGTCAACCCGTAGCCATTATTTCTTAAACGCTTCACTTCTTCAGTTAATTGAAGAAAGAGGCGCAGGTTACTCATAGTTGTTAAAAGGGGGCCTTTATGTCGACAATTTACTTTGTTCATTCCCTACTGCAGTGGTTTTCAACAGGGAGGGCCGTAATTATGTATTGATACATAAATTATATTATATTGGGCCTAGACAAGTTTTACCCTCGAGTAACCTGGAGTTGCATTTTTTTTTGCGGGCTCTAGTTCTAAGGCCTATAGGATCGTGATCTACTCTGTATTCGGTGATAAGGTTTGCCTCGCTATGGATAAGGCAAAAATTGTGGCGAAACCGATTACCTTTCTAAAATTAGAATTAACCGTCGCTCTTTTAGCGACTCTCCTTTGATATTAATACTGATTTCCAGTTTGGCAAGTATTAAAGATGCATGTCGTAGAATTGCTCATAGTCTGGTCCAATAATTATTCTAGTCCTTGATCTGGACACACCGCTTTTGTTTAAGTCGATGGTATTGACCCTATGACTCAATCTACGATCATATTTATATATATATATATATATATATATATATATATATATATATATATATATATATATATATATATATATATATATATATATATATATATATATATATATAGGTAGGCTTTAATTCCTACTGAACGTGCGAAAGCTGGTTAGAGGTGGGTTGTGCCGTAGCCAGGATTCTCACTATAAAAGTCCCACTTGTTACTGGGGAGAGGTTTGTGATTGTTGAATTCTAAGAGTGCATAATACAGGTTGGATAAATTAGCCGAAGGGATTCTTAATTAAAGTCTTGCCAAGGGTACGTCAGAAAGGAAGGAGCCACAAATAAACACACGTTCAAAAAATAAACTTTACTTTACACAAATATAATAATTAGCAATAGTTAAACGGGCAAAATTAAGGATTAAATATTAAACACTGACGTTAAGCGTCTAGATTTATAATGAATCCATGGGGAGTATCAATCACTGTTAATTATATAGGTAATTTAAGAATAGAGGGACACTGGGTTTACAGATTACCATTAATTGTGATGGATTGGAGAGACGACTACTCAGGTCCAGACGGGGTGGTTCGGGTGGCGTTAACACGAGTTCTCGGGGAGAGGGGGGATAAGACGACGGGTTCGGGGCTACTGGCTGCAGTTCCGGTTAGTTCACTCCTAACTGGATGTGACACTAACAAATAGTAACTTCCAGTAACTATTTGGATGTTCCTTTTCTTTCCCAAGTTACGTTGAGCAACAGAGCGTATTCTTCTTGTCACAGACTCTGCGGGGCGGGATTTACTTCAGGAACGCTTTGAGACAGCGACCAAGTTATCTCGGCGGCGCGTTGACAGTCGATACGTTACGGCAACGACTCTCGTTCAACGTGAGGATTACACGAGTAGGTTTGGGACACTGCTCTAGAGGGATGAACGGCGTTATTATTTATATCGAGGATTGTGGAAAATCGAGAGAGAGATTCCATTCACGACAATTCGCTTATCGCAGCGCCTTCTGGACAATCTCCATGGTATCATAAAGAAGGCAAATAGAATTTAGGCTTCTCTGTGAGATAGGCTTTCTTTCGTCAGACTTCCTGTTGCCAGTTGGGGGAAGGGGGGGGGAGGAGACGAAGGTCAACTCAAACGACAAATTTCTTTCGTTCCCACGATTGTCTGGCGGCATGCGAGTATGTACGTTCCATACCCTCACAATACAATTGTACAGAATATCCATAATATGTAAGTATTTGTACATACATATATTAATTTGATAATAGTGATTACACTCTTTCATTTCCAACCCTTTAACGCTGCTGTTCATAGCTTTAGGCCAGACATCTGTTTTCTTAGTGAGTACAATAAGGTGTTTAACTACTCTAAAACATCTTTATTTACATGAATACCGAAGAAGATTATGAACAATATTTTTTAGAATCTGAAAGAAAAAAGTATAAATTTCTCATTGTAGTATTCCTAAACAATAACAAGAGAAACTACTTTAATAAATAGCATAAAATACTCTATTCTAGAAAATCGGACTTTACTTTCGTTCCAACCTCTGCTTTACTTCGGTTCAAATTTCTCTTTTTGTATCATTCAGTTCCAGCTCTTCTCTCAAGTAGTTACTATGTCGGTCTGTCGGATGGTAACCATTTTACTTTTCAATGAGTTTTTTGAAAGTTTTGAAGGTCGTAAAGTCAGATGATATGTTTGTGAATTGATATTATGATTGTTAATATTTTTTTTAAATTATTGAAATATTTGAGAGCACGCGACTTAGGTCTGTTGACTTTATATTTATTTTTGCACTTTTTCACTCGTTTTTTTTTTAATATTTGCAATTTACCCTTTTTACATTTATTGTCCTAATTATAATCCATATATATATATATATATATATATATATATATATATATATATATATATATATATCAACCAGGCAATGGATTCGCCACTTGCGCTTCGCTGCTTCGATTAAAATTTAAAATCTAAAAAAAAGCAGCCATGGTTAAATTTTTTATAAATTTTCTGAACTTCGCCAATTATAATAATTTTAAAAAGGAACTCGAAACTAAATTTATCCCCTTTCAAAATATCACGTGGCTAAAATATAGTTATAGAAGGTATATAAAAATAAATTTTCTAAACTTCACCATTTGTAATTCTTTGGGTTTTAAAAATTTCCCCAAATTTCGATACTTCTATTTATTTCTGAACTTTACCATTTTGTTTTTTGATATTATAAAAGAATTATTAAAAATAACTTTGATAAAAAAAGTCATAACCAAACTAAGATGAAATTATTATTCAAACAATGAAAAAAAATTCCCTTTTTAAATTATAGAGTTAGTGATGATGATGATGATGATATATATATATATATATATATATATATATATATATATATATATATATATATATATACAAGAAAACCACTGTTATTGGAGCATAAAGTTTATTAATATTATTAAAACAGTTATTAAAACGGTAATAGTCTCGATATGTAGTTTACCATATCATCTTCAGCCGTTAACTAAGAGAAATCGACAAAGAAAACTAAAATATTGGAATATACATACAATAACAGGCAACTGACATTAATCTGCAGGCGTTAGCTTTAGGTGATTAACAATATCTTTTAGAATGAGGTTTGATATATAGAGGCTACATTTATGCTGGCTTTCTGACAAATTGAAATTTGGAATTTCTTTGATTAGTAAGGATTCAATTATTTTTGTTTTATTATAATCGCTACAATTGTAAAGTATTTGGGCACTAGGGAAATCTATTATATGATTGGCGTTTTTTACATGGTTAAAAAGACTGGATGCATTGCTCGCTCTACGAATGTCCCCCCTATGTTCATATATTTAATGACCTTCCGGTCTCTCCCATGTAGAAGGAGGGGCAATTTGGGGCTTTACACGGGATTAAATAGATGCCTGCATCCTTATTTTGCAATTCTGGATACGATTAGAGACTTCTCTTCGGACCAGGTGAGTTCGAGGCTTACGCGACAGCCTCTATCTCGCAATATCAACCAACCTTCTAATGCTCAACAGCACCTCAACCTTCACCGAAAACCGACAACAAACCTACATAGCATTCTAGCTCCCTCTGCTTGGTCTCGCTATATATCTCTACGTGTTCCAGAAGAACAAAAGGTCTGTGGTTTACAGACGTACCACGCCTTAAAAGAAATGTTCACTAAATCCGCCCTTGACTTCTCAATTGCTGACTCACGCGCGGAGATAATAGTCCGCGCTACCACTCAGTCATTTTCCCAAAGCCTGCTTAGCCTACATTCCCTCGGCTCTCTACAAATTTCGGCCAGTGACAAGAAAAAATTCATTGTCAGGACCTGTACGGTCCTAGTGGATAACTTCTTTCCAGGACCTGACGCCACATAAGAGTTCATCGCTTCCGTCATCAAAGAGGTATTCACCGGCCAACAACATAATGTCGAGTCATCAGTATTTTTAAAAAGCCACCTTCTCGTTCTTCCACTCCATTTAGGGTTGCTAAAATAACTCTAAAACAACAAACACCACCAATGTTTATAAAATTTGGAGGAACACGTATACAAGTTCAAGAACAACTCTCTACCCTACTCCAGTGCCGTAACTGCAGCAGATTCACTCACTGCGCAAAATATTGCAAGAGCACTGGGAATCAGTACTTCCGATGTGGATAATTGGGACACAATGCCCCACATTGCACGGAAGAGATGCACTGCCTCAACTGTGGCAGCCCACATCATGCACGCCACAAGAAGTGCCCTCACTAACCCTAGCACAAGGAGATCCACGTTTGGTCCCTACGATGCAGTATCTCTAGACGACAAGCAAAAATATACATGCATGGAGAAGTCATCACACTGTCAACACCCACCTTTTCCGCTGTGACGAGTGGTGCTCCTATCATCCTCGGCACTCTACCCATGTCTAGCACATCGATGCTCAGAACCGACCACCCGACACCAGCCTCTCTATCTCCAATGGTCGCCCCTACCTTGAAATAACGCACCAATGAACTTTTGCGAACACACCCAGTTACGCCTTCGCAACAAGGTGACTCAATAGAAGAACCAATATCACCTCCCGATCTTGATGAAACACAACCCATCTCTCCCCATCGAAGAGTGCCACTCTCACCGGAAGTACATGTCGTTCACCTATCCTCAAAATACGAGTGTCCCCCTAATTGCAGGAACAACCATCGAAGAGGCAGAGACCGAACTCAATCACCTCCTTCCCCGTTATATGTATCAAATTATGAACCCACCCATGTATAACCTACAACTAAATCCTTAACGAGCCCGCACGATGATGAAATTATAGATCATCCACCTACACAAGTGCTTGCATCTACTAAGGGCCGGATGGATGTGGAAGCTGATCTTGCCCCCAGTAAACCGCTGGCCGGTCCCCTTCACCGCAGTTTATCACTGACAAGTGTCGCCCGCGATCGTGAATCATTTAGTCCCCCGCGCGCAAATC
This sequence comes from Ceratothoa steindachneri, assembly GCA_963969495.1. Classification (NCBI taxonomy): domain Eukaryota; kingdom Metazoa; phylum Arthropoda; class Malacostraca; order Isopoda; family Cymothoidae; genus Ceratothoa; species Ceratothoa steindachneri. The sequence continues at coordinate 134,228,898 of OZ018321.1, read as the reverse complement.
GTGAGGGAGGTGGAGGTTGTAAGCACTCTCTACCTTCTCTCACCGATTCCTCCTCTTTGAGCCCCTGAAACGACGAACGCATCTGACTTGAGGATGAAGCCCTACCCTCGCCTGGAGCAATAAGCTCCCCTGAAGAAACGTGGCTTTACGACATTAAATCATATACCTCGTATAGAACCTCGCAAACCATATTCTCCGAGAAAATACCTTCACCAAAAGAGGAAGATCTTGTAGACCTCTCGCTTGCTAAACTATATGGAATCTGTACACCGGACTCTCCTCATTGTACTAATAACGATAACACTCGGATATCACCATGCTTAAATTAAACCACCGAGACCGCCCCAACTACTTCCTCTTGTCAGTAATGTGATCACCTGGCTGACTCGTCAACTTGTCTTATGCCCTTTGCACTACCTAACCACACCTCCCTGGTTATGATCTGCCTCGGGGTTGTACAGCTGACAATATAGCATCTTGCAACCCGACATCCTCCTCTCCAGATTCTTATCCGACCACCTAGAAAACTACCCACCAATCGCCACCAAACCCTTTAACCCACGCTCGGGATGTACCCATAGATAATGTACTGCCTACTCTCTGAGCCCGCCTGAACCAAAACGGATGAACCATACTCCCACCCCTTTGCGCTACAACGTCTTCAACTTTCTGTCTGATATAGAATATCCGCGGACTCTGGACCATTATGGCTCACTGTAGGCCCTCTTAAAACAGTTTTTTCCTAAAATGAGTTGCCTCAGTGAAACAAAGCTCCTAGACCTCTCTTACCTTTCTCTTGCCGGCTATACCCAGGTCATCCTTCTACAACCCCAATTTTATGGTAACCTTCCCATAGTCCGCACGGATATACCATTTACCACCATTCCCCTCTGCACAAACCTTAACGCCCTTGCTGTTAACCTGTGTGCTCAATATACCTCCCACCTTCCAAGCCAATCACATTTGCCTCCCTGAATGAACTTGTCTCCCAACTCCCGAAACCATTCATTCTAACTGGAGACTTTAATGCTCGTAACCAGTACTGGTACGATGTCATAAACAGCAGCAAATGGCATGTTGTACTAGACGTAGTCTTACAACAAGACCTACAAGTCCTCACGACGAAGCCCCTACCCATTATTCTCCCCAGACAGACTCCTTTACCCACATAGATCTATGTCTGTGCTCAACTTACTCCCCACCCGATCACTTCATCAGAGTATTTGATTATCTGTGTGGGAGTGACTATTGCCCCCTGCTCCTACATCTACTCCCCCTATGCCCCATCTTCCCAAGACAGTATTGGGACTACCAGAAAGATGACTGGGAAGCTTTTGTAACGTCGTCCTCTTACATAATTGTGTCTGATGAAACAACAGACGGTACATCCCGCTTAAAAAAGTTTGTGAAGCATTTTTTAGCAATGGTCTACAAACATGTTCCACTCTGCAACGCTCGAATCAAACCCTCAGTCGCCTGGTTTAACAAAGAGTGTAGCTCCGCTAAGCACGAACAAAATTGGCTCCATCACACATTTCGAGATAATCCCCGCACGTCTTCTTACATTACCTAGAAAAGACAATGCGCCCTCGCCTGCCAGACCTTCTGCCAGGTAAAACGTCACTCCTGGATTCAATATACATCATCCATTTCATCCCGCACCCCTCTGCCCAAGGTCTGACAAAGAATACATAAAATCCGCGGCTTTTTACGACACCCCCATCTCCCCATCCTCCATCATAATGACAACCTAGTCAGTGTTCCACAGGACGTCGCCCAGCTAATTGCGAACACGCTCAGCTCAATCTCCCATCGATCCATCCTTCCGGAATTCAACCGACATAAAGCACTAATAGAATCGCAACCATAAACATTTGAAACGTCCAGAAATCTGTGTTACAACGAACCCTTTTCGATGAAAGGACTCCAGAAGGTACTCACATCGTGTAAGAAGTCCACCACTTCAGATAACTTAATATCATACACACTCATCCAACATGCCCATATAGATGCCCTTAAGTACCTTTTAACAATTTTTAATGATCTTTTCCTCTCGGGAACTTTTTCCCAACAATGGCGCTACAGCACTATCCTCTCTTTCCTCAAACCAGGAAAAGACCCTCTAATCCAATAAATTACCGGCCAATTGCGCTCGAGCGCATGGTGAACGCCTTCCTGATGTGGTTGGTATCTTGAAGAACAGGCGCTTCTCTTTCCGTCTCAATTTGGCTTCCGCCCAAATCGCTCCACAATGGACCCTCTTACTCTACTAGACCATGATATTGGCCTTGCTTTCTCTAGGAGAAACCTTGTCACCGCAATCTTCTTCGACTTAGAAAAGGCATATTATACCCTCTGGTGGCGTTTGATTCTACAACAGTTATACGACATGAGACTTCGTCGACTCTTGGCATCGTTTATACGTAACTTTTTAAAAGACCGCTCTTTCTGTGTCTATCTTCGAGGCGCCCGCTCTTCGAAGCTTGTACAATATGAGGGTGTCCCCCAAGGAAGCGTGCTTAGCGCTACTAGTTTTCAAAACATATACTCGTATTATAGTCTGTGCACTTCTCCCTTTATGTAAACGATATTACCATCTGGGTGACGAGCTCATCCGCAGCGATGGCCACCACCCTGTTCCAGCGAGCCTTCGACTTAATAGTGGCTCATACCTCATCGACCGGATTCACTATCTATCTCCCTAAAACAACTGCCGTTATTTTTACCCAACGCAAATCGATTCATAGGATAAGCCGTAATATTTCTTGATCGCCGATCAAATTTGCCACCCATGCTAAATTCTTAGGTCTTATATTCGATCAGCATATGACATTGAGATATTATATTGAAAACCTTATGAGAAGATGTGTCCCCGCATTTGCCCTTATGGCCTCTTTATCGAAGCTACACTGGGGAGCTGACCGCCGCACCCTCCTCGAGATCCGCATATCACTTCTCCTGCCAAAGTTTGATTACGGCTGCTACCTGTATGGTTCAGCTTCCAAAAGCATTATGAATAAACTGAACTCACTACATCACAGAGTCCTCCACCTTGCTACAAGTGTATATAAGTCTTCCCCTGTGATCTCTATGCTGAAACCGTATTCCTCCCTATCTCATCTCGCCGTGATAAATATTTTCTCCGATTCTATGTACATCATATCCCTCCGTATGTGCTCTAAACTCGCTCGAATTCTCTGCTCCAAGACCCCTCCACCAGAGATTCGCTCTCGTACCTTCTATTCATACACCCTACATATAGCAAAACTTTTAGGAAAACTTGAGCTTAGAAACCTCTCTGTTGCTTTGGAATGACCACTGTCGAGATATGCCAGTGTAGACACTTTCAATGTAAGGGCGCGTACACTCGCACGGGCAGATTGCCGACACGAGGCCGTCTACGATAGGCTTTGGAGCAATGGAAGGAGTGGAAGGCCGCTTCCTTGGTTGAGTGCGTTTACAATTGACCGGGAGTTATCTACTGGCTTGCCAAGTTGCAGTTCAAGGATATATAAAGATCAAGACACCCAAATATAATTTAAATATAAATAATAATTGACGGGGGCAATATATATAAAAAGGGGAACAAATTATACCTGATAAGGATAGTTAGTTAGATTGGGACAATTTACAATGTGACAAAGTTAAGCGGGGAAAGCTAAATTACCGCTAATCCAAATAATGGATATTATTTAAGTTTGAACTGGAGATTAATAACAAAGGAATGCTACGAAATCCAGATGACGAATAACGGGGGTGTAATTATGGGATTACAAAGCAAAATCGCTTTACCTTGAAGCTTAGAGTGTTCGGTGGGGAAAAGACCAACGGCACGGGTCTTCGAGGAGACACTTCTGACGGTGTTGACGAGGAGGTCTCGAAGGTCTCTTGCAGAAGGACGAGATTTTCTCTGCTCCAGAGAGATGTGCTTTCAAACACCAGAGACTGTTCTGCGGCATGGTAGGGAGTCTCAAACATGGGACACGGGAATCTTGAAGGGGGTTGCGAGACGAGGGGGTCGTACAGTTCTCCACGGATCTGCTGGTGAGATCTTAACGACGAGGTATGACTCGAACATAAGTTGCTAGACTTCGCGGGAAACAGACACACGGTCTTAACGGAGGGACTAGCAGGCTCTCAATCTCCTCGAGGAATGGCTGACACAGGGTTATATAGCTCGGTGGCTTGTCCGTTAAATAGCCTCAGGGCATAGCCGTCCCAAGAGAATTCACGACGCCAGTCTGTACAAACTTATTTCGAGATAAGGGGTTGGATCGAACGGCAAAGTTTGCCTCAGGATATAGGGTTGAGTTTGTACGAGCGTGTTCGCGGGGGAAGGAAATGTCCGCGAGGCACGGAGGCGAGGACTTGGCGTTATCGCGGGGAAGGAAAGCAATTGTGTCGCGCTTAAGTAAATACAGCCGGATCGGCGGCTCAGCGCGAGACAGCTTCCTTCTCGTCGATTCTAGAATTCCCACGCCAAGGAGCACGTGGTCTGGGGCTGAAAAGGGCTGAAAAGGGGTATTTCGAGGTGCTTCCTCTCAAACTGGTCCTTCGAGGGGCATCCTCTCACAACCACCTACGCTAGATCCGTAGACTCGCAGGAGTGCTCAATTTTGCCGACCTTTCCTGACAAGCCCCAAGGATCAGATAATACCAACCGAAGCTCAACGCGCCATGTTCCAAGAGCATGCAGACACTCACCTCGATGAAACACCTATTTGTACTGACGGGTCGAAAACTGATGCAGGGACTGGAAGTGCCACGGTCCTTCCCTCTCATACCTTACGCTTCACCCTACAGCATTTGTCTTCTCAACAGATCTCGTGGCCATCAAAATAGCCGTGCGCGCCCTTGGTCTCCGTTCTCCGGGGTTATATACAATATTTTCGGACTCTATGAACGCGCTGACTTTCCTTCAGCGATTGTTTCTTCAACACTTTGTAGCCATGGAGATACTGGAAACCATACACCTCTTGACCGGCGTTCTTATTCCGTATCGTTCTTCCGGGCTGCCTGGACACCCAAACATCCAGGGAAATGAACGGCCGACCGAGAAGCTAAGAAGGCCGCCTTCCATACTGCACCGTCCATAATTGAACCGCTGATCTTTCACCGAGACTACATCTCTCTGATTCGTAAATTGGGCAGAGAAGAATGGGAGTGATATTGGAACTGGTATGTACACCCTCATCTATTCTAACTTAAGAAAAATGCTTCCCCGTGGCCATCATCCTACTATCTCACCAGACGGCATGGAGTTATGGTGTGCTGTCTGCGAATCGGCCACTGTCGCCTTACTCACGGACACTTAATAGCTAGCGAGGAATCACCATCTTGCCAGACGTGTCATTCTCGTATCTCAGTGCAACACATCTTACTCATCTGCCCGCAATACTCTTCCCATCGAAAGAAGCACTTCGGTCTTCACCCCACCTTTGCTTCTATTCTCGGAGATTTCCCTCTATATTATGCCCAACTTAGCAAGATTCCTGGAAGTTGCCGGCCTTCACTCCAAAATTTAATACATTACTGCCTATATTTTAATCATATTTTACTCTCTTTTGTTTTTTCCAAACTTTGTACATCCGTATTTTACATGTATTTGGGGTCTCTTACAAGTTTACCCGAGTTGTTGCGTTAAACGAATGTGGGCATATGAGTTCAGTGGTGTTAATTTGTTGTTTCCGTGTAGTGTAGCCATGCTTGTAAACATGGGGGAGCGACAGGAGCGCTTCATAGCAGAGTTCTGGATGCTCTGTGCTTCCCTCTGTTTTGTGTGGCACCTACATGGAAATTTAATTGGAGCGCATGTAAGGAGTGGTCTGACAAGGTGTCGTGGTATAGTAATTATACACACACACACACACACATATATATATATATATATATATATATATATATATATCTATATCTATCTATATATATCTATATATATCTATATATATATCTATATATATCTATATATATATATATATATATATATATATATATATATATATATATATATATATATATATATATATATATATATATATATATAATATATACATATATAAGGGTACAATGACACGCCAATGGCTTGGCCCGACCAGTTTTTTTTTGGGGGGGGGGGTAATGAGAATGGGGGAGAAATTCGCCCCCAAGTGTGTGGATAATAATGATAAAAAATAAGTGAGTGCAGAGTGGCTTAAAGGTTAGTTATGGCCGATAGTCGTTCAGGGTTATTTAAAGGATGCCCCCAAAATAAAGTTTAATAACAAAAAAGAAATATTAAATATTTATACAAAAGAGGGTTAAGTGAGATACGTGATCAACTAAATAACGGACACATTCGGTGTCAGCAAAGAGGTAAATCCAAGGGATTAAAGCGGTTAATTACTTGACTCGGATCAGAATCTTAAAAGGGGCTACACTAAGCCGCAATGTAAATAATACAATTGGTTCGGGGGATAACAGATTATAACGAGATCTGCAGCGTCGACGTCTTGCACGGTTAAGCGTCGAAGGGTAGGTAACTCAGTGAGGTGAGAATACAACAAGGAAATATGTTTAACCTCAAGGTTCTCGAGGGGGAAAGGGAGTTACTGGTTCTAGCTCAGGATGATAATGAAGGAGGACTAGTTTTATCTCACGGTTCTCGATGAGGGAGTACTGGCGCGAATTCTCGGAAGAACGACCGTTGTGAGGAGCTGCCAATTGACTGATATGATGTCCACGGGGGAGAGATTTTAGCCGTCGGTACCCGAATAATCTATGGAGGATCCGACTCGAGAACGTAATATGTCTTCGTGCGCGGCATGCTGTACTGCTTATCCAGCAAGAAACCTCGGGTTATATAGGTAGTCGGCGGGCGGCGAAATTGCCTCGGGCCACGGCGTGCTCTACTATAATTTGTCCTAAGGGGGGAGGGGGGATCCAAGATAAGGAGCCGGTCGAATAGCCCTTCGGGCTCTCTCATGTCCTGAGTAGGAGAGGCGAGCTTAAATCGCCTCGGACGCGGGAAATAAGCATCGCAAGATAAACACAGCTGGTTTGATAAAGCCATGTTCACCCGATTCATTCCTTACTTCTCACGCCTTTTGTCCTAAGGTTAAGGCCACGTGGCTCTTCTAAGGGTTCAAGGAGGACCTCCAAATGATATTAGACTCTATTCCTCCACACAAGGGTTTTATTGAGTGTAGTCGTAGTTTACGGCTGGCAGTGTTATAACTTGCGGAGCTTCTTGTTGGTGTTTTTAGCCCTTGTTTAAATGATAATTTGGTGTGTATGACCCGGTAAGGACCCGTAAGGGGCAGGGCGATTTGCCTTCCTGGCAGCCGTTCTGACGAGACTCAGCGCCCCGTCCGGCCCCAGCTTAGCCACTTCTTCTTTATGACAGCTTGTTTTTTCACACTACTTCCTTACTTTCCCTACAACCTTTCCCACAACTTTTTCTTGTCAGCCTCTAATTTCACAGGGTAGACGCCGACCAGCTTCCTCTCACCCAAATATCCCAGATCGGGGCTGAGGGGGAGGAGACAACGTCCTCTCACTCCTGAGTTCCGGTCTGGGATGGTGGTTTTTAGGCAATCTGCTTCATCCCCACCCATACCTTTCCCACATGCCATTTTCTTTCTCCTTTCTATGTCTATAGATTTTACGACATGCAAGGTGGAGCCGAAATGCCGATGGGCTGCCAGGTCACTAGGCGGTAGAAGTCGCCTCAAATGGCGGCAGTGGCTTTGTCGGCCCCATATTCACCCCTTGCTTAGCGGGCTAGTGCCTGGGGTGATTGGCGTATTCGCTCCGTGCTAAAAATGGGGGCACCATTCCCGATGATAAAAAAGAAAAAATAAATCTATCTCCCCTTCTCCTTTACCATCATTGGAGCCACCTTCGGGTAGCTCCACCGAAAAAATCGAGGTTCCCGCCCTCCCTTGTGCTTTAGCAGGGTACCCTCCAAAACTCTTTGACCGGAATTGAGGCTTACTCCTCTCCTAGGACTACGGGTGGAGGGAATTTCCCCTCATCCTCTTCTCTGGAGTCGCACTTGGGCTACTCCCTTTCTCCAATGGCAGTCCCTCCTTTACTCTCTAAGGCGACTCCCAAGAAAGTAGGCAGGCGACCCATAATTTACTACTCTCGGTGGGAGCGGGTCGATAGGGCTAACCACCTTGAGCAAGCAAGAGATGCCAGAGCCCGACGGCCTGTGCCTTCCAAAGTCCGGCTAGCGCGCCTAGCGAGCTTACAGGGTGTCACAGTACGTTTCCCCCTCTCTTTCCTGACGGATGCCCGTACGCCGGCCCAGAATACGACAAACGATAACTCGAAGTGGACTTGTGATGACTTAAAGGGGGATAGCCACATGGAGGCCTGTCCTGAGATGGACATGGTCCCTGAGGTGACCCCGGCCCAGACGATAGAATCTTCCATTGGGTCGACCCAGGCTCGGTGCCAAGCACAGAACCTGTGTCCGCCCCTATGTAAGCTCCTCATCTGACGGCTTTGATCCCAAGGCCTCACAAAGAGAGGAGTGATCTCTTCTCCCGGCTGGTGCCCATGTGACAAACAAGACCTCCATTTCAGAGAAGGATCGAACTGAGACCGGTCCATCGGGCCTACTGGATCCAGCCGGTGGAGGGGAGAAGAGGGATCATTCCCCGCCCTCCTTTCCTAAAAAAAACAAAAAAAAAAACCGAAAAGGACTCGGGGCTCTTGTCCCTCAGCAGGAGCCACAGGGACGAACGGGGCCACTGCCATTTCGATAAGCGGCCAAGCCAAGATCGGCACGACCGGTCCCGGTGCTCTCCCGTATGGGGAGTCCTAGACTAAGACAAGAAAGGCGCAGAGCGGAGCCTAGATTACGTTGGGGCCCCTCATTCAGAGGTTACCTAACCTTTTGGAGCCCGCTGGCTTCAAACGCCTCCTCGTTATTCGCTCCACTGATAGCAACATGTTGACTGAGGGCAACATGATCCATCAGAGGAGAACTTTAGCTAGCGTGTTTGGTAGAGGACCGAAGGTGACCCGTTTCTCAGATGGTAGCTTTCTGGCGAATGCGTCGGATCCCTCCGATGCAGCCATGATTAGTGCCCTTCGGACACTTGATGGCAGACGGTGAGTGTGAATTCTACCATGAACTTCGTGAAAGGAGTAGTTTATGTGAGGGAGCTCGTGGAATACTCTATAGATGACATCACCTTAGAGCTGGCCGATCATAGGGCTGTCAAGGTCGAGCGTGTGATGAGAAAACAAAGAGGGGTCTTGAGACCCACCCTTACACTCTCGTTATTTTTGACTGTGACATCCTGTAAGGAGCGATGCAATTTGCCTTCCTGGCCACCGTACTGACGGGACTCAGCGCCCTGTCCGGCCCCGCTTGGCCTCTTCTCCTTCCTTCAGACAGCCCGCGTTTCCACCCTACTTCCTCACTTTCCCTACAACCTCTCCCACAACTTTCTGTGGTTAGACTATAATTTCAAAGGGTAGATGCTGACCAGCTTTCTCTCACCAAACTATACCGGATCGGGGCTGACAGGGGAGGGGACAAAGTTTCCTCACCTCTGAGCTCTGGTCCGGGCTAGAAGGTTTTTAACAACCTGCTTCATCCCCATCCACACCTTCTTCATTTCCCCCATTCTTTCTCCTTTCAATCTCCATCCATTTTACGCCGTGCCCAAGGTGGAGCCGCCATGCCGATGGGCTGCCAGTACACTAGGCAGGAAGAGTGCCCCCAAATGGCGGCAACTGGCACTGCCGGCCCGTACGAACCCCCTCGCAGAGCAGACTACTGCGTGGGGTGATTAGCGTATGCATCTCATAGAATAAATAGGGTCACCATGCCCAATGATGAAGCCCCCCCAAAAAATTAATCTCACTCTACATTCCCCTTTAAAATCGACGGAGCCGCCCTTGGGTAGCTCCATAAAAATAATGGAGGTTCCTTCCCTCCCTTCTGTGCTTTCGCAGGGGACCCTCCAGAACTCTTCGACCGGAGAGGAAGCTTACTCATCTCCTTGGCCTATGGGTGCAGGGGACTTCCCCTCACCCCCTTCTCTGTAGTCACCTTTGGGCTACTCGCTCTCACTAGCGGCAGTCCCCCCTTTACTCTCTAAGGGGGCTGCCAAGAAAGACGGGCGGCCCATAATTGACCGCTTCCGGTGGGAGCGGCATGATAGCGCCAACCCAATTAGGGGGAGGAGATAAGATAGGGCCCGTCGGCCCCTTCCCTCTAAAGACTGGGTGCTCGTATATTGAGCTTAGTGGGGGTCACCGTACGTGTCGCCCTCTCTTTACAGACCAAAGATACTACAAGCAATGGGACCTGTGATGTGCTGGGGGGGATTGACATATGGATTCCCCTCCCCCTCCCTTAAGATGGACAGCCCTAGACGGTTGGACCTTCCATTGGGACGGACCTAGGCTCCATGACAAGCACTGAACCAGAGTCCGATCCTGTGCGAGGTCCCTCTCCATCCCGGAGAAGGATCTTCTTGCTAAGGCAGGTCCATCTGGCCAGGAGGCTCTTGCCAGCGGAGGAGAAAAGAGGGTTCATTTCCCCCCCCCCCCCCCCTCCTATCCTAAAAATAAAAAAATACGAAAAGGACAAAAAAGACACGGGGCTCCTCTCCATCCGCGAAGGCCGCGGGGACGGATGGGTCTGCTGCCGTTTCGGTAAGCGACTAGGCCAAGATCGGCACGTCCGGCCCCGCTGCTTCCCGGGTGGAGAGTCCCAGACGAAGACCAGAGCTGCGCAGAGGGGAGCCTCGATTACGTCTGGGCCTCTCATTTAGAGGCTACCTGGCATTTTCGAGCCCGCTGGTCTCAAAAGCTTCCTCGTCATACGCCCCAATGATGGTGGCATGTTGGCTAAGGGCAACATGATCCATCAGAGGAAAGCCGTAGCTAGCGTTATTGGTGGAGAGCCATAGGTGACCCGCTTCTTGAACGGTAGCCTTCTGGCAAATGCGTCTAATCCCATGATTAGTGCCCTTCATAAACTAGATGGCACGCCGGTGTGTATGACGCCGCACTCTACCATGAAATTTATCAAAGGAGTAGTTTATGCGTAGGAACTCGTGAACTACTCCATAGATGACATCACCTTAGAGCTAGCCAACCATGGGGCGGTCAAGGTCGAACGTGTGATGAGAAAACAGGGAGGAGCTTCGAGACCCACACTGATACTCTTCGTCACGTTCAACTGTGATAAGCTCTCTGAGTCGGTGCGTGCCAGTTTGTATCGCTACTGCGTGAAGGCATTCGTGCCACTGCCGCGGAGGTGCTAGTGTTACCGGAAGTCTGCGTAAGTTGCTCCAAGGCGATACACGATAAGTCCAAGTCCTGTGTGACCAAATGTGTCAATTGTGGAGAGCCGCACCTGGCTTCCTCGAACAATGTGGTGTGTATCTCCTTGAGGCTAAGGACTTGGTCCTGGCGCGCCCGTTGCTGCCTGGGACGTCATACGTCAAGGAAGAGGGAGGAAAAGACTCGCATGGCGAGCCAAACCTCCCCGGTAAGTCTTCGAAGGCGACAGCGCCTTCAGCGCATTGTCCTGCCAACAGCGCTCTGAATTCTGCCTCCGGGACGCGTACAGCCATTCCCGTGAGGGTCTTCTCTGAGGAAATGCAGGGGCTCCCGCATCTCCTGAGAGCTAGGCCTGGAGGGCATATTCTTTCAATGGAATTTCCGCGGACTCGGGGCCAAACGGGAGGAGCTGCGGAGGCTCATCTCGTCCCGTTCGCCGTTATGTATCTTTTTGCAGGAGACCATGCTGGAAACGTGGCCCCTACCCACTCTCCCAGGGCATAAGGTTTTTGCCATCCCACCACCCTGGGGTATTTACACCCGGCATGATGTCTCCGTTCTTCTCTTGGCTTTAGATACCTCCTTTCAGGCAGTAGCTGTTAAGCTGGACCTGGATAGGAGGTATATGTTATTTCCACGTATATTCCACCGTCAGCGGACTTCGACGCGGGGGACTTCTGCCGCTCAGTAACACGGTTGCTGATACCCTTTCTCTTGCTCGGAGATCTGAACTGTAGACACCCCCTCTGACTAGACTATTCGATTACTTCCCTGGGTCAAGTCCTTGCTGACCTGATCGACGAGCTGAAGATAGGTGTCCTAAATGTGGATGAGTTTACGCATCACTGGCAGAGAACCGCTTCATTTTCCTGCCTCGCTCTATCTTTCTGCTCTCTGGATGAACAGCATGATTTGGGGTGGGGGATGGTCGATTACCTCCATGGTAGTGATCATTTTTCCATTCAAGTATCATTTTCTTGGCCGCTGCCGCCCCAGAGCCCGCTCCGGTGGTGTTTGGTGCGGCGCGGTGGTCCGCATTCAGGAAATGACTGATTTATCTGTTTCAGTCGAGAAGTTTAGGTCGGTTGATGAGACCGTTGAATTCTTTCCCGGCAACCTCATCGGCGTGTGCCTGACTACTATTCCTAGAACGTCTAGCCTTTTTTCACGCCAGCCACTCCCGTGTTGATCATCCGAATGTGAAACGGCCCTAAAACAGAAGCGTTATGCCTACATGCGCTATAAGCGCCACCCGAACGATTCTACTCTCGCTGAATTTCGTCGGGCTAGGGCAAGTATATTTTTAAGCACGCCCGCCACTCTTCTTGGCTGGTATATGTGTCTTCACTTAACGAGAAGACTCCTCTAGCAGAGTTGTGGAAGCGAGTCAAAAGGATTCGGGGTAAGTTCGTGCAGGACCTCCCTCCCGTTCTCCAGAAGAATGCAACCGCAATCTCGGACCTCGCTTCCGTGGCGGAATCCTTCGAGACAGCTTTCTCCGCATTCCTTTGCCAGCATTCAATGCGCGTCGTGATGTCGCGGAAGGTTTCTGACTGGACTTTACCTCCAGATGTGGAGAACCCTTAAACGACAAGTTTACTCTGAGTGAGTTCCGCTCCGCTCTCGCTTCGTGCGCAGACACCGTCCGTGGTCCGGACGATGTCCCGTACGCCATGCTTCGACACCTGGGTGAGCGAGGCATGGCCTTTCTGTTATATTTGTTAAACAGGATCTGGGTAGAGGGTCTCCTCCCAGATTCCTGGCGAATCGCTACTGTGCTCGCTTTTCGCAAACCGGGGAGATATCACTCTACCCTAGCCGGTTTCCGCCCAATCTCTCTAACTACCTGCGTGTTTAAGTTGATGGAGAAATTGGTAAATGTTAGATTAGCCTTTTTTTCTGGACAGCGGATGCTTGCCTTCTGAGTCGGAGTTGAGGGGTCAAAGATGAGGGCTACTGGCGGCCGGTGTCAGGGTCGCGTACTCTTCGGTATCGTTCGCTCTTTGTATGGTTCCGTGACCAATTGTCAATCCCCGTGTATTTTTCGGATTCGCTTGCCTCATCAGTCGGAGGCGAGGGGTAGATCAAGTGAGCAGGAATTATTTTTTATACATTCGATATGAATTCGGAACAAGATTCAATTTGCACCTTCTAGTTACATTAACTTATTTTACAAAGCCTTACACCATTATAGAATCCTATTAAATAATAAATTGCTATTAAATAATACACAAGTAATTAATAAGACATTTTCCTTTAATATTTCTACGAAAGAAGGAGGCGCTTATATTCAGGGTGTTCAATAAGTAAAATGAGTTCATAATAGATTGCTTAATAGATTGAATATAAATTCACATAATAAATTTCTTTACTCACTCTACTTTCATTTATTTTACAATGTTTTAAATATTTATTGAATCTTACAGTTGTTGCATTATTATACATAAGCAATTTAATAAGATTTAATATATTTCCTTTAGCATATTTCTTCTATACAATTGGGCGCATTTTAGTTTAAAAAGATAAAAATGGAAGTGTTTGGTGGGGGAGGGGGGCCTCCGGCCTATTTTTTAGTCTTTATTTAAACGCCAATTGAATCCCTTTCATATTAAAAGGAAACAAAATATATAAAATAAGAACTTCATTTGTTAGTTATTAACCAACACCCTACGAAAATCTAATCATTCTGAATTTCTTACTTAAAACCGCTTCTTTCATTTAACAACCAGGAATTCTTCAGTTCTTCTTCTTTTTCTCTTTTTTTTCTTTCACTTTTCTTGTTGCTTTCTTTTATCCACTTTTTACTTTTTTTCCTTTATTTTTCTCTTTATATTTTCTTTTTCCCTTTTTTTTTTCTTTTTTTCTTTTTCTGTTTTCCATTTTCCTTTTTTCTTTCTCTCTTTTTCTTTTTCTTTTTATCTTTTTCTTTTCTTTTTGCCTTTTTATCCTTTTCTTACTTTTTCTTTTTTCTTCCTTTTCTATTTATTCTTTCTTTTCTATTTCTTCTTTCGTTTTTCTCTTTTTCTTTTTTCTGCTCCTCTTCGTTTTCCTCCTATTCTTCTTCTTTTTCTCCTATTCTTCTTTTTCCTCTACTTCTTGTTATTTTTGTTTCTCCTTCTTTTCTTATTTTTCCTTTTATTTTATTTTCTCCTCTTATTCTTTTTCTTCTTTGTTGCTCGTCTCTTTTTTCTCTCCCTCTTCCTTCTCTTCTTTTTTCCTTTTCTATTTCCCCCTCTTCTTCTTCCTTTTCTTTTTCTCCTCTCCTTTTTCCATTTCTTTTTCTATTCATCTTTTTTTCCAATTTTGCTACCTTTTCTTTTCTTCTTTTTCCTTTTCTCTTTTTCTTTTATTCTTTTTTCACCTTTTTTGCTTTTTCTCTTCTTTTTCTTCTTCTCCTTTTTCCCTTCTTTTTCCTTTTCTTCTTATTTTGCTACTCTTGCTCCTGTCTTCTTTTTTTTCTCCTCTTCCCCCTGTCTTCTTGTTTATCTCCTCATCCTCCTGTCTTCTCCTTCTTCCTTTTATCCTCTTCCTCCTGTCTCCTTCTTCTTTCTTTATGAGGTCTTCTTCTTTTTCTCCTCTTTCTCTTGTATTCTTCTTTTTTTTTCTCTCCTGTCTTCTTCTTCTTAACTCCTAATATTTCTCCTGTCTTCTTCTTCTTCTTCTTCTTCTTCTTCTTAACTTATCCTCTTTCCACTGTCTTCTTCTTGTTGTTATTTTCCCCTCCTCCTCTTCCTTTTTTTGTTGTCTTCTCCTCCTTGGCTTTCTTTTATTCTTGTCTTCTCCTCCTCTTATTCTTTTTCTCATCTTCCCCCTGTTTTCTTCTTTATGTTGACCTTTTCTTCTTCTTTTCTCCTTTTCCTCCTCTTCCTCCTGTCTTCTTCTTCTTGTTGACTTCTTCCTCTTCTTCCTTTCGTTTCTTCTTTTCTTATCTATCTCCTATTCATTTCCTTCTCAAATCACCCTCTTCCTTATTCTCCTATTTATTTTTTCTCCTATCTATTATATACTTCTCCCCTCTACTTCTCTTCTTATTCTTTCCGTCTTTTCTTCTTTTCCTAATCTTCCTATTCTTATTCTTATTTTTCACTTCTTCTTTCCTCCTCCTTCTTTCTCTCATCATCCTCGCCTTCCTTCTCTTCTTATTCTCCTACTCTTATTCTTATTCTTCTCCTCCTGCATTTCTTTCTATTTAGCCCATCCACCGAATTACCGTTTAAGAACGGGAATTCAGATTGTTAGTGACAAAAGGAGTGGCTTCCCCACTCCTCATTTTGTTCTACTCGTTTTTAGGTGCCAGTAACTATTTCCTCCTGATAAAAATTAAAATTTAAAATCTGTTTAGGAAATAATTTGGATAAAAATTTCGAATATACCAAAAACAAAACAAAACAGCGATGATTAATTTTTTTAAAATTATATGAACTTCACCAATTATAATAATAATAATGATGATGATAATAATGATAACAATGATAATATTCATAATAATAGTAGTAGTAATAATAATAATAGTAATACTACTGTCGAGGGACGAAGGCGTGTAACCACAAAAAGTCTCTAAAGATACACACTACTGTATGTCAAACAGCCATTATCAGCGCTGCGCTCGGGTACAATTAAATTGTGAAAAAGGTAAGGACCTTCTACTTAGAGTGCGATATTATTGGTTGGCTCTTTGAAGGAAATACGTTTGCCCGGTTCGTCTCAAGGGTTTTTCGAAAGATAAACACCTCCACAAAAATAAACTTTAATACAATTAATAAGAACAAGGGCACAGATAAATATGGAAATCTAAATAATAATGAGTACGACAAAATAATATTATGACAGACAAAAATTAAGGAAACTAAGTCCGGGAAAATATATGTGATCCAATAAATAATAATAATAATAAGTTTTTTGTAATGCGCTCTTCAAGGCCTGAGGCCTTCCCAGAGCGCACGTTGTGCTGAGATGAGAATGGAAATTCAATGGAAATTCAAGAGG
This sequence comes from Ceratothoa steindachneri, assembly GCA_963969495.1. Classification (NCBI taxonomy): domain Eukaryota; kingdom Metazoa; phylum Arthropoda; class Malacostraca; order Isopoda; family Cymothoidae; genus Ceratothoa; species Ceratothoa steindachneri. The sequence goes on along the minus strand of OZ018321.1, from coordinate 134,212,623 downwards.
GGAAGAAGGCAATTCTGAAAAGATGCGTTTTCGGGAGACGCTTAAATGTGGTACGAGAGGAAGAAGACCTTATTTCAGCAGGAAGAGCATTCCACAACTTAGGGGCGCAGATTGAGAAGGAGCAGTCCCCCATTGAGCAGAGGGATGAACGAGGAATATTCAAGAGAGGTGCATGTGATGACCGAAGGGCCCGAGGGACATGGCGTGGCGAAAGGGCAGAAGAGAGGTAAGACGGGGCCTTGGTGTTTAGGGCCTTAAATGTGAAGAGAAGTATCTTGAAGTGAGTACGGGATCTGACAGGGAGCCAGTGCAGTTTATGCAGCAAGGGTTTCGAGGGAGAGAAGCGAGGGCGACGGAGGAGAAGCCGGGTGGCATAGTTCTGTACAAGTTGAAGCGGGTGGAGAGAGGAGGATGGCAGATTCACAAGCAGTGAGTTACAGTGGTCAAGGCGTGAGGTGATGAAGGCATGAACAGCAGTCTCAAGACTTTGGCGATCAAAGTGAGAGCGAATGCGAGAGAAGTTACGAAGGAAACATAGAGAGGATTTGCTGACATTGCGGATATAAGGCTTAAAGGAGAGATGCTCATCAAAAACAACACCCAGATTCCTAACGCAGTCAGAGAAAATGATAGTATTACCGCCCAGAGTAAGCGAGGGAAAGAGAGATTTAGATTTTTTGACAAGAGCAGGGGTGCCGACGAGGAGGACCTCAGTTTTGGAGTGATTAAGCCTGAAGAAGTTGGTAGAGAGCCAGTCAGAAATGGAGGAGTAGGCAGCCAGGAGGTCAGTGATAGAGTGGGCAAGAGACGTGGGGGATGAGGAAACGAAAATTTGAGTGTCATCAGCATAGAGGTGGAAGGATAGACCGAGATTACGGAGAAGGGAACTAAGAGGGAGAAGGGAGATACGAAATAGTAAAGGACCAAGGACAAAGCCTTGTGGCACTCCAAAGCGAATGGGGGTGGAGTCGGATGAAACGTCGTCAATCACAACGGATTGGGTACGAGACGAGAGGTAAGAGCGGAACCCGTCAAGCACGGTGCCTGATATGCCGAGGAAAGAGTGGAGACGATCAAGTAGGACGGTATGGTCAATAGTATCGAAGGCAAAGGAGAGGTCGAGTAGAACGAGGATGGAGGCACAACCCCTGTCCGCGGCTCTTCGTAAGCAATCGGACACATTGAGAAGGGTGGTTTCTGTGGAGTGACCTGACTTGAAACCAGATTGATAGGTTTCATCAATGTTACAGGCCACCATGTGACTGTTGATGCGTAAAGCAACCACTCTCTCCAGAACCTTAGAGAGGAAAGGATGTTGCGAAATCGGGCGATAATTGGAAGGGTCAGTGGGGTTCAGTTGAGGCTTTTTAAGAATCAGACGGATGTGGGCACGTTTGAAGGAAGAGGGAACAAGACCAGTTGCAAGTGAAGTGTTGAACAGGTGAAGAAGCGTTGGGAGGATAGCAGGCGGAGTTTTACATAACAGTTTAGGCGGAAAAATGTCCTTTGGGGAGCATGATTTCTTAGAACGCGAGAGCAGGGCTTTAAGCTCCAACGCGGTCACAGCGGGGAAAACGATAAGCGGCTGAGGCGGGAAGTCAGGGAGAATGGCAAGAGCCGGGACAGAAGGCTGAACGAGGGAGGCACGGAGGTTAGTGACCTTATCTGCGAAGAAATTCGAGACAGTAGCAGGGCTAATGGGTGGGGAGACCTGGGCTGGGGAAGTAAGACAGGAGAACAGGCGAAAGACGGTACGGGGACCATTCCTACTATCAGTAAGCAGATTACGTGAGTAGGCTTCACGAGCAGATTTTAATTTCGCCACGTAGGAAGCTGTCGCAAGTCGCAACGCCAGCGAGAGAGGGGTCATGTCTTGCTCACGGGTGCGAGCCTTTCTAAGGACTCTTTCATGGGCACGCATGGACTGCCTAGCACGGAGGAGTTCCATAGAGTATCAAGGGGCACGGTGACAACGGGAGTTCGAAGGGGTGACAAGGGAAGAGTTGGCATCAAGACAAGTGAGAAGGGGTTGCTCCAAAGAAGAGAGAATCTGGTCAGGAGAGGCAGAAGCATCAATGGGAGGAAGTTTGGAGGCCACATCATTAGATAGGGAGGGAATATCAATGGAGGCTAGTCGACGGAAAGGCTTAGGATTATGAGACAGCTGGGGAGGTATATGGAATGGGATAGAGAAGTTGAAGTTGATAAGGATGTGATCAGGAATAGCATTGGACAAATTTGTACTCGTCAGGTTGGAAATAAGACAGTCAGAGATTACAAGGTTTAAAATGTTACCGTTAGAGTGGGTAGGGGAAGAAACGTGTTGGGTGAGGGAGAAGAGATTAAGGATTTCAGAAAAGACTTTGAAATTAGGATTGTGGCCAGGAAGGTTGAAATCACCGAGGATTAGCAGAGAACCAGTTAGGTTGAATGGAAGATTTAGCAAGTCTATTGGCGATAAACCAAATAGGGAATTCTTATTAGGACTCGGAACGAAGAGGTGAGACTTACGAGGAAAGGACTCCTGGTTACCTCTGGAGGATGAACTGAGGATTTGGAAGACCAATGGCCAGGTCTTCGTCGATGGGGTCTAGATGCGAAGGCGTCCAGAGAGACTCCGAAGGGGGTTGAGATTACCTCAGCTCCAGGGAAATGCAATCACAAAAATCGAGATTTGTCTGCGGACGGCAGGAAGTCTCAATCAATGTAGTGAGACGAGAGAAACCCAGGACAATCTTCCGGGGTATAACAGGTTTCCGTAATCTTCCTCTGATCAGGGCAGATTACACGAAGAGATATGGTGACGAGAGCACAAGCGCGAGGGGATCACTCCACGGGAGACAGATACTAAGGGCTGGACGGCAAGAAGCTCGGGTTCTCTCTATCTGCTGAAGATGTGCAGACATCACCTTAAATAGTATCCACAGCGATGGTCGAGAGAGAGCTTCGCACACGATGGCCTCCCCAGGGGATACCGTAGGCGGCTTATGCAAACATGAACCTTGATAATCTTAGGCATCGACGAGACGAAGGGAATTAAGCGAGATTCCCAAGGGATATCAGACGCGGATTAAGCAAAATGAACCTTGATAATCTTGGGATCGACGAGGAGAACGGGAAATGAGAGCGATTTCCTTCTCTTCCAAGAGGGGAAAGATGGAGACGGCTGACCTCTGTCTTGATCAGTGAAATTCTATTTGATAACGACGTATTGAGTTCCATGCTTCCAGAACTACTACTACTACTACTACTACTACTACTACTACTACTACTACTACTACTACTACTAATAATAATAATAATAATAATAATAATATATTGGTTTTAGAAAACTGCAAAAACATTTCACGTCATTCATTAACTAAGAACAAAAAAACAAGGTCTGCTGACCAAAAAGTTGCGTGTCCTCACTTATGATTTATGTCCTTACGACATTGAAAACTTTGAATAATTCCTGGGCTAACCTTAGTAGGACCTTAGCAATTATATCATTCGAAGAAGAATGTAAAACAACATAAAGGGTTCAAATTTCGTTAGAATTGGCCGAATAGTTATAATGTTATTGCCAAAACGAAGTAATTCCCTGGCTAAACTTGGGAGGACTTTGGCAATTATATCATTATAAAGAGAATGTAAATTTCGTTAGAATCTGCCGAATAGTTATAATGTTATTGCCAAAATAATATTATTCCCGGGCTAAGATGGGAGGAATTTACCAAAGGTATCATTCGAAAGAGAATGTAAAACAACATAAGGGTTTCAAATTTCGTTATAATTGGTTGAATTGTTACAATGTTATAAAAAAAATGCAAAACGTGGACCGACCGACCAACCGACATAGTAAGATGTAGAGTCACCCGCGACTAAAAAGTCAAAACTTTCTAAATGCTTATTAAAAAGCAGAACTAAATTATATTAAAATATATATTTCTTTAATTAAAATGGTGGGCCTTAACCTTTTGTCACACATCATTTATGGAATTGGAAAGGCGAAAAAATGGTCACACCCTAATTGCATAGTCTCGAATAGTATAGCATAGTATAACATAGCATATTATGGCAGAGTGGTGCTTATCATATTATAGCATAGTATAACATGGCAAAGTATATTATAGCATAACATAGTATAGCATAGCAAAACATAGTATAGTAAAGTATAATAGTGTATAGTATATGTAGTATAGTATCTCTTAGCATAGTATAGCCTAGCATAGCATATCCTAGTATAGCCTAGTATTGTCTAGAATAGTATAAAATTCTATAGCATAGCCTAGTATAGTCTCCAATAATAGCCTGGCAAAATCTAGCTTACTGTAGGATAGCCTACCATAGTATTACTTCACCTAGCATAATAAAGCCTAGCATAGTATAGACTAGCCTAGATTGCCTAACATAGTAAATCCTGCCTAGCCTAACCTAGCCTAGCATAGTATATCATAACATAGTATAGTATAGCATAGTATAACAGAGTAGATTATGTCATAGCATAGCCTACCATAGTATAGCCTAGCATAGCAGCGGATAGCCTAGTCTAGCTTAGCCTAGTTTAGTATAAGCAAGTCTAGCCTATGATTCCCTATAATAGTAGAACTTACCATACCATACTCTACCGTAGCTAGAATAGTATAGCCTAGCCTTACATAGTATAGCTTAGCCTGGCATAGTATGACTTAGCCTAGACGAATCTAGCCTAGCCAGGCAGATAATGTATAGTATGACCTACGAGTATGTTAGCTTAGAAACCATAGTAAAGCCTAGCCTAACATAGCCTAGTACAGCCTAGCCTATATATGATAGTAAAGTTTACCATACTATAGCATAGTATATCTTATCATAGTATAGCCTAGCCTAGAATACTATAGTATAGGATAGCCTAGCCTAGTATAGTTTAGAATAGTTTAACATGGTATTTCCTAGCCTATCCTCGTATAGCCTAGGCTAGACTAGCCTTGCAAAACCTAGAATAGTATAGTCTATCTACCATAGCTTACCTTACACTAGTCTAGCTTAGCATAGTATTAGCATAGTATAACCTAGCCTAGCATAGTCTAAACTAGCCTAGCATAGTATACCTTAGCTTAGCATAGTATATCCTATCACATTCTAGCATGGTATATCTTGGCATAGCACACCCAACCATAGTCTAGACTAGCCTACTCTAACCTATGCTAGCTTAGCATGGTACACTATAATCTAGCCTAGTCTAGCGTAGTATACTACAGAATAGGTTTGCATAGTATAGCCTACCCTTGTATAGCCTAGAATGGCCTAGAATAGCATAGTATACCCTAAACTAGCCTAGTATAGCCTAGCCTAGCCTAACCTAGTATATATTAGAATAACCTAGCTTAGTATAGTATACCTGAGCATATCACAGTGTATCCTAGCCTAGCCTAGCTTATCAAAGTATAACCTTACCTGCCTAGCAGAGTATAACCTAGCCTAGCTTAGCACAGCCTACAATTGTATATTAAAACTTAGTCTAGCCTAGCTTAGCCTATCTTAGTATAGCCTAGGTTAGCCTAGTTCACTGGAGCCTAGCCTAGTATATTCTATCCTATCCTAGTCTAGTTAGCATATTCCATCCTATCCTAGTCTAGTTAGCATATTCTAGCCTAGACTAGCATAGCCTAGTATAGTATATCATAGCCTACCTTACCCTACCCTAACCTAGTTAGTATAATATATCATAGTATTGCCAAGCCTAGACAAGACTATTAGATCTTAGCCTACGCTTGCATATCATGCATAACATAGCCTAGCCTAGCCTAGTCTAGCAAAGAATCGCTTATCCTAGCCTAGTATAGCGAAGACTAGCCTAATGTAGCATAGCTTAGTATACGAGTATCATAGCCTAACCTAGGATAGTATAGCGTAGCCTAGTCTAGTATAGCCTTTCATGCTCTGCCTAGCCTAGTATAGATTAGCCTAGCCTAGCATAGCATAACCAACCCTAGCATTAACTATCCTAGACATATAGCCTATACTATACTATTATACCCTAGTTAAGCATAGCTTATTATTGTCTAGCCTAACATACTATATGCTATCCTAGCATAGCATATTATAGCCTAAATTTGCATAGTATATCTTACCCCTGTACAATATATCTTAGCAGAGCTTAGCATAGTATATCCTAGCCTATAATAGCCTAGCATAGCCTATTCTAGGCTTTCAAAGCAGAGTATAGCATATTATAGCCTAGTCTAGTCTAGCAGAGTATCGGCCAAAAAGTTATGATGTTAATGCCAAGAGAATGTAAAACAACATAATGTTTTCAAATTTCGTTAGAATCGGCCAAATAGTTATGATGTTATTACAAAAACAAATAAAAAGCAAACGGGAACCGACATAGTGAGATGTAGAGTCGCTGGCGATCTGACGCGCACGCGACCAAAATTACGCTCATTTCACTTCTTTCCAAAAAATACCGTTCTAATAATATAGAATTACGGAGGATAATTACAAAACCTAAATTATTCCAGTCCTTCGTTCTTTTTAAGATGGTTTCAAATCTTGTTGATATGACGTATAGGGTTGCTTTGATGATGGTTGTAATAGGTGGGTGAGATTGGTAGCGTCAGGTCGTGGTGGCTTGATATGGGTACGTCACCATTTATGAGGGTTACTCTCCAAGGTAAATGCAGTTGCGAGATTCTCCACGGTTTGGGCGGGAAACCATCCAAGCACTAATCCGACCCGATGTTGCTTAACACTTACGATATGTGAGGCTGACCTGAGGTTGACTCCATTTGTTCGAGGAAGATAATATTCTCCCTCGGCCTGAGGTTAGGTGGGCTAGTTAAAAAGGATCGATATGGATTACCCGTAGAAAAGGAAATCCCAAACTGCCAAATTTCGGAGTCTTTTATTTTAGAGCGTAGAACCGGGGTTACTCTCCAAGGTAAATGCAGTTGCGAGATTCTCCACGGTTTGGGCGGGAAACCATCCAAGCACTAATCCGACCCGATGTTGCTTAACACTTACGATATGTGAGGCTGACCTGAGGTTGACTCCATTTGTTCGAGGAAGATAATATTCTCCCTCGGCCTGAGGTTAGGTGGGCTAGTTAAAAAGGATCGATATGGATTACCCGTAGAAAAGGAAATCCCAAACTGCCAAATTTCGGAGTCTTTTATTTTAGAGCGTAGAACCGGGGTTGCTTCGGCGTAAGATGAATTCGAAACGGGCGTGTCGTGGATTCAGGCGAGCCTATTCCTGTTTTGGGTTGGCATCTTAACTGGCTGCTACTCTGAATGTGACTGTAATTGGGAATGTGCCCGTGACTTTGCTTGGGTGAATTACTGTAAACTGTTCCGCTTGGTCTATTGGGGTGGTATATACGGTGGCGCACACCGTGGGCGTGGCCTAGCATTAGACAATAATATTGTTTGGACGGAGCCTCCTCCACTCCGTGTTAATTTGTGTGCCAACGGAGATAGATTAATTTTATCTCGAATTCCAAAAATACGACTTTGCGTTTCGCGGTTCCTCGATAGCAAATAATGCCCGGTACTATAGTGTCTTCAGCTCTGCACCTGTTACCAAGCTTGTTTGAACAGCTGACCTTTTAGCATGACTGTGGTAATCGCTTTACTTAGTTCTACTGTGCATCTGTGTGTACATGTGCACAGGTATACTAACGTGTGAACGTCTCAAATTCATTCTTCTCGCCTTAGGCCTTTACAAGAAAAATTTATATTATTTTTTACATGGATTATTGTTATAAGTTCTTTGTTACAAAAGGTAGACATTATTATTATACAGATATATTACATGTTATTTACACAAAGAGATATTATTATTTATGAAACCTGCTATACATATTTTAGATTATTTGAATGTACATAGTTGTGAACTTGCCTTTTACAAACCATCATCGTATTCACATGATGCTAATGTGTGAGGCGTCATTGTCAAACCTATTCCACCTTGCACAGTGGCACTACAAAAGCTCCCCTATGAGAAACAAAGTGTCTCATAGGTTGATTAAAAAAAATATAAAATTATATACATTATATTACTGTGAGGGAATCCCCACGTGGAAGATCTTTAGCAGAAAGGAACTCCCATGTGCAGCAAAAGGCCTGGCTAGGACTAAAGTGGTAAGCCTACCCCGCCCCTTCCCCCCTGCCTTCCACAAGTGGTAGCCTCGAATCGAGTCCCCCACGATTCACCTTTATGCGGGCTAAAATAGCTCTGCCAGAAGATTCGAGGCCCTTCGAGAGTAGAGCTGTTTCCCACTAACCCCCAACTGTGGGGAGAGCCTCGGATATAAATAACGCTCAACTCCCCGGAAGATACACATAGTTGAGAAGTCTCGCCAGAACCAAGAAGATTTACCCATGGTTCCAAGTCAAGTGCTAGCAACAAAGCAAAGTGACAGCTAGACTATTTTGTGTATTTGGAATTAGCCCCAGCCAGGAGTTAATTCCACTGAAAGATCGCCCCAAGTGATTTTCCCGACTTCTTTCATCAACTTCTGTCGAAGCTCAACTCATTTCGGGTAGCCGAAATACTTTCCCCTGGACCGGAAGTTCCCCCCCCCCCCTCGCTTTTGGAGAACCGTCATTACTCCAACCTCCCGCTTTGAAGTTCGAGCGGCCTCACCTCAAGAGCAGAAGACATCCGTAAGCCAACCCTCCTCCCCTTCAGTAACCCAATTGAATTAATTTCCCCTCCCCCCTTCGTTTATTGATGTGATTTTGGCCCGTTAATTCTCTGAGGTAATTTTACCCTTCAATTCTCTTATTATTTTTTTGTGTAAATAAAATTTTATTTTTGTACATGTCTCTTTAAATAACCTTGAACTTTGCCATTGTCCATAATTTGCCTGACCTCGTTGCACTCTCTCGTTACTCAGCCCGTCTGAACGCGTGGTTTTCCGTCCCTTTTGTTGGTTCACTTTCAAGTTATTGGTCCTCTCCCATAGATATAATATGATATTGATATAATGTAATGTCCTACCATGATATATATATATATATATATATATATATATATATATATATATATATATATATATATATATATATATATATATATATATATATATATATTAATATACATATTATATAATTCTGGTGTCAAGTGTGTTGGGGTTTTACGAATCCGTGTCATTTTAATTTCGACATTAGAAGTTCACTTGTTATTCACGTACATCCCTTTTATTTAATTTTTTTATTGTACTGGCAGAAGGCAAGTTCAAGTTATTTGAATAGCAGTGGAACGTAATCTATTTAGATTTTTTTGTTGGACCCCAGGTAATTAATTTTTTTTATTGTGTTTGAATTTTGGAGACTCTCCTGGTTATTAATCCAAAAGAGTTAAGGTCTTTAGTGTCCTAATTCCGGTAGGACCATTTTAATTTTTTTTCCGCTTAGAAACAGCAGAGGTAGGTAGCTGCATCTTAAATTTTTTGTGTGTGATCAGTGCCTTCACGAATATTCAAGTATTCGTTTCGCGTGGGTAGTGTCCTAGCTCGTTCGCGTATCAGTGTTCCCTCAGTTAACTGCGTAAAAATGTCATCCTTCGAAAAATTCAAGAGTCAGGGTGAAATTTTAGGTCTTTCGGTCAAAGACCTGCTAAATTACGTACAAGAAGAAGAGAGGGACGAACGGGCAGAGCTAAGGGAATTCGAGATAGAGAAGAACAAACTGAAGATGGAGATGGAGATGGAGGAGAACAAACTGAAGATGGAGATGGAGGAGACCAAACTGAAGATGGAGATGGAGGAGAACAAACTGAAGATGGAGATGGAGGAGAACAAACTGAAAATGGAGATGGAGAAGAACAAAATGGAGGAGAACAAAAGGCAAAATGGAGATGGAAGAACGTGAACAAATTAGGCAGCATGAGCTGGAAATGAGCCGAAATCAAATGGATTCTCAGTCCATCGGTTCCCGGGCTAAAATTCCCCAAACACCTTCAGTCAACCTTCCCGCTTTCAATGATGGAGAGGACTTTGGGTCATTTTTGGAACATTTTGAGAGAATCTTTCAGATCAATAGATGGGATCTCGAAAATGATGGCGTCGCTCGCTTACTTCCCCTCCTAAATGCCAAGTTAAGGGATATCTTCATATCCCGTCCCCCGGAAGCAACTTTGGACTATTCCACGTTAAGGCCGAATTGTTAGCCGCTGTTCATATGAATTGCGAATTCTACCGCTCTCGATTCCGCCTGGAAAGGATCCGCCCTGGCCAAACATTTCGACAACACGGGTACATCCTCCAAAGAAACCTTCAGTGTTGGCTGGATGCGTGCAAGATTCCCCAGGTCTACGAGTCCCTTCTGGACTTCTTCCTTAGGGATCAGCTTTTAGCTGCCGTGGCTCCCGAAATTCGTGCCTTCATTAAAGATAAACGCTGCGCCACTTTCAAGGAGTGCTTAAAAGAGGCCGATGTCTACGCGGTTAGTCACGATTTATACCCTAAGGATATTAAAAAGGCTCCCCAATTGCCCCCTCAAACTAAATTTTATGGTCCTAAGACCCCTCCTAAGTTGGTTCCAAGATTTACCAAAGTTCCTAGTACCTCGAAGCCAAGAAACTTCCATCCATCTGAACACAGAGATGTTAAGCCCCTAGTTTCTTCTCCCCCGGTTGTGCCGTACCAAAAGAACCCGATCGTCTGCTACACCTGCGGAGTTCCCGGACATTACCGCAAGAACTGTCCTGAAAACTCCCGATTCGCCAACTCTCAGTCCCACCAAGTACACCAAATCTAGGCCACCCCTGATCCTCCTCCGTCGCCTCAGAAGACTCCTGGAACTTCCCTCGTCCGCCAAAGATTCGGTTCATCAGGTAAATTGTCTCTTTAATGAGAACAACCCTGGTGGATTGAAGTTCGAGAAGGGAACTGTGAACGGTCGCCAAGTATCCACCCTCGTACGTGACACCGGGTGCACTTGTATTATAGTGTCTGAGGACCTACTCCCCCCTGTTGGGCACGGCCACAAGAAATTCGCGGTGGTCCACGACTACCTTGGCCGGGCCAGTCGTTTCCCAGTAATTCGTTGTCACATCGAGTGTGACTATATGTCTGGTTGGGCCGAAGTGGTAGCGGCCCCAATCCAGTTCTGAACCGTTTTATTCGGTCAGAACCCCGTAATGCACGACCATCCCGTGGCCCAGCCCGTGATTACCCGTACACAGGCAGCCCTGGAATCCCGTGCACCTGTTCCCCTGAAAACCCCTATCGACCAGGAGTTCCAAGCTCTCCGGAGCGATAAGTTTTCCCGCGCCCAGAAGGAGTGCGCAACTCTCCCCCCCTTTGGGAGAAAACTAAAGCCCTTGAACATGAGTCCACCCGAGGCAACAAACGAGTCTCATATCCCGTGAAGAAGGACTTATTGAGAGTTTTGAGACCTAATTGGACCTTAAGTCACGAGAACGAAAATTCAAGCCTGGCGCGAAGGTGCTGGTACTACTTCCTACGGGAAGCAACAAAATCCTTAGCCAGTAAAAGGGACCCTACTCTGTCCTTGAGGCTAGAGGATCCGTGGATTACCTCATCCATACTTTAGCGAGAGCGAAGGTTTTCCACGTGAATTGTATATATATATTATCTCATTAATGTTCCTAATTATGATTTCTTTTTTTTTTGGTCCACTAAATTGTTGAGTTTTTTTTTGTCCCATATTTATGCCTCTATTTAATTGTATCCTTTTGGGGGGGTTCCACTGAAATGTCGCCAATGTTCTCCTGTGATTTTTCTTTTTTTTTTAAATTGTATTAGTTAAATACTCTATAATCGACCTGTTTAAGGCTTATGTCCGTAAATTCCCCGCTAAGCTCATATTTACGGGTTTTTTTGTGTGTACACCTGTCGTACAAAGTCAGAATTTCCCTAGACCTTTGATAATTCTAGTTTGATGATCGTTTCCTACGCAACTGCTCTGTAAAGCATCATCTTTCGGTTGGGAGATATGTGAGGGAATCCCCACGTGGAAAATCTTTAGCAGAAAGGAACTCCCATGTGCAGCAAAAAGCCCGGCTAAGACTAAAGTGGTAAGCCTACCCCCCCCCCCTCCTTCCACAAGCGGTAGCCTCGAATCGAGTCCCCCACGATTCACCTTTATGCGGGCTAAAATAGCTCTGCCAGAAGATTCGAGGCCCTTCGAGAGTAGAGCTGTTTCCCGCTAACCCCCAACTCCGGGGAGAGCCTCGGATATAAATAACGCTCGACTCCCCGGAAGACGCACAGAGTTGAGAAGTCTCGCTAGAACCAATAAGATTTTCCCATGGTTCCAAGTCAAGTGCTAGCAACATAGCAAAGTGAGAGCTGGACTATTTTGTGTATTTGGAACTAGCCCGGCCAGGGTTAATTCCACTGAAAGATCGCCCCGAGTGATTTTCCCGACTTCTTTCATTAACTCCTGTCGAAGCCCAACTCATTTCGGGTAGCCGAAATACTTTCCCCTGGACCGGAAGTTACCCCGCCCCCGTCGCTTTTGGAGAATCGTCATCACTCCAACCTCCCGCATTGAAGTTCGAGTGGCCTCACCTCAAGAGCAGAAGACATCCGTAAGCCAACCCCCAACCCTCTAGTAACCCAATTGAGTTAATTCCCCCCGCCCCCTTCGTTTATTGATGTAATTTTTGGCCCGTTAATTCTCTGAGGTAATTTTACCCTTCAATTCTCTTATTAATTTTTTTGTGTAAATAAAATTTTATTTTTGTACATGTCTCTTTAAATAACCTTGAACTTTGCCATTGTCCATAATTTACCTGACCTCTTTGCACTCTATCGTTACTCCGCTCGTCTGAACGCGTGGCTTTCCGTCCCTTTTGTCGATTCGCTTTCAAGTTATTGGTCCTCTCCCATAGATATAATATGGTATTGATATAATGTAATGTCATACCACGACAATTACATATTTATAAGCTACTCCAGCTTCTTAGGTTTCAAAAGGAGATAGCAATCATGAAAAAAAGGGGATTTAATATATTCTATTCTTATAACGTATAACACTATGCTTCACTCGAATGAGACTAGTGTTTGCAAAGATATAGCGTTATACCTTACACACTTGTCACCAAATTTAAATAGAATATATATATATATATATATATATATATATATATATATATATATATATATATATATATATATATATATATGTCGTAGAAAAGGCTCCCGACGATACACTATATATCTATTCTTTGTGGGGATTATTCTATATTCGAGTGCGGGGATTTAATCAGATAACCGTGTATTATTCTACGTTAATAAATAGGCCTGAACGGGGCTTATTTATCTTCAATATACTTAAGAAGTGGAACGGAGCCCAAGGATAAATAATATTGCAAGCATTAGTGAAAAAGAAATTTAATAATTAATCTAACAAAGCAACACAGGGAAAATATTTGCATGACCGGGGATTAAAATTGGAGATACACATGAAATGAAAAAGGTCATGGAACAAATTTGCCTAAGCGGAGAATTAAGATTTGGAGGGATATAAAATAACAAAACAAACAAGAAGGGAAAGGGGTGGCTAGATCTGTATTAAAGCACGGAGTTCCATTGGCACAAAGTTAAATAGTTAAATGCAATTCGTAGCTTACGTATTTATAAGGTTGTCGTGCAGAGGAAGGCGATTTGAAGGAATGGCTTCGGTCCGACTGGCAATTTCCTACCCGGGAGGAGGGTTTTTTTAAGGGGGTTATCCTTAACGAGGGGGGAAGGACTGACTTCGATGAGTGAGAGTGAAGTGGGGCTCGGAAGTACGAGCGATCCTGGAGTCAGGATACCGGAGATGTTCTGGATGAACAATTGAGGTTATTTGTGTAACCGAGCGTTCTCTTGAAGAATGTTAAAAGGGGGGAATTAAATTACCACTGACGTGATATCAGGGGAACGAGAACCGTTTCTTGTCGAACGGGCTCGAAGAACAATGACTGTTCTAAAGTTGTTCTCTCTCTCTGAACAACAGGGAGGCCCCGTTGACTTGGTGTCTCTCGGGGCACGAACCTTGGTACTCAAGGATATTGTCCTCTTCTGGACAATAAGGGGGTTATCGAGGTAGAGTTCTTAGGTTCACAAGAGAGACAGGATCGGCGTGATTCCTCGCGAAGATAATCGGGATCTGATTCAAACGCGAAATTCTATCGCATAAATAGCCGGAGCCAGCCCCTCGGGGTAGGGGACAATGGGGGACTTCCATGGAATGTCCCGTTAGCGCTTGGAAAAATCTTATCTTTCCATAAGCCTAATTCAATCTGGCCAGATCGACGCCTGTAGGCAAACGGGGGATTGAACCTCCTTGATTAAACTTAAAGCGGGGGAAGATAATACTCGGGAAAGGTGGGCGATAAGAACACCATTCTTCTCTCTCTCGCAGGATGAACGTGGGAAGCATGAGTTTCAATATGTCATAGAAGCGAGGCGCGGCCACCTTAGGCAATTCTATCACACCCCTCCTTTCCGGGTGGAAGTTGTCACTTCGAAACGAGAGAGAAGGGACAACCATAGAGCTCCGTTTTGGGGAACTCACATTCTTGCATCGATCGACCTTCCATGCACCCAGCTACCATTTACATCAATACTTATGATTATGTCGATCATTTGACTATAAGGGAAACTAACCCTTAATACAATCTTAGCCATAAAAGAGACATGGGGGAACAATAGAATAATATAAAATTCATACATGGCGTTATAATGACATGAAATAAAAAATTGCGAAAATTGCTAATTTCGAGTGCTTACAAAAAGGTTAATACCCCCCAAAAATTCATATGGGACAAACGAATTTATGCGTAGATTAATGGGTACAAATGTATCAACATAAGAAAAAAAAATAGACATTGAGCTAAGAAATTCTGACATTTACATTCAATTAAACTAATTATATTACATGAGAATCCAATTAAGTCGTATAAGACGGTATATACATACACACATGGAAATCCTAATCCTACGAATTACAAATTAATCTGCACTAATCTGTAAAAACTTCTTACTGAGTGCGTCAGCGACCTGATTATTGGAACCTTTTATATAATTTATTTTAGATTGATACTCTTGCAAGAGTAGACTCCAGCGCATAATTCGGCCGTTGGAGTTTCGTACATTCCGAATATAGGCCAGCGGGCGATGGTCAGTTCCTATCCGAAATTCTTTTCCTATTAAATACATTTTAAATTTTTCAATAACTCAAATAATAGCTAGAGCTTCCTTCTCTATAGTGGCATATCTCTTTTCGCGTGGTAATAGCTGGCGACTAGCGTATGCAACTGGACGACTCGTTCCGTCATACTCATATTGGAGGAGTACACCCCCAATGCCCTCGTTGCTCGCGTCGGTCCTAATCCAAAAGGATTTTTCCGGGTTGGGCAACTTCAAAATGGGGGAAGAAATGAACTTACTCTTGAGCTGGTTAATATGCAAAATAACGACATCATTCCATCGTAGTCGATCGGGGGAATTCTTTTTTAAGAGGGTGCTGAGGGTCGCCGAGATTGCAGCGAAATTTGAGACAAATCGCCGATATTAAGAAGCTGATCCTAGGAATGATCTTAATTGTTTCTTAGTATTCGGGAGGGGCATGTCGGCGATTGCCTTAATCTTGTCCTCATGTGGACCTAACTGGCTTTGTCCTATTTTAAAACCCAAGTATTTTATGGTTTCGTGGGTAAAATGGCATTTGTTGGGGCCAATGGTGAGGCCATTTTCGCTCAATCACTCGAAGAGAGCTAGTAGGGTAGTTAGATGATGACTCCATTCACGAGTAGCGACGTAGACGTTATCAAAGTAAAAGGAGACATTCGGAAGTCAATCTAACAACCTTCTCATGAGACGGTTATAGTTACTGCAAGCGGTCACGAGACTAAAAGGAAGGTGCTTAAATTGCCTTAAGCCTTTCTCAGTAGCAAAGGTGGTATATGCTTTCACATTGGGCTGGAGTAGAATTTGGTAATATGCCTTGCACAAATCAAGTTCTGAGATGAAATTAGCGTCTTCAAAAAGGTGGAGGTTTTGATCTACCAACGGGATGGGCTCGGCGTCGAACACAGTTACCGAATTTAACTTCCAGAAGTCGATGCACATCCGATAAGAGCCATCAGGTTTATTGACCATGACGAGTGCGGAGCATTAACTAGAGATGGAAGGTTATATTATGTTTAAACTAATCAAATTATCTCCTTCGGCGTTAAAAGCTTGGCGTAATTGATGTAGCTGACTCTTTTGATGCGGTATCAGCCGTGCGTCGATATCCATGTCAGAGGGTTCAAAAGACTCGCCTGGTTGGGAAGGAAGAGGGTAATCGTCATTAGGTTGTATGCACACCGTTTGAATGACATTAAGGGACTCCGCGGGGTAATCCTCTTCAAGCAACGATTTTTCGTCCAGTGCTACGAACGTATCTCCATGGGCGCGTTGGTGGTATTTCTTTAATAAGTTAACGTGGTAGAGTTTATCGCATGTTGGGGTACTAACTAGGTAATCTACCGGTCCTCGTACCTCGCGGACCGAGTATGGACCTTTCCATTGGCTCAGTAATTTATTACTCGCGGTGGGAAGGAGCAGGAGTACCTCATCACCGGGCTTAAATTTCCTATCTTCCGACCTGACATCAAAATAGGTTTTATATTTGTACAAATTGACGTCGGCATTTTCATAGGCGATGTTCGCGCATTTCTCGGACCTCTGGCGTAGATCTAAGATATAGACCTATGATGACTGAAGTTATTGGTCCAGTTGGGGCTTGGTTAGCAACTCCTTTAAAATGCAGAGTGATCCGCGTACATTACGTCTATAAAGGAGCTTGAACGGTGCGAAGCCTAATGTACGATGAGGAATTTCTCGATAGGCGAATAGGGCGACCGGGAGATATCGGTGTCATTCGCGAGGCTGCTCGGCACAAATCTTCTTAATAATTGATTTTAGATTTCCGTTTAATTTTTCCACACATTCCGTTTGGCTGTGGCCGGTAGGGGGTAGTAAAAAGTGGCTTTACCATAAGCAGCTTCCCTACATAATCCATCAACTCGGAGGTTATGCCGTCCTCTGTCTGAGAGTATTTCCTTGGCGACGCATACCCTTGAAAAGATGGAAATTAAGGCCTCGGCGCAAGAAATACTGTCGATTCGGCGAAGGGGGACTGCCTCGGGGAAGCGGGTAGCAAAATCAACCAAAGTAAAAATGTAGCTGTGCCCTTCACTCGAAGGGGGGTGGATAGAACCAACCAGGTCGATGGCCACTCTGGAGAAGGGTTCAGTGATGACTGGTCCCCTTTGTAAGGGAGCAGGTTTGACCCGCCCCTTAGCGGACGTCTTCTGACACACATCGCATGATTGACAATGCTTTGAGATGTCAGCTGCAGCACCCGGACAGTAAACATATTTAAAGATACGCTGGCCCATTTTGATATGACTAAAGTGACCGGAAAAGATGCTGTCATGAGCTATTTTTAGCACTATAGGTACATGTTATCGTGGAAGGCATAAGGCCGTTGTAACAGCGTTATTACTGTCCTCAGCGGATCGGTAGAGTAGACCACCTTGCTCCAGACACCTTATTATTTGGGGTCAACGAACAGTCTCCTTGTCATTGTTTTGGGCCTTACCCCATAAGGGTGTTAGCGTCTCACACTCCTTTTGTGCGGACCTAAAATCCTGGTTAAGGCTCTCCGAGAATTCGGACGGTATCAGGGTTCTGAGGGGGACGGGCTCCTGTGCTTCCTTCTTCGCTCGGGCTCGAGTAAGGGCGGCCTGGGACACAGGGTCGGAGCTTACTTGAGGGCTGTGCCCTATAAGTACTGAACAAAACTTTATAGGTGTCGAAATAACTTCAGCCCAGCTATCAAAATACTGACAATGCAGAAAACATTTAACGACGGGGAATCGGTTCGCCCGCCCAAGGTAGTCATATACCACCGCAAATTTTTCGTGGTTAGGGTCCACTGGGGGAAGGAGCTCGTCGGACACGATGAAACAAGTGCACCCTGTGTCCCTGACGAGGGTAGATACTCGGCAGCCGTTCACGCTGCCCTCCTCAAATTTTAAAGTTCTCGGGGAACTTTTATCAAAAATAAAATTTACCTGGTGCCCTGACGGAGAGGGAGAAGTTGATCCTTGGGTATGCACCACCGGGGAAGCCGGGGTGGCATTAATCTGGTGAGCTTGATGGGCTGGGCCGTTTTTAAGCCTAGAATTTTAGGGGCAATTCCATCTCATGTGGTTTTCTACACCACAGGTGAAGCATATGATCGGTCGCTTCGGGAAGAGTGATGGTGGAGAAATCTTAATGGGAGGTTTGATGTCCCGTTGCTGGTTTGAGGGGAAGAAGTTTTGGGGTTTTACGGGTCCCGAAAACTTCGTTGGCTTTCCTGTGAAGGGGCACGAATCCTTCCTTCTTTCTGTCCTTGGGGTACAAATTATGGCTGGCAGCATAGACATCCGCTTCTTCGGTACATTCTTTAAAGGACTGGCACCGACGATGCTTGACAAACGCGCGGATCTCGGTCGGGAGAGACGCCAAAAATTGATCCCACAACACGAAGTCTGTTAAGGACTCGTAGTCAGGAGCAACTTTTGAGGATTCTAACCAAAATTTAAAATTCCTCTGTAGAATGTATCTGAATTGACGGAACGTCGGTCTGAGTTTAATACGACCTCCTCGAAATTCCTGTCTGTAGAAATCGGGAGTCATATTATGAGCGGCCAATAACTCGGCTTTTAATGTACTGTAGTCAATTGTACAATCCGATGGTAGGGAAATGAAGATGTCGCACAATTTGGAATTTAAGAGGGGCAGTAACCTCACTACGCCTTCGGCCTCCAAGTCCAGGTTGTTGATTTCAAGGATCTTTTCGAAGTGCGATAAAAATGCTCCGAAATCCTCTCCATCCCTGAAATTGGGGAGCTTAAGTGGGGGATTGGACGGGGCTTCTGAACGTAAACTAACTGATTGTGTTTCAGCTTGTACGCGTGCCATTTCAAGCTCATAGTGAAGATCGGCTTGCCTTCTTCGTTCCTCTCTTTCTCTTTCTTCTCGTTGAATTTTTATTTCTCTCTCTTCTCGTTGAATTACTCTTTCTCTTTCTTCTCGTTGAATTTCTCTTTCTCTTTCTTCTCGTTGAATTTCTCTTTCTTTCTCTTCTCCTTCTCTTTGCCTTTATTCTCTTAACTTTTCTCTTTCTGTTCGTTGCTCCTCTTAGATGTACTCAATAAATTCTCTTCCGGAAAGTCCCAAGGATTCTCCTTGCGCTTTGAAGATTTCAAACTGACTCATATTTGCTCTTGGTAGGCAGTAGTCAACCAACTAAATTCCTTTGCGGTAAGAAGTATGCCTTCTAGAGAATCGGCCTACCTAAATATGAGCAATGACCTATTCCAAATTGGTTTCTAGACCTAGATAACCAATGAATAAAATAAACACAAAAAAACACTAGAACAAATTATTATACCACTTCCTTGAGCTACTCCAGTTTCTTAAGTTTTCAAAAGGGGATAGCAATCGTTAAAAAATGGGATTTAATATACTCTATTCTTATAACGCATAACACTATGCTTCATTTGACTGAGACCAGTGTTTGCAAAGATATAGCGTTACACCTTACACACTTGTCACCAAATTTAAATAGAATATATATATATATATATATATATATATATATATATATATATATATGTCGTAGAAAAGGCTCCCGACGCTATACTATATATCTATTCTTTGTGGGGATTATTCTATATTCGAGTGCGGGGATTTAATCAGATAACCGTGTATTATTCTACGTTAATAAATAGGCCTGGAGAGGGCTTATTTATCTTCAATATACTTAAGAAGTGGAACGGAGCCCAAGGATAAATAATATTGCAAGCATTAATAAAATAGAATTTTATTAATTAATCTAACAAAACAACACAGGGAAAATATTTACATGACCGGGGATTAAAATTGGAGATACACATGAAATGAAAAAGGTCTTGGGATAAATTTGACTAAGCGGAGGATTAAGATTTGGAGGGATTTAAAATAACAAAACAAACAAGAAGGGAAAGGGGTGGCTAGATCCGTATTAAAGCACGGAGTTACGTTGGCACAAAGTTAATTAGTTAAATGCAATTCGTAGCTTACGTATTTATAAGGTCGTCGTGCAGAGGAAGGCGATTTGAAGGAATGGCTTCGGTCCGACTGGCGATTTCCTACCCAGGAGGAGGGTTTTTTTAAGGGGGTTATCCTTAACGAGGGGAGAAAGGACTGACTTCGATGAGTGAGAGCGAAGTGGGGCTCGGAAGTACGAGCGTTAAAAGGGGGGAATTAAATTACCACTGACGTGATATCAGGGGAACGAGAACAATTTCTTGTCGAATGGGCTTGAAGAACAATGACTGTTCTAAAGTTGTTCTCTTTCTGAACAACAGGGGGGCCCTGTTGACTTGGTGTCTCCTGGGGCATGAACCTTGGTACTCAAGGATATTGTCCTCTTCTGGACAATAACGGGGTTATCGAGGTAGAGTTCCTAGGTGCATAAGGGAGACAGGATCGGCGTGATGCCTCGCGAAGATAATCGGGATCTGATTCAAACGCGAAATTCTATCGCATATATAGCTGGAGCCAGCCCCTCGGGGTAGGGGACAATGGGGGACTTCCAGGGAATGTCTCGGTAGCGCTTGGAAAAATCTTATCTTCCCATAAGCCTTATTCAATCTGGCCAGATCGACGCCTGTAGGCAAACGGGGGATTGAGCCTCCTTGATTAAACTTAAAGCGGGGGAAGATAATACTCGGGAATGTTGGGCGATAAGAACGCCATTCTTCTCTCTCTCGCAGGATGAAGGGGAAAGCATGAGTTTCTATTACAGGTACTATTGGACTAGGCTCTGATACAGGTGAGCGCATCACAAATCGCTCTTCCCTACATATGAATACAGACACCATACTGAAATTACATTTACTGGAGTGATTTTTTTTATTAGTTTACAGTTAGGCACTCGGCTTCCTAGAAGTAAAAAATGAGGGGTCACTGGCAAACATTACACGGCTACCAGATGGCGCAGATGGCGTATAGACGTTCGAATCATTATTCCCTTTTTCCACATGTAACCGACGAAAATTTCTTTTCGCTATTGTGATCTTCACGATTCCTTGTTGGAAGTTTTGTTCTTGTTCCAGCCTAGTTGGGATCCTACTTCCATTTTCCGCCTGAGCACTTGCATGCTGTTCTCTGCTATTTTCCGAGAGCGGGAGTTTTACTGGAATTAGTCTGTCTATCGAGACCGTCTATCGCTTGTCATTGGGAAGTTCTAGCTTGTATATTTTATATTTTATCGTCGCGCTCGAACACTGGGAAATAACCAGCATAGAGCGCTTCTAATGGCTTACGAATGCGATCGACTCGGACCCACACCTGCGTTGCATCTCGCAAGTTTTATAAGAACGAATGGTTACGGCATTGTACGCACGTGTCATTCGGATAGCTGAGGAAGGTCTATCTGCGACATTGCTTTAGCAAGTTCGTTGGTGAACTTGGAATCGGCTTTTGATTACAAAAACGAAATTAAAGGCTATGGGCAGAGGAGGGTAGCACTGAGTACCTGCCCTGAATGGCGAAAAAACAGAATCGTTGGGCAAGGAATGAATGCCCAAGAGAACGATGGGTAAGGCTATTAACCATCCTCGCCGACGAGCTATAATGGAACTCAGATCCTGTGTGCCATTTCCATAATTCCGTTCGTGGTTGGTCTGTACACCCTGGTTCGGAGACGATGAAAACCAACAACGAGGACTGACAATTCTTTGGACAGCTCAAATTCGAACTGAGTGCCTCTGTTCGTTATCACGTATAATGGGACTCAAATCCTGGAAATCCAGCCGTCTAGAGAAGCTAAAGCAACCGTTGCAGCACTGATGTCTGGGATCGGTAATGCTTCTATCCACCTTGTGGCTCGATCTATGCACGACAGATGGTAGCGGTTATGCGACAGGTAGATTGTTCAGGCAGTTTGCATGGCGGCAGTGGGCCAACGATGTCGATGTGCACCGTCCCGAACCTTGAAGTGGGAATGTTGATCGGCATAATTGGAGATTTGGTGTGTCGATTAACCTTGGAAGCTTGGCACAAGAGGCATTCTCGCGCCCAGGAACAGATGTTCCTGTCCATATTGGGCCAGAAATATCTCGCCTTGATCAGCCGAAGAGATGCTTTAACCCCAGGATGAGATGAGTTATGTAAATGCTTTAAAATTACCATCCTGCAGGCTGAGGGTACAAACAGGCTGTGAGAGATACTTCGCACCATATCTTAACGTCCCTGTGAAAAGGAAATGATTTCAATCCAGACTGTACTGACTTCATCTCTTAGTCATTTTCCTGTGCTGTAGCCAGAGATCGGAGGTTAAATGATTCAATTTGTACCGAATTGACGTTCCCTGATAAGCAATCAGCAACTATGTTATCTTGTCCACGTACGTATGCTGTATCGCTGACATATTCCAAGGTCGCCGTCCAGTTCCGTTGCTGCCTGTCTGTTTAGGTCACAGTGGCGAAGAAAAAGCTGACACTGACACTAGCTGAAGAAGATCCATTTTGTTTGGTCGTATTTAAAACTTTCAAATATTAACCGTGAGCTTTCGCCATTTTTCAAGCATTGTTAGACGAAAGTCTTGTTTATTTTTGAGGCAGCATTGATGTGGTGTTCTATTCGCGTTGCATCCTTTAGCGGCGAGGTAGTTTGATGGTCGTGAGCAGCAAAGAATGAATTTCGTTTTCGTTCTTTGACGCCTTTTATAGGTCAGAGTCAAAGTACGGTTCACTATTCTTTTAGCAGAAAAGGTGCAATACTCGCTTCGAGCTGGTTCGCTGTGTGTTCAGGTTCGGGACCATTTCTTTGATGATAAGAACCTACAGAATCTTCAGGAGGCGAAGATCCGAGTTATTTCTCAGTATGGTAGTGTTTTCAACAAGATTAGTTTATGTAATTTGTTCATTGTGACGTTCATTTTAGTGTGTTTGTATTCCTCCTTCTGACAGTGCATCGTTAGGCGTCGGCTGAAAGTAGTAGTTATCATACCAATATATCTTTTACAGTACTCAGGCCACTCACACTCAACCGTATTTAGAAATGAGGGTATGAAGAATCCCTCAAATATAATCTGTCGACCGGAACGAGTATAAGCGTCCACTTTTATAGCACTCCTTTGGGGATCTGGGACGGATTTGATGTTACTGTAATTTTTGTCATTACTCTCTAGTAATTCTCCTTTATTATGTTCCGGAGTATCTATAATTATTGGTCTATTGTCTAATTTTTGACTATTTGTTGGATGCGAATAACTTTCCCCTCTGTTCATATATTTGGTAATATAGTTGGTTTTAATCTGTTTATTAATACCGAATATTAACATCTATTAGGGAATTCTAATTTGTACACTTTGTCTTCGCATCTTACAATACAGAAGGGGCCTGCATAAGTCATTCTAGAGGTTTTCGAACGTGATCAACATGGACCTACAGTTGCATGGAATCTAGTAATTCCTTGGGTACGAACGGTTTCACTACTGAGTGTGAATGTTCTTCAGATATTTGTGTGAAATCAATTTGTGACATGACTTTAGCTAATTCATTGATGAATTTGCAATCATCCCTCGACGATGAGAAAACAACTAAAGGTTTTGGACAAAAAAAGGGTTGTCCTTGCGACTGCAGTAAATGGGGAGAAACCCGAACCATTAGGAAGGGATCGATGCCCATAAAAACAATTGGTAGAGCCATTAACTAGCCCTGGGCTCCTCCATCAATTATCACATACAGTGGAACACCAAATCTGGAGATTTAACCGTCTAAGAAAGCTAAAGCACCGTTGCAGCCATGATGTCTGGAATCGGTAATGCTTCAGTCTACTTTGTACCTCTGTCTATGCATGATAACAGGTAACAGTTATGAGATAGGTAGGATTGTCCAGGCAGTGTACCCGGCGGTAGAAGACCAACAATGTCAATG
Source organism: Ceratothoa steindachneri (assembly GCA_963969495.1). Taxonomy (NCBI): domain Eukaryota; kingdom Metazoa; phylum Arthropoda; class Malacostraca; order Isopoda; family Cymothoidae; genus Ceratothoa; species Ceratothoa steindachneri. The sequence goes on along the minus strand of OZ018321.1, from coordinate 134,188,674 downwards.
TATACTCTTTTGAATCTTGGCATGGAAATACTAATGGGCAAGATTGGTGAATTGGTGTGATGATTGACCTTATCTGCTTGACATTGTAGGCATTCTCGTGTGCAGGAATCTATGTTCCTATACATTTTAGGCTAGAAATACCTCTTTTTGACCAACCGAAGTGATGTTTTAATCCCAGGATAAGATATACTATGTAGTTGCTTGAAAATTGATATCCTGCAGGTTATGCGAACAAACAGTCGTAGGTATTTTGATGCTACTTCACACCAATGTAAGAATTCTGGGGAAAGGGAAATGATTTTAATTCAGATAGATTGAAAAAATTTGACTTCTTCCTCTTTCTCGTGCGCTGTTGCCAAATAACGGAGTTCAAACGAGTCTATTTGGAATAAGTTGACCTTCCGAAATAGGCAGTCAGCAACCAAATTATCTTCACCACGGACGTACTCTATGTTGTTAATATATTCTAATATCACCGTTCAGTTAAGTTGTTTGTCGGTCTTTGCAAGTAAGGGCGAGGAAAAAGCAGATACTAATGGTTTGTGGTTGCTAAATAAGGTCATATGTCGACCTTCGCTTATGTGTCTGAAACGGATTACAGCAAGGACTTCCATGTCTTAAGTGGAGTGGCTTATTGTGTTTTGCTTAACTTGCTGGAAAAAAATGCCATTGGCTGTGGAGACACATTAACCATTATGAAGAGCAGCAGCAACTGCGAATTGAAAGCCGTCTGTTACTAATTGGTATGGTAAATCATTAACTAATGTGTGACGTAACTTGATTGAGTTTGTTAGGGATTGTTTGGTAGCATTAAGCACTTTCCGTGCATCATCATTGTAGATGAGCTCTCGAGGCATAGGTTGAAGTCGTGCGAGTTAAGTCGGAGGAGCTGCAATTGCAGCAAAATAAGGTATCATCCTTCCATAATAGCCTAACACACCCAGAAATCGAAGTAGTCCTTTGAAATCCGTCGATAATGGCATTTCAATGATATTTTTGCCATTCCCTGCTGGAGGGCATTGTGATAGAACGGGTTGAGGCCGCTTAATTTCAACCACTATCACATGTTATTTAAAACCACGATGCTACCCACGTGCATCTTCGCTTTGAAGCCTAGGGCCTTATCGCAGCCACCTGAGTCAATGTTTAAACAAGGAGGTTTATCTTCCACCGTTCACCCCATGCGCCGAACCTCGCCAGATTGAGTTAGGCTTATATGCAGATAAGGCATTGTTCTCAGGCTCGGCTGTGCATTCCCTCGAAGCCCCCACTCCATTGTCCCCCCACGCCAAGGGGTGTCCCGACTATTTATTTGGAAACTTTACCACTAAGATCAGATTGGAGATCCAGATTTTCATCGCGAAACATCACTACGACCCACTCTCACCTTGTGCGCCAAGAGACCTCGACCTCGAGATTCACCATCACTTGTCCAGAAGAAGGACAATATCCCTTGAGTGCCAAGGTTCGAGCCTTCGTGACGCCAAGTCCACAAGGCTTCCCCTGTTGTTCAGAAAGAGAACAACGTTAGAACAGCCATTGTTCTTTTGAGCCCGAAGACAAGAAACGGTTCTCACCCCCCCCCCTGATGTTCAGAAGAGAACAACGTAGAACAGCCCTTGTTCTTTTGAGCCCGTTCGCCAAGAAACGGTTCTCACCCTTCCCCCTTGTTGTTCAGAAGAGAACAACATTAGAACAGCCATTGTTCTTTCGAGCCCGTTCGCCAAGAAACGGTTCTCACCCTTCCCCCTTGTTGTTCAGAAGAGAACAACATTAGAACAGCCATTGTTCTCGAGCCCATAGACAAGAGACGGTTCTCACCCCCCCTGTGTTCAGAAGAGAACAACAGTAGAACAGCCATTGTTCTCGAGCCCGTAGACAAGAGACGGTTCTCACCCCCCTCCCCTGTTGTTCAGAAGAGAACAACGTAGAACAGCCATTGTTCCTTAAGCCGTTCGTCAAGAAACGGTTCTCATTCCCAAGACGCCACGTCAGGATCATTTAATTCATCCCCCTTCGGCTGGAACTCGCCAGCGGATTGAAAATTCCTTCACGTCGCCTTCCTCTGCACAACAAGTATAATTACGTAAGCCGAACGTTACCTTTGAGTATTTAACCCTTTTGCCAACTCTATCCTGTGCTTTAAATGGTTTAGCGAACCATCTCATCCCTTTAATTTATATTTGTTTTACCTTTTTAAATCTCTTAATCTCCGGTTTACCTCGATTTCCCACGACCCTTTCCAATTCTATGTTTATGTCAATATTTTCCGTTTTGTGTGTTGTTGATAGTTTTTATTAATAAAACTCTATTTTATTTATGATAGCAATATTATTATCCTTGAGCTCAGTTCCACTTCTTAAGCATATCGAAGATACATAATATCAGCCAGCCTAGACATCCACGCACTCTAAAGATAATTAAATAAGTTCCCTCAACGAATAGTTATATATGGTATATCGTCGAGAGTCCATTCTACGACAGGCATATTTCTGCAGCTAAGACATCGTGGCCTAAGAAGTTACTTTCTTCCTTCATGAACTCGTTCTTTTTCATTGAAATTTGCAGGTTATTCTCCGCCAGTAATTTGAAGACTTTGTTTAGATGTTCTATGTGATCAATTATTTTATCTGAGAAGACTAGAATGTCGTCAATGTAGACAAAAACGAATTCCAAGCCACGAAATAAACTGCTCACATGGCGTTGAACTTAAAAATTCCTAAAGCCCGAATGGAGTTGAAGAAGCCGTTTTTTCAATATCCACTAGATTCATTGGAATCTGGTGATATGCCTGAACCAAATCTGGTTGCGAGGAAACAACTTTACCATAGAGATGATTAACCGGTCTCTGAATTATTTGAAGAGGGTCATGGTTCGGGATGTTATTGCGTTCAGGAAGTGAAAATCACAAACAACCTATACTCGCCTAAGGTCTTCTTTTGCACCATAAGAATGGGTGAAGCCCTTGGTGACTTTGATGGATGCACCGCACCTTTCTTTCAATAAAGATTTGAATGTTACTTTGGCAATTTGTAACTTTGTAACTTGTCCATTAAAGGAGGACTTGGACATGCGAAAGATGGTGGAGAGCTACCAGTTTCAATTGTATGCACCACGGAGTTAGATGGGGGAGAACTGGCATCAAAAACCTTGGGTTATACATATATCGATTCGTATTTACGTAAAACTGCTCTGCAATTTAATAATCGATGATACTACGGGTGCACTGGATTGCTCCGCTTTGTATACAAGCCTAGTCGATTGTCAATGAGGATGCCACGAGCACAATCCACCAAAAGATCAAAATGCCCAAGAAAATCGGCTCCTAACAATGGCGACGTAGTATCCGCAACTATAAACATTCATCTAAATGAACGACGCAAACTAGGGATAACTCTGTATATCTAATTGAACTTTACCGTCTATTTTTATTTTTTATCCAGTAGCCGTTGCAATAATTATACTTGACTGACGCATTTCACAAAATTGCACAAGATTTGATGGAATTATGGATACGTTCTCACCTGTATCGATTAAAAATTCACATTTCCTATTATTTAGTCTCGCAACGACAGTAAGTAAAGTTGATACGCCGGTTGTTGCATTTACTGCGTCCTGTAGTTTTAGTTTTCCGATGGAGCTGGAGAAGATGGTCTAGACGATGGTTGCATATGTACGTTTTCACCTCGCTTTAGCCATCTGCCCCACGATTTACAATATTTGGCATTAGATCCGAAATATAAATGTGCACAACACATAACTGGTTTTTAGTTACTACGGAAAGGTCGTAGTCCTAATGGTAGACATTTAGTATTATCACTATTATAATTATACGACACATTTTGTATATTGCACATTAATGATCTGACTATTACACTTTTCATTAACACTGAGAGCACTTATATTGGGAAACGATGTAGTACCACTTTCATCTTTATCACTGTTATTCACATTAGTTCGTCTGCAAGCTTTCCTAATTGTGCGAGAGTCAAATCCCTCTGCGCAGCGAAGATGGGCACGATATTTGGCGTTAATAACTGGATAAACTTATCTCACAAGGTCCTCACCAACTCCAGCTTTTAGTGCTGTCCTTAGTAGCTCTCGAGATTGAACAATAGTCGCCCGGTAAGTTGAGAAGATGCTATTAATTTCTCGAAGAGTTCTGCTTTTGACCTCTTGATCAAAATGTCCAATCACTTCTCTCTTTAGAAGATGTTAGTTCTGAGATGAAAGGACCGCAGCAGTAAGAAGATCGAGTGTTTCGGGATGTAAAGCAGCAAGGTTATGAAAAATAAATTGTGTGTTCCGACTTATCCTTAAAATGTGGAATTGTGGTTTTACTATTTTAAACCATCCTGTCACAGCTCCTTCATCGAAAGCGGGAGGTTTGATTGTGATTGAATTGGCCAATTTCCACTTCTTGTATAAAGCGAGCAGCTTGTTGCTCGCTTCGTGTATACATTTCTGTTTGACACTCTTATTGCTCGACGAGAAGTTGTAGGCTTAGTTACCATGGGTGATTTGTCACAGAGTATACCACTCTTGGGGTAGCCAAATAGGTTTCTTGGTCAGTCTTGGTGGCTACTGGTTTGATTCTTCTGTAAGTGCCTTGTAGGTAAGGCACTGACTCCCAAAGGGTAGAGAGTTCTCTTTTTCTTGATTATAAGCTGGGTAAAGGTGATCCGAGATTTCTTCCAAGGTAAAGAAATCTTGGAGATGGATTGTACTTTTTCTTGAGATGGGTATCTTTTTAGAATAGATCTTCATCCTCAGACATTTTCTAATTTCCCTTTTACATAAACGGCCCGCATATACAGCGGTAGTTAACAGATTACAAATGTGAATTTCTATACATTCGATCTGAATTCGGAATAAGATTCAAATTACACCTTCTAGTTACATTAAATTATTTTATAAAGTCTTACATCATTATAGAATGCTATAATTGCTATTCAGTAATACACAAGTAATTAATAAGATATTTTCCTTTATTATTTCTGTAAAAGAAGCTGAACAGCCTATCAACTGGATCTGAAGAAGAAAAAGGCATGTTGTATTCAATAAAAACTTCCATAACTCCCGAAAACTGACACAAAGATATTAATGACGTTGCAGCATCCCCGAAATACTTCAGTAATTCCATTTATGCAGCATCTTCACTTTTGAATGTTGTATTGCTGTTGGCACTCGGTTCATTATGAAAGAATCCTCAGCACTCTCCTCTGCAGCAGCATCCCTCAAAGTAAACTCATTGTTGTTATGAAGTTATAATTGAGTTGACGAGCACCTCTTCTACTTTTTTTTTCCCTAGCAGTTGTGTTGAATTCATTCTTTATTGTCATGCATTTCAATTTCAATTTTGGATTAGATACTGTACTAAGATAGCTAATTTTGTTTCATGGGATATTTCTCTGTTGAGAATAGAAGAGAAACGGGAGGAAAACTCCACTATTGCATTCAACAGTGGCTGGCAGTACTGTAGAGGTTCATTGTTTAGGTATACTATTTTTTTTCTCAACAGTCAAAGGCATAGATATACATAAGAACACCCTAGTAGCATTCCTTATCGAACTGTAATTTGCCTAAAGCATGAGCAATGGTGCTTATCACTGTCACATACCCCTGCAAGTATTCTAGTTCTGCTTCACGGAACTGCAGAAGCCCCAAGTTCATGCAAAGAACATTTGTGCCGTAAAAAAAAGACAACCTCTCAAATAAATAGTGAGTTACATCGTGTTACACAGGGCAGCTTCAACTGGCAACCTAGAGTGGACTGAATTATTTCAAATAGCATAGCATTTACGAGTATTAAGAGGAGGAGAGGCAGTGCATACCTTGTACTTTTTACCCTTTACTTTAGTCGGATGCATTATAAGATTACACTCAGCCCAAGTTAATTCACTTCTCAAAAGACACTTTTGTTCCAATTAATTAATAGCTAGAAGAGGATCATCAACCATTTCGTTGAATACTGAGCGCTTATTTAAGGCTATTTACTCAACGCACGTATTTAAAGAACTAAATTAAATTCTTACTCATTTTCCATTATAATTATCATGTCGCTATAAATAAATTTATTGAAACCGAATCCACCCCAGTACCAGCTAACCCGTCATAGACCCTTTCATCATTCCATTTATAATTATTGCTCACTCTTTTTGGTCATTGTATCATTGTTATTATTATTAAAGGTCTAGCCAATGTTGCCTACTTTACGCATTTCGCCCGTGTTTAGGCACTGAGAGGTTGGTGTCACGTTAGAAAGGAGAAGAGTTCGAGGGGACTTGATAGTCTTCAAGTGGGTAAAAGGCAATAATAGGGGGACAGGATAGGACACGTAGTAATGGGTTTGAGCTGGACAAGTTTAGAGACGCGTAGTAATAGATTTAAGCTGGACAAGGTTAGGTTTAGGAAAGGGAATGGTTGAAAGTGATTTACAAATCGAGAAGCAGATGAATGGAATAGGCTCACTAGTCAGGTGATCGAAGCGTCTTCCCTGCGGAGTTTTATGAATAGACTGGATAAACTTATGGATGAAGATGGTAGTTGGTGCTGAACTTAGAGGTGGGAACAGGAGCGCCATTCTTCCCTTGCATGGTAGATGAAATTCCCAAACCGGATACTGAAATGGACATAAAGATTAGAATGACAATCATCGGTGAGCCCGGAGTAATCAGGTGCTGGTTCTCTTTACTGTGGCGGGGTTATATTGTGTGTTTTTTACACCAACCAAGTATGGCGAAAATCTTCATTGGCCAGGCTAGTTTTAGCCATATTTGATTCAGGCTCCTCTTTATAATAAATTGATCTACTTTTTTTTCTAATCAATCAATCCCATTTCCTTGCTAACTTTTCGCAGGGATTGTGTTGTAGGGGTAAAATTTACCCCCACGAGTTGTTTATTTTTGTTTTCGCGAATTCACTCCAATTTTCAGTAGTAGTAGTAGTAGCAGTAGTAGTCGTTGTAGTTGTAGCAGTAGTTATAGGTGTAGTAGTTGTTGTACTTGTTGTAGTAGTAGTAGTAGTTGTTGTAATCAAACTTTAGTGAAGTCGAGAACCCCTTAAGGGGCGCAGCTATTTGTCTTCCTGGCCAACGTGCTGATGGGACTCAGCGCCCCGTCTTGCCCCAGCTTAGCCTCTTCTTCTTCGTTCTGACAGCCTGTGTTTTTACCCTACACTACTTTTAAGAACCTACTTCATCCCCACCCACATCTTCCTCACATACCCTTTCTTTATTCCCTTCACTACCTATCAATTTTACGCCGTGACTAAGGTGAAGCCACCATGCCGATGAGCTGCCAGGTCACTAGGCGGGAGGAGTGGCCTCATATAGCGGCAGCTCTTTTTGCTGGCCCTGTGTTCACCACTCGCAGAGCGGGCTACTGCATCCCGTTGAAACAATAGGGTCACCATGCCGAATAATAAAGATTCTAAAATCACCCCATCAACTCTACCTTTACCACCGTCGGAGCCGCATTCGGGCATCTCCACCGAAAAAATGGAGGTGCTCTCTTCCATGCTTTCTCAGGGGACCCTCCAAACATCTATGACCAAAGATGAGGCTTACTCCTCTCCAATTCCTTCTGGTGCAGGGGACTCCCTACCATCCCCTTCTCTGGAGTCGCCCTTGGGCGACTATCAATTTCCATGAGGATTGCCAATAAAGCTGGCAGGCGGCCCATAGTTGACCGCTCCCCGGTGGGAGCGGCTCGGCCCGATAGGGTTAAACACCTTACGGGAGCAATGGATGGCAAAGCCCGTCGGCCCGTGCCCCCTAATGTCCTGTTTGCGTGCGCGACCAGCTTGCAGAGGGTCAGTCTATCTTCCTATCTCTCTCTTCCTCGACGGATGAGAGGAAGAGAGAATGTAAAAAAGGAACGACGAATGTGATCTGTGATGTTTCGCGGGAGGGATAACCACATGGAGCCCTATCCCCCTACCCTTGAGATAGACATGGCCCCTGAGGTGACCCAGCTCCAGACGGTAGGATCTTCCATGGGGTCGAGCCAGGGCTCGGTGCCAAACACAGAATCTGTATTAGCCCCTTTGCAAACTCTTCATAAGACGGCTCGTGTCCCCGAGTCCTCGCAAGGAGAGGAGGGATCTGTGAGAGACAAGAACTTCTCCATTTCATAGCAGGATGTTGCCGAGACTAGCCATTCCCGTGAGGGTCTTTTCTTCGAACAGGGCCCCCCACATCTCCCCTGAGGTAGGCCTGAAGGCCATATTCCTTCATTGAAATTGTCGCTGGCTTCAGGCCAACTGGGAGGAGCTGCGGAGGCTTGTCTCGTCCCGATCCCCGTTAGCTATCTTTTTGCAGGAGATCATGCTGGGCGTGTGCCTCCTGCCCACTCTTCCCGGATGTAAAGGTTTTGCGACCCCACGACGACGAGATGGGGGAGTGGCAGAAAGATGCGCCATTTACACCCGGCATGATGTGTCGGTTCTTCTTTTTGCTTTAGATAGCTCCTTTCAGGCAGTAGCCGTGCTGCTGAACCTGGATAGGAAGTATACTGTTATTTCTGCGTACATTCCACCGTCAGCGGACTTCGACGCGAAGGATATTCGCGCGGCGTGGCACGGTTGCAGATGCCCCTTCTCTCGCTCGTAGATCTGAACGGTAGACATCCTCATGTGGGGGACTAATCGATTAGTCCCAGGGGTCGGCTCACTGCCCAAGAACCGCTTCATTTTCCTGCCTCGATCTATCTTTGTGCTTCAGGATCCATAGCATGATTTTGGATGGAGAGTAGTCGATAACCTCCATGGTAGTGATCACTTTCCGATTCAAATATCATTTTCTGAGCAGCCGACGCCTGAGAGCCCGCCCTGGTGGTGCTTGTCGCGAGCGCGGTGGTAAACATTTCAGGAAATGACTGATTACTCTGTCTCAGTCGAGGAATTTAGGTCGGTAGATGAGGCCGTTGAGTTCTTACCCGGCAACCTCATCGCCATGGCATTAACTACTATTTTCAGAACGTCTGGCCGTTTTGCACCCCGACCGCTCCCGTGATGGTCAGCCGAGTGTGGGGTGGCCCTCAAACAGAAGTGTTACGTCTACATGCGATATGATCACTTCCCGAACGATTTTACTTTAGGTGAGTTTCGTCGAGCTAGGGCTAGGTTCCGGTATGTTTCGAAGCACGCCCGCCTCTCTTCTTGGTAGGCATACGTGTCTTTACTTAACGTAAAGACCCCTATAGCAGAGATGTGGAAGCGAGTCAAAAGGATTCAGGGCAAGGTTTCGCTGCCGTCCCCCCTCCCGTTCTCTAGGAGAATAGGACCGCAATCTTGAATCCTTTGCGACCGCCTTTTCCGTATTCTCTAGTCGGAATGCTGCTCCGTCAGAATTCAATGCGCGTCGTTATTTCTCAGAAGGCCCCCGACCCACCTTTACCTTCAGATCCGGAGAACCATTCAACAAGTTTACTATGAGTGAGTGCGTTCCGCTCTTGCTTCGTGTGCGGACACCACTCCTGATCCAGACGATGTCCCGTACACCATGTTTCGACACCTGGATGAGCGAAGCATGGCCTTTCAGTTAAATTTACTCAACAAGATTTGTTCACCAGGGTATCCTCCAAGATTCCTGGTGAATCGCTACTGTGCTTGCTTTTCGCAAACTGGGGAGAAATCACTCTACCCAGTCCGATTTGCACCCAATCTCTCTAACCTCCTGCGTGTGAAGAAATTGGTAAATGTTAGATTAGCTATTTTTCTGGCTTGCGGAGGCCATCTGTCTTCTGCATAGTCGGTGAGGCTTTCCTTGGTAGAGAGCACTACGCCACGGTGCTTTTCGATATAGAGAAGTCCTATAATACCGCATGGAGATACGATATCATGGAGACTCTCCACATGATAGGGACGAGGGGGAAACGCTTTCAATCTTTATATCTGAATTTTTGTAGGCTCGTCGATTCTGTGTACGAAGGGGGGGGGAGCTCTCTCCGGCTCAATAGAGAAGGAAGAGGATGTCCCGCAGGGAAGTGTCCCCAATGTGACACTCTTTGCCGTGAGCATCAACGGCATCACCTCGCTAATGCCGGAAGATGTTCTTGCTAAGTTGCTACGCTCTACGTGGACGACTTTCGATCTCTTTTGGCGCGGCCCAGATGCCAACTCTGGAGCGTCGACTCTAATAGGCATTGAACCGCGTCTCTCGCTACGCCGAAGTGCACAGGCTTCGGTTTTCCTTGGCCAAGACTAAGGTGGTGCACTTTTGCCGCCATCCACGGCTCCACCCTGAACAAAACTTGCTTCTTAATGGGGTGTGCTGGAAGTGGTGGACTTGTACCATTTCCTTGGCTTGGGCCTCACCTGGGAAGCTCATATTCGCAGCCTTAGGGTCTCCGGGAACTACGCCATGGATATTCTACGTTCCGTGAGGTTCTGCGCCTGGGCAATGATAGGGCTACTGCCTTACTTTTTTATCGATCCTTTGTTCGTTTGAAGCTCGACTGCGGATGCAGGTGTTATGCATCCGCAGCTGAGCTTGTATTGCGGAAGTTGAACTCTATCCACTACGCCGGCCTTCGCCGACCGGTGCCTTCTGCAATTCCCCCATTGAGAGCCTACTTGTCGATGCTGTGGAGATGCCACTCGCTCAGCACCGTGCAATTTTCGCCTATAAGCATGAGTCCGGCGCCTCCCTTAGTCTCTAACTTCTCTCACTTCATCCGTAGCTGATCTCGACGGTGCCTATACCGCCAAGACACGCCAGTCATACCCCAAGGCCTTTGATTTTAGGGCTAGGAAACTCCTTCGAGAACTAAGTATACATTAGCTCTCGGGCCGGTGGTGCCCCTGGTTCTGACTAGAACGCCACCCTGGAGGATACCACATTTGAATTTTTGTCGCCACGCCTCTCCTCCCCAAACTTCTACAACGCCGGGAGTATTGCGTTCGGCCTTTTTGGAGCACGCTTCATGCCACGCTGGAACCATGCCAGTGTATACAGATGGCTCCAAGTCCCAAGAGAAGGTACGTTTCCATGCCATATTCCCTCTGTTTGAAGTCAGCGGGGTTCTGCTAGTCACTGCGTCTGCCTTCGCGGCCGAGCTGGTTGTAATACATCGCTTGGTACGGGAGATAACGTCACGTGCCCGGTTCATAGACCAGATTGTTATTTATAGCGACTCACAAAGCGCCCTGAGTGCTCTCAGGGCATTAGAATCTCTGCATCCCTTGGTTCGCTATATCCGTGACGCCACGGTTTTGGCAAGCCAGGCGTATTTCGAGATTATCTTCTGGGTTCCTGGACATGTAGGAATTGCGTGGAATGAGCGCGCCGATGGGGGCGATAAAAATTCCGCGAGTACTCTGCGACCAGACCAGCGTTTCGCTCTTCCTCACACTAATTACATGGCAGGAATACAGGAAGCTCTCCGGGGTGCTTGGCAAATATGATAGGAGACGGTCGATAGGAACTTAAAGTTACGTGCCATTGCACCGCGACTGTTCCCATGGACCTACCCCCTAATGCCACGACGGCTTCAGGTTGCTTTCTGTCCTCTCCGAATTGGGCACACTCGGGGACGCAACGCCATTTAATTGAGCGGTCGCCTGTTCCCTACTATGAAGACTGCGTTGTCCTCTTGACTGTTCGGCACATTTTTGTTGAATGTTCCACTCTGGGTGATCTCTGTGCACGTTACCTGTCTCGGTACCGGGATGAGCCGGGTCGCTACCGCTTCTACTCAGGACAGTTCGTACACACCTAATTGTAGAGTATAAGACTTTTTGGATGAGGCTGGCCTCATCCCCGACACCGATGTGCGCTTCCTTCTTGTTTTTAACTTTTTTTTTAGTTTTGTCCTTCTTTATCGGTTATTTGTTGGGTTTTTTTTAATATAGCCTAGTAGTAGGCTATGTCGAGTACGGCGACTTATGCCCAAGTAGGTATTCGCCAGATGGTCTCCTAAAAAGAAAGAAAAAAAAATTGCCCCTGCAATCACCCAAAACTTCTTCGCGAAGAATAGGTTAGAAAAATTCGAGCAAATTTATTATAAGAATAGAATTTTTAATTAAAAGGAAAGTGAGAATTCACATTCAGCAATGAGTTTACGATCACACGTTGTAGTTTTGGGACGGTGGATATCTAAAGACAAGAATAATAATAGGGCCTTTATTCCTAAGAATAAGATCGAATTATCAACAATGGGGAGATCAAGGGTTAACCAACCATTGATCTCCCCACAGGAGAGGCTGAGTTTATGAGCCATATATCTCCCAGCGCCCACTTCCCTTGCAAATCCTCTCTAAATAGGCGCCATACACGAATCTTCCAGCATGGTGTCGCTTCTTTCACTCAACTTTCTTTTGCCATTATTAATCGCAAATCTCTTTCTATTACAATGGATCATTTAGGCGGAAAACGCCATGGCTGATCAGCGACCATGGATCTGCAGGAGTTGAGTAGTAGAATCCACCCCAGCCGCCTTTTACCTGAATTCCCAACTATAATAATAATGGTATTATGGGACAAATGGTGTGACCTGTTTATAGTTAAATGGGGTGATCCAATTTATTGGTAAGCGAGGCTAAGGTGGCGTCTTTCTCGGGTTCCCTTCTATCAGATTCCGTTCTATATATGCACAGCTGTTTCCATTGTCTTTGTTATCTCTGCGGCCAGACCGTCGTCGGCTAGCCCTTCTTTCCTAATGTGTGTATGTTTGTATATTCGCGTGGGAACAACGATTTCACTTGCATTATTACAAAATATTCTGCTCTGCATTGATACATAAATTATTAAATTGCGATTTAACATTATTTACAAGTATTTACTTTGTTTTACATTAATTGTTAAAAGATGGCATATTATTTCAATGTTCGATTTGTGTGCCCAATTTCAAGATTTCATAGGGCCAACGGGGTGCTCAATGTGTAAGGTTCCTTGTTTGCTCTACTTCACTTTGTAATTGAGCGCTACAGTATCTCAAGACGTCGGTTCCAGAAGATAAGGTTGTTTGAAGTTAGTGACGTCATCATATCGCATTGCGTTAATTTTTTTTAAGTGAGCACCAACGAGGGCATTTCACAAAGTTTGCTACGAGAGCAGTCATTCCTCCAAATTTCAGCTGCAACATATCTGGGTTCACTGGGTAGAGAAGCTCCAGAATGTTTTTATTGGTAAAAGTTAATGAAGATTGACACTCAATCTATAACTATATAATTAACTCTACGGGAAGGAGCTTTCGCTTCTCTACTAGGATTAAAATTTAAAATCTAAAAAAAAGCAGCCATGGTTAAATTTTTATAAATTTTCTGAACTTCGCCAATTATAATAATTTTAAAAAGGAACTCTTAAACTAAATTTCCCTCTTTTCAAAATGTCACGTTGCTAAAATATAGTTATAGAAGAAGATATATAAAAATAAATTTTCTAAACTTCACTATTTGTAATTCTTTGGGTTTTAAACATTCACAAAATTTCGATACTTATATTTATTTCTGAACTTTGATAAAAAAAAACAAGTCATAACCGAACTAAGATGAAATTATTATTCAAATACTAAAAAAAAATCGCTTTCTTAAATTATAGAGTTAGTGATGATGATGATAAGCTCCCTCTTTCTACCCTAAATCAGAACACTTTCGTTTAATCCTAGTCGATGGTCTCTTGGTGTCCGAAAATAATCTCTTCTTCATCTCTGCCACTAGACTCCTTCCCCGCCGTATATAATTGCACATTCGTTCTTCTCCCGCCTTCCCACCCCTACTTGCACTCCCCTACCGCCCGCTAGCCAGTGAAAAGCATAGCTGAGAAGGAGGCATAAGAAAAATAATAAGCCATTTAAGTCGTAATAGTAAAAAAATTATGATGTGCTAAATTTCCTTTTGTTTCAATGATAGCAGATCGGATAGGTCTGCGGAAGAGTTGCTTTTGCTAGTGGTGTAATTTGTTTATCTTCTCGTTTGTTTTTTTGTATTTGTTCTATTTTTATATTTTCTCATAGGAATAGGAACAATATTGTTTTATAGAACTTAGGGAGTATATGAGCAATGGATCAAATATATTTGTTTTACAGCCTACTGTATTCATCGAAGAAATAATGTATTTACGCATAAAAATAACATTTGCATCGTTCTATAATGTTATTTGCCCTACTACATCTCATCGTGTACCTTTCCCTGAATTATTTTTAAGATTATTCACAAATGAAACAGAATAGCAAAAATAAATTAAACATCGAATCTATTTCAATAATCCTAGGATATAAATGTAAAAAAAATACAAAACTACTTTACAATTAATTAATTTATTAGACAACTATTTTAGCAATTAATTAATAAAATATCGTAATTTGTTTTTAGGTCTAAAAAAAGGTCTCCAAACGTATGCAATTAAAGCATCTTTTTTTTTAAAGATATTACATAATAAACTATAAACTTGAATTCATTCGCGGCGCCATTAAAAATTGTTTGTGTATTGAAAATTTGAAGTCTAAATATACACAAGGCTACGCAAGGCCTTTATTTTCGACTCTTGTTTTCTTTCAGAATTCATATTGATTCTGACTAAGTAGATGAATTATTTAGATAATGTACTTAGTAGGAAGCAATACATGTATGGATTTACCATCTAAATTTGAAAATATAGGACGATTTCTCTTTTTAAGTGTGACTAAGGTGTCTATTAATAAGAGAAGGCACTATAAGTTGAAATCTTGATTCAGGATGATATCGTGCTTCTTAACTCATGCGCGGCCTAGTACAACTTTTTTAATGAAAGATTTCGCATTGAACATCCCACAATTGCGTATTATTCGTTTTCGATGATAATAGTACTACTAATTTTGAAAATAATTTAAATATTCAAAAGTAAACCCAGTCAAAATTACAATTTCGTTAATTATAACTTGATTCATTCGTGAGGGATCAATCCTTTTGGGGTAACACTTTAATCTTCAAAGGTTAAATTCCTACATCACCCTACAACAACAGTAAACACTAAATATGAAATGCAGTCACATTGGCAATTGGCATTGCATCAGAATGTATGTATGTATATATATATATATATATATATATATATATATATATATATATATATATATATATATATATATATATATATCATTTGGAAAGGATTTTTCTAAATTAAAATATGATATAGACATTTTATATTAATTAATATTAAGGAAAAAAAATGATTGATTTGATTAGCATTCGTGGGCGGGTCTAACGACGTCTGGCAACGCCTTTGAATTTAAACTCAATGCTTGGCTTTCGAATTATGTATACTACGAGTTAATTACAAATAACGTGGTGTGTGTGGGTGCAACCCTCCACCATTGAAGGAGGGTAGGGGACGAAGCCCTCAATTTGGAAAAAAATAACGCCATAAGGTTCGAATTCAAATGAAGCTGCCAGACGTCGTTAGGCGGCCCAATGTTGTTTTTTTTTTTATGTAGTCTTAAGGCAGGTGAGTATGTATTTTATAATGACTCTATTTCCTTATGACTATTTTTTTAGCTAAAAATGAAGCCATTAAATTTTATGTAGGCAGGTGACTGGATATTTTATTATGACTATTTTTAGCTAATGACTATTCTTTAGCTCCGCCCCGAATGGGCAGAGCTAGAAATGGAGTATGTAATTACATTTCCTTGAAGTAGGTGACTCAATATTCCAAATTTATCATTGATAAATAATTCATCAGAATAAATATCTTGCGAGGAATGAAAAAATATATGGGTAAATATGTAGATTAGCGGCCCGGCCGAAAAAAAATTTGTGTGTAAATATTATCGTTCATTCGTGTCGGAATATTCATGCGCGTTTGAGTCCTTTTCGAATTACTATTCTATAAACAATTAGGATTATATACTGGGGGGCTCTGCCCCCCAGACCCCACCCCAATATAATGAAACTCAGGATCATCGTAGTGTAATGTCCCCATTGTGTTTACCCCCACACGAGCCGTCAACTTAAATGTACTCCAAAAACGTGAAACATTTTGGAATACGGACGAAATAGTACGTCCCATCGTTCGCGCCGATAATCTACATATTTACCTAAATATTAATTTGGTTTTATTGTCTTATTTTATTATTTTGAGCTGTTTGACATGTTGCGGAGGTTATGTTAGGCTGTTTGGTTTACTAGTTATACATGATTATAAGTTAATTATATTTTCTCGATTACGCAGAAAGTTGGTAAAAGTATGTTTGAAAAGAGGCATTCATATTTTACTGTTTGTTCCTGCGGTTACTGATAAACTTGCCAAGTTTAAAGTTTAATCCTTACAAATAAAAAAAGGAAATTAGTACAGTACTGTACCGGTATACAATATTAGTGTGCTTACATACAATCTTAACACTCAATACAGTATATCTTCCTCCTCGTTCAATTGAATATGTTGTTTAGCTTAATGATTTCATGTCCTCAGTTTTCAGTTGTGCATTCCTCATCTTCTCCAGAATAGTCAGCTCCATCTCGAATCTCAGTGGTAGTCTTATAGTGCGTCTTGGTTGTCTGGTAGCTAGGTATCCCTCATAAGGATCGTCCCCCATCTTCCTCCTCATCTTCCCCTCTGCTGGTTGCCCCTTCTGGAATCTTTCTCATCTGTGACGTGTTACACAGAACTTCCTTTTTTCCTCGCTGAAGGATGGGTGAGCCGCCCTTCCGTTCTTTATCGGGCTAAGCTTATCGGATTTAAGTTGTTTTAGAGGCACTTCATCTCCAGTCACTATCTTGGTTGTTTTGGCTCCAGTTTTGTGATCCGTTCGAATCTTCAGTTTATATTTCTCCATCTGATCCTTTTACCATGCAACCTCACAATTCTGGTCCTCTTCGCTGTGTCATAGTTGTGGCAGCTTTCCCTTTAGATCTCTACCCATAAGGAGCTTAGCTAAAGTCTCTCATGCCATTGCATGCGGGGTGTTTCTATAGTGTAAAAGGAATTTTCCTAGGTGGCGTCTCCAGTCTTTCAATTCTGTGTTCACAGCTCGGATGGCTTTCAACACGGTTGCAAAGAATTTCTCCACTTCCTCGTTAGCTTGGGGGTGATAGGGTGTGACCTTCTGATGCCTCATTCCCCATTCATCACAAAATCTGCTGAATTCATTGGCTCTGAATTGTGGTCCGTTGTCAGATATAATAACTGTTGGAACATCATTTGTGCAAATACATCTTTCTAGAACGGTGGTAACTGTGTTTGTATCAGTCGACTTTACTACAAATGCTTCCGGCCATCTGGAGTGCATCAACTATTCCGATTACATAGTCCCCACTCGGAAATGGTCCACATATGTCAATATGGATTACTTCCCAAGCCCCCTACATTGTTGCCATGTTTACCGGGTTGACTTGTTTCCTTACGTCTAGACTTGCACATGGCATGCATCGTTTTATGACCTCTTCCACATCCTTGTCCATGTTGGGCCACCACACCTTGGCCCGGAGGAGTACCTTTGTTTTTACCATTCCTATGTGTGTCTCATGAGCTAGTTGTAATGTGCGTTGTTGTAGGTTTCTGGGGATAACTATTCTGGACTCGCGTAATATCACACCCCGCTTCGTTGTCAGTTCCCTCCTCACATGTTTGAACGGCTCTGTCACCTTGTTAGTACAATCATTCGTTCGGATCACTTCCTCTATTGTCCTTAAGGTCGGATCTTGGTTGGATTCCTCCACTATTTCTGATAGAGTCATGGCTTTTGGAATGCTATTTGCCGCAATATAGTTAATGAATCCTTCTGCTATTTTTTCCTCCTCTGAAACCTCCCCGTGATATTTTAGAGGTCTTGATAGTATGTCAGCCGGTTTTTCACTTCCTTTGATGTGTTGTACTGTGTAGTCATACTGTTGCCTGCGTAGGATCCACCTTAGTAGACGTGCGGAGGGCTTGCCCTTGGGTTGAATATTGCTGTTAGTGCTTGATGGTCAGTCATGATGATGAATTCCTTCCCATACAGATAAAGGTGAAACTTCTCACATGCCCATACTATAGAAAGTGCTTCCTTTTCCAGTTGGCAATACCGGCGTTCCAGCTTCGTTAGGGTCCTGGAGGCATAAATGACGGGTTTGAGTACACCTTAGTGATTTTGGCAGAGGATAGCGCCCAGTCCCACTGGACTGGCATCCACAATGAATGTGAGTCAAATTGTAGGAGTGCTTCGCTATGCATGACTGCTTCTTTCAACTGTTTAAAACACTTCTCTTCCTCCGCCTATCTTCAATTAGTGTTTGCTCTAGACGAGTTCTTCAGAGGTTCGCTGAGTGTTGCAAGCTTTGGAATGAATCTGGTCAAGTAATTGATCAGACCCAGGAAGCTGCGGACTTCTTGGACTGTCTTTGGGTGTACAAAGTTCCTGACTGTCCCAATCTTTGTCAATAGGTTTGATGCCATTTTCAGATACCAGGAAGCCATGAAATTCCACTTCATCCACGTGGAGCACATTCTTGTATTGAGCTATGGTCAAGTTGTCCTTCAATATCTGCAGTACTGTTTCTAGGGCTTTGTCATATTCTTATGTGTCCTTACCCCAGATCAGGATTTAGTCTGCCCCATTGCGGTAGTTCGGACACTTTTGGAGTATATGTTGCAGTAGACGCTGCCCTTCCTCTGCTGCTGAATTTAGGCTCATAACCACTACTTTATATATGTAGATGCCAGAGTCACATGAGAAGGTTGTAATGTCTCTTGATTCAGGGGTTAACTCTATTTGGTGATAGTATGAGTTCAGATCTACCTTGGAGAACTTTGTTGCCCCGTTTACCTCGCTGAGTAGTTGTTCAACTGTCGGTATTGGATGGTGTGTGCGTTTCGCTGCTTTGCTGGCAATCCGTAGGTTAGCACAGATTCTGATGCCCCCATGTGGTTTCGGTGCGCTCACCAATGGCAAGACCCGCGGTGATGGACCCTCCTCCCTCTCGATTATATCCTTGTCCAACATTTCTTGGATATTCTGTTCGACTGCTCTACGAAGGTGGAATGGCACTCGTTGGGGGTGGTTGTGCCACAGGTTGGATGCTGTCGTCGATCTTGAGTTTGAGTTGAAATCCTTTCATCCTTCTTAGACCATCGAGGGCTGGTAGGTGGCGATTCAGTATGTTTTGTAGACTGTGGAATTCCCTCTACCTTCACTGTCTTTGCCTTTTGGACTGTCAGGAATCCCAAATCCATAGTGCCTGTTTACCCAAGATGTTTCCCCCTTGACATGCTTTGGTAACCAATATTTTGTGCGCAATCCTCGTTGATCCATTAGTAAAAGTTGCGAAAAACTCTCCTTTCAGTGGTATGGGGATATCTCCGTAATCCTTTGGCTCCATCTTTGTCTGTTTGAGTACGATGTTTGGACGTAATTTGGTGGTCTGGTTGAAAGTGTCACCGTTAAGTAGATTGACGTTCGATCCTGAATCATTTAGCATTTTAATGGGGATGTCTATCAGGAATTTTTCCTCCAGGGCTACGTCAGCATTTACTCGGAAAACATCCAAGTTACTATCTATGTTGCTTGAGTGTTTTGATGATACGTGACGCACCTGATCATCGTCGTCGGATGAGTTGTCTTCTTCCAAGCGGTTAACTCTTCCCTTCTGAATATAATGTTTCTTCATGCAGGCTGTTGCGAAGTGGTTCCTGATCTCACAGTTATACACTTTTCCCCAAATGCAGGACATTTCTTTTGACCGTGTATATGATCCGTGCCATTACAACCGAAACATTTCATGATATGTTTGCGTGTCGAGCCATCATGTTGCATCCTTTCTTTTTCCCATGTATTTCTTTGTTGTTGTTTATATTTTGTGATGACCTTGTGGACATTGGTGCCTTTTTCGTGTTTTTACATCTGACTGGCTCGAGCCTCCGTTGTTTCATATGTATAAGCCAGTTTAAGGGCTTCTTATACCGTAATATCCGATTCTTGGGCCAAGGTCAGGATAATTTCTTTCAGCTTCTTTTTCCATAGGCCCGGATGAGTGCTAGGCGTTTAGCATCTTCGGCTATACTAAAAGCCAAAAAAAGAGCATCCTCAACATCTCCGATCCAGTCGGTCCATGCCTGTTTCTGATTCGTATCGTCAAACTCGAGTGGTTGTGATGTGGGTATCGCTTGTGCCATCTTGTACAGTACCCACGGAAGATGTTGAAGAAGCTTGTAGTAGGTGGCTCGTAGATCCTCGTCGCCACTTTACTGTTTGTTCTTGTGGTTACTGATAAACTTGTCAAGTTTAAAGTTTAACTTCGAATATCTTGGGATGTACTCGAAAGATTGTCGTTTTCAACCTCTTTTCTTCATGTTCCCTGCAGCAGATGACATCTCTGCTCGCCATCAAATCTTGGAGGAGGAGAATTTCCGAAACGATCCTCCGCCCTGATCTCGGCACTTAATCCTTACAGGAAAGCCATCAATATCTGTAAATACAAAGAAATGTACTTAGTACAGTACTGTACAAGTATACAATATTGGTATGCTTACATACAATCCTAACACTCAATACAGTATACATATCAGTTCATGATAAAGTTGCAAACCACTTTTGAACGTTAATTTTAGCTCACTTTCTGCGTAATTAAGAAAATGCAAATAACTTATGATTATCATATAAAAACAAAAAGCCGAATCAACCTAACCTAGCCCCCTAAAACGTTAAATAACTCAAAACATTCAAATAATAGAAAAACAAATTAATAATGTCTACAATTGAACGAATCTCTGTTGAAGGCAATATACGCCAAACAAAGTAGGTCGGCAATAACGTGCTTAATATTTTTTTAATATTAAAGAGTATATTAATTCTCTGGTGTATTATCTACGAAATTTCTAGAAATATATTCTATTTTCGTTATTTTTGTGGCAAGCATCTAGGAATTTACTTTTTAATGCTATTTTCTTTTCTAGATTTTTCATTTCTCTTGATAGTCTTTAGGGCCCTACCCAGCGAAGTAGACAATGGATTTGGCCCTGTGCAATATTCACAAGTGTCTCCAATTGTTAGAAAAGAAATTCCTTGAGAGAAGGGCCTATCTTAGAGACCGTGAGTCTATCTTCACTTTCACCGTTTGCAAAACTTTTCTTTTAACACCCACAGTAGTACGACCGTCCTGATTTAAAGAGCGTTAACCCATCATATCCTAAACTTTTATTAAGGTTTGGTATCGAATAAAAATACGATTTCAAATATATTTTACTTAGGGTGAATTGAAACGACGATATTGCCGTCATTCCCAGGGTTTTAGAGCCTTCTAATCAATAAAAGTTATAGAAGAAATGTTATTCAAACATACTGTATCAACACTCCCAAGAAATTTGTTGTACATTTATACAACGTTTGGACTGAAAACAGTATTAATTTTGGTTCTCTTTTTATCAACCCAAGCAACTCTATTCAAAGAAATTGGACATATACCATTATATGTCCACCATAGGAATTCGATGACAATATTATTATCACGCTACCTGTGATAGAACGGGTTGAGGCCGCGTTAATTTCAACCACTATCACATGTTATTTAAAACCACGATGCTACCCACGTGCATCTTCGCTTCGAAGCTGGGCGGCTTATCACAGCCACCTGAGTCAATGTTTAAACAAGGAGGTTTATCTTCCCCCGTCGCCCCATGCGCCGACCTCGCCAGATTGAGTTAGGCTTATGGGCAGATAAGGCATTGTTTCCAGGCTCGGCTGTGCATTCCCTCGAAGCTCCCACTCCATTGTTCCCCACGCCAAGGGGATGTCCTGACTATTTATTTGGAAACTTTACCACTAAGATCAGATTGGAGATCCAGATTTTCGTCGCGAAACATCACTACGACCCACTCTCACCTTGTGCGCCAAGGGACCTCGACCTCAAGATTCACCATCACTTGTCCAGAAGAAGGACAATATCCCTTGAGTGCCAAGGTTCGAGCCTTTCGTGACGCCAAGTCCACAAGGCTTTCCCTGTTGTTCAGAAAGAGAACAACTTTAGAACAGCCATTGTTCTTTTGAGCCCGTTGACAAGAAACGGTTCTCCCCCCCACCCCCTGTTGTTCAGAAAAGAACAACGTAGAACAGCCATTGTTCGTTTGAGCCCGTTCGCCAAGAAACGGTTCTCACCCTTCCCTGTTGTTCAGGAAGAGAACAACGTTAGAACAGCCATTGTTCGTTTGAGCCCGTTGACAAGAAACGGTTCTCACCCCTTTCCCTGTTGTTCAGAAAGAGAACAACGTTAGAACAGCCATTGTTCGTTCGAGCCCGTTGACAAGAAACGGTTCTCACCCTTCCCCCTTGTTGTTCAGAAGAGAACAACATTAGAACAGCCATTGTTCTCGAGCCCGTAGACAAGAGACGGTTCTCACGCCCCTCACCTGTTGTTCAGAAGAGAACAACGTAGAACGGCCATTGTTCTTCAAGCCGTTCGTCAAGAAACGGTTCTCATTCCCAAGACGCCACGTCAGGATCATTTAATTCCCCTCCCTTCGGCTGGAACTCGCCAGCGGACCGAAATTCCTTCACGTCGCCTTCCTCTGCACAACAAGTATAATTACGTAAGCCGAACGTTACCTTTGAGTATTTAACCCTTTTGTCAACTCTATCCAGCGTTTTAAATGGTTGAGCGAACCATCCCCTCCCTTTAACTTTATATTTGTTTTACCTTTTTAAATCTTTTAATCCTCGGATTAGCTCGATTCCCCACGATCCTTTTCAATTCTCTGTTTATGTCAATATTTTCCGTTTTGTGTGTTGTTAATAGTTATTATTAATAAAACTCTATTTTATTAATGATAGCAATATTATTATCCTTGAGCTCAGTTCCACTTCTTAAGCATATCGAAGATACATAATATCGGCCAGCCTAGACATCCACGCACTCTAAGATAATTAAATAAGTTCCCTCAACGAATAGTTATATATGGTATATCGTCGAGAGTCCATTCTACGACACTACCTAACAACTTCAAGTTCAGATGCTGTCTTCATTAGTTTTGATGGCTCTAATGGACAATTTTCTGTTCTATTTTTTCTTAAAGTTCCTGAACCAAAATGTCCCATTTCACTGAGTTTATCTAAAAGAGGCAAACTTTTAAAGAAATGATCAAAATACAATTTATAGCATCGCAGTTTGGCAGGGAGGAAAGGAGTTATAAAACAACAGAAGCACCAAGACCATATATATGTCTGCTGATCAGTCAGTGATTCAAGTTCTCGTTTTCATCTTTTAAATCCTCATCTGTTTCTCCCCCATCATTAGGAGGCAGCGCAACAACAGCTACAATATTTAATGTACTCTGTAGATCGCTTTCATCTTCAACAATTTCGTTTTCTTTATCACTATATTCTAAGAGCTCTAGAATTCCTTTCATAGGACGACTGAAAATATGAATATATATAATTTATATTTATACATATATTATTACTTATAAGTTTATCATCGGCCTTTATATTTAGAATTTCTATACATAAATATAACTAACAGTACTTTATTCATATGTACATATGAATAAAGTACAGAAACTTCTCCCACGGTTGCACCGACAATTTCATTTTCAACTGACGAGTCGTACCTAGAGGTACCGTCGTGAAATATATGTTTCCTTAATCGAAATAGAATTGCCTTTTTCTAAGAATTGATGATCATTTTATAATCTATGAACATTGATAAATTAGTCTATATTTTCTTTTTTAGGATTTTGTTTACCTTTTATTACGAATTACATTCATTATTGGAAGAGTGGTCAGGATCAACAATGCAAAAGGCTAGTATAGTGGTTAGCGCGCTTGCCCGGCAATCGTTCGGTCGGCCGTTAATTGCTGTAATTGAGCTTTAAAAAACTGGTACTTACAGTTACCACTGGTATTTGATTGGTTAAAGTGGTGCCCCGAGCCATCCTACACTCTCCTTGTTGGGTATAGCTGGTCTTTTGGTTTCAAGAAAACTGGACTAGTCCTACCATCTTCATTTCGCAACCACCATACACTACGCCAATGTCAACAGCTTTTTTTTTTCTATCTAACTCTATACGTATTTCGATAAATGTATTTTGCTTAAAAACAGAGGGTGGGCGGGTAAATTTAAAAACTTTTTCTTGGGCAAATCCAAAAAAGTGGGGGTTTTTTTTAAGTTAAAATAACTTCATTAAAAGTATAGTACCAGCCCGCACAGGACGACGAGTCTGTAGCCATTATGTTAAGTGATTTAATTTTAATTCATTATTTATTTTTGCTAAAAAACAGTTGGTGGGGGGGGGGGGATTTAGGGGCCTTTTTTCTTGCGTTAGACTGAATCATAAAAGGCTTGGGACGAGAAAAACTAGTGACTACAGCTTAGAACGATATTATCTTCCCCAGTCGAGTGTGACTGACTCTATATCTCACTATGTCGATCTCTGTTTTATTTTTTTTCTTAATAACATTGTAACTATTCGGCCGATTCTAACGAAATTTGAAACTCTTCTGTTGTTTTAGACTATTTCTAATGATATAATTGCCAAGGTCCTCCCAAGGTTAGCCCGGGAATTATTTTGTTTTAGCAATAACATCATAACTATTAGGCCTTTTCTAACGAAATTTGAAACCCTTATGTTATTTGTACATTCTCATTCGAAAGATATAATTGTCAAGGTTCTCCCAAGGTTAGTCGTGGAATTATTGAAAGTTTTGAAGTTAAGGTCATAATTCAGAATAAGTGAGAGCACGCGACTTTTGATCAGCAGACCTTGTTGGTTCAGGCAGCAGTAATGGCCGACGCCATGACTGGTAAGAAGATTTATGTACAACATTATAGCGTTAAGAAGCATTTGCCCAATGTTTGGGAACTTGTCTCAATCTTGTTTGAGGTTGTTGACTAACAATATATAACTGAAAATTGCGTTGGGTTGGCCAGTCATTTACCGAACATTTACCCGTATTTCAGTTTGGACTTGGCCTTGATGTGGTCTATGCTTGGTGCCTTCAGTATATAAAAATATGACGTATTTGTAGTTGGAAGAGTCGTCATGGCAACTTATCTTGCTACACCCGTCCCTTTTCAATCGTGAACGAAATCACCCGACAGGATAATGAAATTCACATAGAGATCAGAATGATCGCCTGCAAGCCCATCATCACCAGGGGACAGTTGCATTTTGCATCAGATGGGTGTGTGGATATGGAACGCATTTGGCAGTTTTAAGCAAGAGTGATGTTTTAAGCGCAAAGAAAGAAGGGAGTAAGAGAGAGCAACATTGTAATTGGCTGTGTGTGTGGTGGCGTAGGTGCACAACGCCCCGCCTAATAGGGGGGAGAGGATCGTTGCGAACACCGTTTTGTGTGTCTGTCCGTTCGTGCCGTGCATTGAATGGAATACTGAGGTGCAGAATCCAACGTCTTATCAACTCGGTGGCCGAGAGCTACAACCCAGTGGGCGATTTCACGTCTTCCGCTTTGTATCAGGAAGCGGTTGTTTGTATTTACAGTTTTTCTCCCTTTCTGCTTTATTAATAGTTTATTTCTGCTGTATTAACCCATTGAGTCACAAATTTTCATGGAAGTAAATGATTTTTTATTGTTTATTTTAAAGTTGTTGGACTGAATAGATGATAAATACTTATTTTTACCATTATATTTTTTTTAGTTAGTGAATTATGAAGCGTTACTTGTTAATACCATTGTGAGGAAGGGGTTGTAAAAACTCCTCTAAAGGAAAAATATAAAATACATCATTCAGCATTTATTTATTAGCCCCATACTAACAATTATAGTTCATTTCCTTATGGTAATAAAAATATATATATATTCTTGTTATAACATAATTTGTTATATTTCATTCGAAAAACGTATGCATTTTTGTCCATGCATCCTATAATGTTGTTCCTTTCTCATTCTTTCCATAATTTGGAAAATATGGTTTATTCATTTATGGTACTCTAAAAAACAATTTCTACCTTTGATAAAAGATAATGATACATTACATTTCATGCAAATAGCATTAGTGTTTTTGTTAAAGCATTTTTGCTCATCTTCCAGATGATATACTGTCCAAAGGACATGAATTTAGCTTTATCATTATTTCAGACAAGGTCATTCTAAATTTCAATAGGGATATTTGCTCTTCTTTGAAACACCCGATGATTTGCAATCACCTATATATTAAAGCCAAGATGTTACCACAGCCAAGTCTACCATATGAAGAATCATTCTAAGAGTCTATTTCTTAGATTTAATTTTAATCATATACAAAGAGACAAGAAAATCTAATTTATCAACCCCACCCATGCATTCATTGTACCGAATGACAGGTAGTGGTGGCCAAGGTATATCGACCTTTCTTTCGCCTTTGAGTTTTATCCCATCTTCTTTCAAATCTTTGTCTCTTAATCCAGTCATAATTTGTCGATATCGTTTCCACTACCGCGTTGCCACGCCACTTGAAGAAGCACATAGGTCCATCTTTCGGAGTACATCCATCAACCATACCTCTTTTTTCATTTCAGTATCTGGGAGGGGAGGGGGGGCAATGGAGTGAAAGGGGTCCAAGAAATTCTATCAGCTTATTTATTAACTGTTTGTGTTTCGTCTGTTTCTTCCTCGTCTTCAACTGTAAATTGAATCTCTTCTTCTGCTGGAATATTAATGACATTTGGTTCGTAATCATCTGATAAAAACTCAAGATCCGAGACATTGCCAAAATTTTCATCAGCAATCAAGTTTTGCATTTGATTTGTACAAAGGGGTTAAAATGTGTAAAAAATATATAGAATGCGTAAAAATTCAATGTAAATATGTAAAAAATAGCATTGATTTTCAGACTAGTAAGACTGAGGAGGCGTCATGCATACCATCTTAAAACGAGAAACCATAAATGATAAACACCGATACACGATGATGTGAAAAAGTGTGTGAAAGAGGAGGGTAATCACCATGTTACAGGATTGTAACAAAAAAATAAGAGCTAATTATGTGCAAAAGAATATATCTATTTACCTATAAACTATTTATTGATCTTTTATAACAATTCATTTTTGCAAAAAATAATTTCAAAGTAAATTTTGTGCACTTATATAAGTAATTTTTAAAAAAAAGGACGAGGTACTTACGTTACAACTCCACCTATCATGGAACCATTCAAACTGATGTAAATATCGACATCGCTGCCAGCCGTACGATATCAATGTTCCTAAACGTACGATTTCAAAGGTTCAAGCTTGTGTAACAATATGAGCATCATCAGTCTGTGAAATGGATATTTTTTTAAATAATTGGATTTAAAATTTGTTACCAAGTTTCTGCTATATTATTAGTTTCTACCAGGGTTGGCAAGAAACCCGGCTTTTATTGGGGAAAATGCGAGGTTTGTGGGGAAAATATGGGTTTGGGGGTTTTCTACAATTTACTAATTTCATATATTTGGGGGGATATTTCCTTATTGATTCTTTACTTTTTCTATTGAAACCTAGTAATATTTCTATGTCCTCAGTTTCATTTGTATTTCAGCTAGCTATTTATAATCCTTGAGAAATGAAATAAAAAATATTAAAATAAGATGAGCAAAACAGGCTGATTGGCATACATGTTGAAACTGGTAACATAGGCAGTACATATATAAGTACTGCATTGATAGAAGAGGATTTAGTTTACTCTGTGAGACTTGTGGATCAAGCTAATTCTATAGCACAGTGAGTCCATCATGACAAGCAAAGGAAGATACAAAAGAACTGCATAGAAGGAATTTGAGGAAACAACAGATGATAAAGGAAATAAAAAAACAAAAGTGTGTAATTTGTGATCAGAAAATCAGTTCAAAAATTGAGAGACTTGGAGAACACCTGGAACGGTGTACTGAATATGCTAAAAATGTGAACTCAAAGTCAGACTCTGATGATTTACCAACTGAAATAATTATTAATCTAGCAGAGACATCTACAATTGGTGCAACTTCACCACCTTTCAAAAAAGTGGAAGCTCAATGTCAAGTATTTCTACAAAATCAACTGACAGTCACAGTGAGGTGTCTTCTTGCTCTATGGTCCAAAGGATTGACAAATTTGTTCACAAAACAACAGAAGCAGAGAAGAAACTTGTAGATCTACAGTTTGTTAGAACATTTTATGCAAACAATATTCCTTTCAATGTGGCATACGAGGAAAACAGAGGAAGGAGAATGGCTGTTTGTGGGGGTGTTAGGACAAGTTATGACAAGTCCGGACCTGCAGCCGCACGCTCCTGCCTCGTCTATTTAAGAAGCAGTAGCTGATCGCAGATCGTCAGTCACAAATTTTTCAACAATAGAGAAGGTTGAGCACCGCGCAGTTATCAAATTTTTGACCAAGGAAGGCAAGAATGCAAAAGAGATTCATGAACGCAAGGTTGCAGTGTACACCGACACCGCCCCTTCCTATTTAACCATTGCTCGCTGGAATAGTGAGTTCCGCCAAGGTCGTGAGTCCCTTGAAGATGACCCCTGTCCAGGACACCCGTCAGACGTGACCAACGAGGACAATGTGACCCGTGTGGAGAGGATGATCCTCGAAAATCGACGGGTGAAGGTCGAAGAAATCGAGCGAGAACTTGGAATATCACATGGAAGTGTTATCAACATCATCCACGACAATTTGGCTATTTCCTAGGTCTCTGACGGTTGGGTCCCTAGAAACCTCACGAAACCTCACGCTCCATGATCGACTTCAACGTCGTCAAAGTCCACAAGGCCAGAGTTGCACAAGCTGCCCTGCGCGAGTGCGGATTCGAGGAGCTCAACCATTCCTCCTACAGTCCAGATCTGGACCCCAGGCGACTACTTTTTATTCCGCCAGCTCAAGGCTGCATTGCGTCGACGCCGGTTTGGGGACGATGAAGATGTCCAGCTCGCCGTCCAGGAGTGGATTGAACAGCAGTCGGAAGATTTCTGGTTGTCGGGAATTCGACGCCTCAGGGACAAGTGGCGCAAGTGCATTGAAGTCGAGGGTAGTTATATTGAAAAATAATAAAATACTTTTCCTCATATCTCGTTTCCTTATATCCGAATTGCAAAACTTATTGACCGCCACTCGTAATTATCATATGAAAAGACTGATAACAATGCTCAGGGGAGGTTCATACAAACCCCCTAACAGACGTCATCTTAGCGGATATTTGCTCAACGAGGTGAATGAGGAGTGTGAGAAGGCACTAGCAACTGAATTAGAATGGAAGAATGTGGCGCTTATTCAAATGGTTGCTCAAATGTACATAATCAACCGATCATTGCAACATGTCTTTACACCGGTATTAAAGCTTCTTCATACGCTCAGTGGACACAGATTCAGAAAAGAAGACCGCTGAGTATTGCAGTACCATTGCCGAAAAAGAGATTGATTTTTGCGAGGAAACCTATAAATGTTGAATTACTTACTATTCAGCAATACTTCCTTGTGCAAGTATTTAAAAGATTGTGACGGTTAGGCTGCGTTTTCACCAAATGCATCGTGTCGCTCGAGTCACGTCAAGTCAACATGAGTCAAGTTAATGCCCTGCCAAGTTACAAGGCATCATGCTGTCTGGCGGAGCGTCGAGAGAATCTGTTTAGATTAGCAGAAAAAAACATGGATGGCGGTGGTAGCAAATAAATTATATATTTCATAACAATATTAATTTATTCCACATATGCTGCTGCATTTGCAACACATTTCCTTAAACAAATTGATATGTTTACTACTGCCGCTTGCAACATATTCACTGGAATGAATGTCACTTTATTTCAATTAAAATGGTTATAAAAAATATTTATTTATTACTGTGACGTCTTTTTCTGCTAACCCAACAGATTCTTACGGCGCAATTCAATATACCAATGCCATGCCGAGTTTATTTGTCTAGTTTTGTATAATTAATTACAATACTTTTGAATATAAAATCATAAATATGTAGTGGAATTTCTTTTATTCCTGATATTTTATAATGTATTTACATACTGTACAGTAGAGTAATACCCTGTTGCAGTCAGAAACTTGGGACTTTAGTTTACTTATGTATCAAACTAAAATATACACAATAATAATGGATTATAGAAGCAGAAAACAGGTAAAATATCCGGCCCAGGTGGGTAAGCGGGTAGCTCCCCGGGTATCTATCTACCCGTGCCAACCCTGGTTTCTGCTGTAGTAATATTTCTTTCTGCTGAATTAAGGGTTTT
The DNA here is from genome assembly GCA_963969495.1 of Ceratothoa steindachneri. NCBI lineage: Eukaryota > Metazoa > Arthropoda > Malacostraca > Isopoda > Cymothoidae > Ceratothoa > Ceratothoa steindachneri. The sequence continues at coordinate 134,158,596 of OZ018321.1, read as the reverse complement.
TGTTGAATTACGTGTTTCCTTTTCGCCTGTATAAAAAGTGTTTCTCCCTTTCTGCAGTATTAACATTTTTCCTTTTCAACTGTATTCAAAGAGTTTCCTATTTTTGCTCTCTTAAGATTTTCTCCCTTCTGCTGTATTTATAGTTTCCCCCCTTTTTGATATATTGATTTTTTTCCCTTTCTGCTTTATTAAGATGGTTACTTCCTCTTCTGCTGTATTAATATTTTCCTGTTTTTCTGTTGTATTAAGAGCTTCTCCCTTTCTGCCGTATTAAAGGACTTTCTCACGTTTTTCTGTCTTAAGTGTGTCTTCCCTTTCAGCTGCATTGAGTGTTTTTCTCTTTTATTTCAGTGTCTCCCATTTTGCTGCATTAAGAGTTTCTTCCCTCTGCTGTATTAATCTTCTGCTATATTAATATTTTCCTGCTTTCTGTTTTATTAAGAGCTTCTCCCTTTCTGCCGTATTAAAGGACTTTCTCACGTTTTTCTGTCTTAAGAGTGTCTTCCCTTTCAGCTGCATTGAGTGTTTTTCTCTTTATTTCAGTTTCTTCCCTTTTGCTGCATTAAGAGAGTTTCTTCCCTTTGTTGTATTAATATTTTCCTGTTTTTCTGTTGTATTAAGAGCTTCTCCCTTTCTGCCGTATTAAAGGACTTTCTCACTTTTTTCTGTTTAAGTGTGTCTTCCCTTTCAGCTGCATTGAGTGTTTTTCTCTTTTATTTCAGTTTCTTCCCTTTTGCTGCATTAAGAGAGTTTCTTCCCTTTGTTGTATTAATATTTTCCTGTTTTCTGTTGTTTTAAGAGCTTTTTCCTTTCTGCCGTATTAAAGGACTTTCTCACTTTTTTTCTGTCTTAAGTGTGTCTTCCCTTTCAGCTGCATTGAGTGTTTTTCTCTTTTATTTCAGTGTCTCCCTTTTTGCTGCATTAAGAGTTTCTTCCCTCTGCTGTATTAATCTTCTGCTATATTAATATTTTCCTGCTTTCTGTTTTATTAAGAGCTTCTCCCTTTCTGCCGTATTAAAGGACTTTCTCACGTTTTTCTGTCTTAAGAGTGTCTTCCCTTTCAGCTGCATTGAGTGTTTTTCTCTTTATTTCAGTTTCTTCCCTTTTGCTGCATTAAGAGAGTTTCTTCCCTTTGTTGTATTAATATTTTCCTGTTTTTCTGTTGTATTAAGAGCTTCTCCCTTTCTGCCGTATTAAAGGACTTTCTCACTTTTTTCTGTTTAAGTGTGTCTTCCCTTTCAGCTGCATTGAGTGTTTTTCTCTTTTATTTCAGTTTCTTCCCTTTTGCTGCATTAAGAGAGTTTCTTCCCTTTGTTGTATTAATATTTTCCTGTTTTCTGTTGTTTTAAGAGCTTTTTCCTTTCTGCCGTATTAAAGGACTTTCTCACTTTTTTTCTGTCTTAAGTGTGTCTTCCCTTTCAGCTGCATTGAGTGTTTTTCTCTTCTATTTCAGTGTCTCCCTTTTTGCTGCATTAAGAGAGTTTCTTCCCTCTCAGCTGCATTGAGTGTTTTTCTCTTTATTTCAGTTTCTCCTTTTTTGCTGCATTAAGAGAGTTTCTTCTTTCTGCTGTATTAATCCCTATTTGAGATACTGTGACAATCGAGGCATTTTTAAGGTCATGTCCCAGAGGACTATCTGTTTGGTTGGCAAGTTTTCGTTGTATGTAGCGATAGTTATATTTAATTCTATCGTCCCCAGTGATAGGTTCTAGACAGAGTTCTCAATGTCCAGTTCTATACTCTTTTTTTATATTTCTTTATTGTTTAGTGGATATACTTGCATATTCTGGCGGCTTGAATATTTTTCACCTGAGAGTACGTTCTCGCTGTTACAGTTTCAGCGTGACAGAACTACATCTCAAGTGTGTTCAATCCAGCCATTTGTTAGCGCCTCTAGCAATGGTACCCTATTATTAGCCTCCCTCTCGCCACCTCTATCAAAGTTCAACTATTTTGGGATGGTCCAGCTTAATCATTGAAATAGTTCTTTAGCTCTAGAATGAATTTTTTGGCCTTTCGGTCTTTTCAAGTTCTAGTTTTTATGGTGCGCCTGTTTTGCGAAGGATGCTTGCGGTGGAGGTTTTTTGGCTTAATAGCTAGGTTCTACCTTAGGACATAAGGATACATAATCCATATTAGCCACAGGACCTGTCAAGGAACGGTGGTTGAATTATAAGTAAAGCAAAATATACTGCATCATGTGCGAAAACAAACTTGCCTTCCTATGGGTTGGGTCAGCCATATAGGTACATCTCTAGGAAATGGTCTATTACATACAATGGTGTCCAACTCCATAAGAGATGGTCACGAATCAATAGTTATCCATTTAACTTACATCTCGTATTTCTTTTTCAAATTCTTAATGAAATCACACTTTATAGTAGTTTATAACATCCAACCTATACAGTGCTTCTTACCTATCCTTTTGGCGTTATATCTAAACCTATTGCTAAAATCTAGCACAAAACTTCGTAACTAAGGAGCCTTTAGGTTTGCCTAATATTTTAAAAACCAGAATCATATCACCCTTCCAAAACTCTTCTTCTGACATAAAACATACCCAATTCTTTCAACTTGTCACATTATTCTAACCTGCGAACACCTGTGATTGATGACGTACTAAGGAATTAATAACTCGGTTACAAATTCTGTGATCTTATATAACACATTCCTTCCGAAAATACCATTGTTGGACAGATTTCTCAATAATAAACACAACTTAGGTGATTTAAGAGTATATGTAATTAACTATAAGACCAAGATCTTTCTGCTCATAGACTACACTCACCCATTTTCCATTTAGCGTATAATTAGAACTATTCTTATACCGGTCTTCCATTTGGCTACATTGGGATTAGTTTTCCATATAGACACCTATCAAGATTATCGGCTTTAGCAGATATCTTTGTATTGCCTGCAAATGATCATACTTTAGCTTGTGACGAAACATCCAAGTTATTGACAGAAATTTGAATAACAAGGGTCCATGTACCCCTGAGGTACACCCTCTTTTAAGTTGCATCCCCATTTGACTGTACTCAAGTGATATCTTGTGAACACTTCAGATACTGCCCATGCTTACTAATCTTGTCATTTGGTTGATCTCAATTAGCTTTATTCCATTCGTGTAGCGTTTATGTTTTGTTGAAAGGATTAAAGGCCCTCTTTTGGCCTGTAGGGGACTGGTTCTCCCCCCATCAATACGGGTTCAGGAGAGGCAGGTCCACTCAGGCGGCCGTGACCATCGTACACGACAGAATACAGAAGAAACGACAGATACACCAAAAGACTCTCTCCGTCAGTAAGGACGTGGAGAAAGCCTTTGACAAGGTGTGGCACGAGGGACTCCGTTGGAAACTCGCCAACAACACGGAGTTACCTCTCTGCACCAGAAGGCTCCTCTCACACTACCTCACTGGACGGCGCTGCCACATTAGATACAACAACACCCTTTCAAGACCCTTCACACCACGCTCAGGCGTTCCCCAAGGTAGCGTTCTGGCACCCACACTCTACATTATGTTCACAAACGACACCCCACGCCCACCAGAAAACTGCGTTCACACGTACATAGTGGCCTACGCCGACGACGAGACCATTCTCGTCAGCGGCCGGGCCCCCGAAGAAATCGCGCTCCACGCACAAAGAATACTTGACGAGAAGACAGACTACGAGGACAAATGGCTGATTGCCACGAATCCTCAGAAGACACAGATGACACTCTACGGCGCTAGAGATCACTTCATGCACAACCTACAAATCTACTCACACACACCAAACATGATCCACCAAAACCCAACAAGGCTCGCATAGACACAGTGCACCAAAATCCTGGTGGTAATATTCGACAAATCCCTCAGGTTCAACTTACACCAGAACATAATACAAGCAAGAGCCTCACGTACAAACGCATCGCTGGGTAGGTTCTACCCAGCGAGTAAAAAACTAAAACTACACCTATACAAAGCACTCGTGCGTCCCATTCTCACGGACGCCCCACTGTCACTCGTAGCTTCGAGCGACACCTGGAAGCGAAAGGCTCAGCGCATTCAGAACTCTGCTCTGAAGCGCGCTTGCCGTTCGCCGCTGTACTCGAGAATGGACGCACTACACAACAACAACAAACTAACTCCTCTCAACACCTACGCTCACACCAGACTTACAAAACACCTTGAAAAACTCACCACAGACCCACTTTACACCTCGCTACATGTAAGAAGGTACGCGATGGCGCCGCGATATCCCGCGGCCCACGAACACCTGCCACCCGTACCATTCTTCGCATAAAACCAATAAGGCATCGTGAATAACGCGTTTCCGGATGGACTGTCAGCCTCTTTCCCCCTGACTTTCCCCCAACCCTCGCCCAGTCAATTACCACATAACCTACACCCTCACTACAACACCTCGCTTCGGTGTATAGCCACCGACCTATCTACTCTCGCTGTCCCTTTCTTAATTGTTTTCCGCAACGCTCCTCTCTGACTACCCGACTGCCGTGTTACAGCAGTCCCTCTCTGTTCTTTCTATACACAAAATGCAAAAATTTAGTGGAGTCTATCAAACTTGGGAGAGAATGAGGCGAAAATTGTCTTGCTGTCTGCGCATCACTTCACGGGTGGCGACCATTTATGTATCCTTTTAACGGCCATCTTGCAGTGAGGATGCTACAATCGATGACGAGATTTTGCCGTTATTATATGGGTTCGGGGGTGTTTAATCCAGTGCTTATTAACCTCGGGGCGTCGGTAATTTTCAGGATGAAGGTGGGGGGGGGGGGCTATTCCTTGTGGGAAAACAGGAATTTTTCTAATTGTATTTGATCTTAACGAGAGCTTGGGTTAATAGTGAGAAATTTAGGAATGCTATTTTGATGCAAGGGGGTAGGGGCAAGCGTTTTCGTTGTTATTAACAAAACTTTACAAGGAATTCAGCGATGCTTAGCGTCATTTGACTCTTGCCATTTGATCTAGAATAACCTTCAAGGTTATCCTACATGCCTATACGATTTTAAGCACCGCAACACGTAGGTATCTACCCTCTGAACCAATCCCATCCCCATAACAACCCTACACTCTGGCTCTGCTCCCTGCCTGATTGTTCCTCGTAGTCGTCTCTGATTGTGTTTTCTCTATATTTGTTCCGAGTTCCTGGAATGATATGCCCGTTGCGATACTCACCCCCTTCCTTGGTACCTTCATGTATAACTTAAAGACCCACTACTTCTCTCAATCTTTTCCATAGTTTGTAGGCCCCCAAGAGGATGTTAGGTGACAGTTAGGCTTGCGTTCCCTCCCAGCCCCAGTACCCGCAGTTTGCCCCCCCCCCTCCTCCTGCCTCAATACATGAGGGAGGATCTGAGGCTATAATCTTTCATACATTTTCACTTTCCTCGGCTTCACCACTTTCTCTACAAATATATCCTTACAAACTCCCTGCGTGATACAGCCTCGATGCTATTGCACTTAAAATTCAAGAGAAAAAAATAATCATCACCCGCTTTATAAAAGGCACGCTATACATGAAATGGGTATTATGTTTATCACCTAAGCTCAGAAACATCTCTATTTTAGCAAATACTTCCTGTCCTAACCTTGGGAGGGACCCAGTGATTTCTGTTTGATTACCTACCGATTGATTCTACGCAATTGTCCCTTTCCAGTGAAGGGAGAACAAACGCGCGCAAGATCGGCCAATGAGGCTGTTTTGCGGGTGGAAATTGATAATCTGAGACGAGAGGTGAAACGGATGGAGGAAAAGAGTTACCACTTGGTGGCAAGGATCGGGATCGAAACCCACATCTGCGACGTTCTTGCAACAGAAATCGCCTCTCACGAACAAATTTGCCGACAGAAGAAGAAGCTGACGGTAAAACATCTGTTTATTCTAGTTAACAGAATCGTAATTTTGGTACCGCAATGAGGATATTTTAAAAATAGAACCAGTGAAAAATAGTACCATTGACCTCATAAAATAGAACCCGTGACATAAAATAGAACCTTTGACCTGATAAAATAGAATCCTTTACTTGATAAAATAAACTCTTAGCCTGATAAAATAGAACCCTTGCTCTGACAAAATATAACATTTGATGATAAAAATAGAACCAATGATATGATAAAATAGAACTTTGATATGATAAACTAGAACTTTCCCTGATAAAATAAAACCCTCGATATGATAAAAAATAGTACCATTTATCATAACTTCCTTAACTAGATAAAATAGAACCCTTAACCTGATAAAATAGAATCTTTAACCTCATAAAATAGAACTTTTAATCTGATCAAATATATCTCTTAAGCTGATAAAATAGAGCCCTTGATCTGATGAAAATAGAAGCCTTTATCTTAAAGCAGAACCCTTTATCTGATAAAATATAATCCTTAACCTCATAAAATAGAACCCTTAATGTGATAAAATAGAACTCTTACCCTGATCAAATAGAACCCTTGATATGATAAAATAGAACCCTTACCCTGATAAAATAGAACCATTAATCCGAAACAATAGAACCCTTCACCTGATAAAATAGAACCTTTACTTGACAGGAGGACCAAAGCGACCAACTAACTCAACAAATCGAAGCATTTGTGAAGAATATTTTGGACTTTCACAGTAGCATTCGACTGGACACTGGCGTTCTCATGAATCCTCTGAAGATGTCCAATGTTGCAGACAACGGCCAGTCTCTAGAAGCAGACGCCCTCCGATGTGGTAAATATGAATTCCCCGCTCCTTGATGGAATTCGGTCCTTTCTAAGACCCTGATTGGGAAAGCAGTTCTTTCCTATGTAGGACCGACCCAAATGCGATTAGATGGCGCCCATCTGGATAGCCTAGAAAAAAAAACGCCGACTTTCTTTCCCGGTCCTTACAAATTGAGCGATTTAAAAGAACTCGCTCCTTTTGGAACGTAATCCAGCTCTTATTGGATTTTTCTCTTTTATTAATTCAATTTAAAGCGAAGACCGACGACGGCATTTCCTGCAGGAAAGTATGCAAGGAGAGAGAGATTTGTAAAGAAAGTGGTGATGATGGAGGACGTGAAAATGCGTGGAAGATATATAGCCACAGTTCCTCCTGCGGGCAGTGGGGCCTGGAGGGCACGCCCATATTGGATATATTTTCATAAGACAAGGAAGTAAAAGGAAAGGTTTTCCTCGACCCCTTCTCTTTTATTGGTCAAAATGGTAAACATGTGTACAGTGAGGGGACAGTTCGCCCCCTCTGGCCTCTGAAAACATGTCCTCTACTTTAAATAAAATTTAAAGTATTTTTTGTGTTGCTTGTGGGGCAGGTAGTATCGTGAAAAGACGAAGTAAACCAAGATAGAGGACCACTGGCTTGAGAAGCTGCACGCCCAAAGTGTATGTCCCTGCCAGCGAGCTATGCGATAGGCATTGATGTGCACTAACCCACCTTCACCCATTACCGCCATTGCGTAATTCATTCGCGTCTCTTCGGGCCAACGACCGTTAGTCGCCTTTCACGACACACGCTCGAAGACGGTATAGGTATTCTTCCTACCACACATGCAGGCCTGCCACACCTAAAGTCTTTTCAATGAATATTTCCATCATAATTTACCTAATAACCAAGGTATTGGAGCAGTTGGTTATGCAAACACGCCCACAATTAATATTTAAATTGACAATGTCAGGTTGGAATTTTTCTTGGTTGCGCCGAGTCAGTGGTCTTGCCTGGCTGGACAGCTTCTTCCTTGGAGGTTGCTGTGAAGGCTGGCACTTAGCGTGGAGCAAGGGTGGAAGCGAGAGTGGTGTGTGCGTGACAATCCTGTGCCTTTTACGTGCGTGCCCGAATAAGTAGGCCTCGAACGGCGTAAGGTTGCGAGGTGTCGATGGATGCGCCAACATTTTTATATCATGTTACTCGTGCCCATAAATCTTGCAAGACGGCATTGGCCAATTGTAATTCTGTAAACGTGTCATTATGAGATGTTTAGTGGATTTTTATATATCGCCCTATCGCTATAAAGGGCCAATTTGGCGAGGAGAAAAATGACGCCTGGCTTTGAGATTGATAGGGCGTAAAAGGATTAAGTTAATCAAGGTGGTCAGATTAGGGTAGGGACTAATTCGGGAGCGATGGTGACGTCGATTCATGGGCAGCCACCTCCTTGGTGGTAAACGGTTAGGTTTTGAAATTTGTATGTAAGTTTACATAATATATAAGAGGATTAAGGCCTAGGTGAGTTGAAGACTGTTTTCCATTACAGCGAAGTTAAGCCACATCGTATGTGGTAAGTCGCTAATAGAATCAAGATTCGGGTAGATTTATCGGTGGCTGCGATACGCCGTAGATACACGTGGTTTGGATTCTACGTTAATCAGTAAGCTCCATAAATAGAGGTATAAGACACCTTAAATGAGTGCATTTTCGGTGGTAAAAACCGACATTAAAGTATTATTTTATATAAAAATAAGTGTTTCAGCGCTTGAACATAAAAATGATTGTCCACCTATGGCGTATACAGCACCGGAGCGTATAATCATGCACCATTTTTCGCTTAAGATCTGAAAATTCGCGAGGATCTCCTCAAAGAATGCACAACCCTGGAGGAAGAACTGCTGAGGTCTGTTCACGAGTTGGACAAGATCGAAAGAGAAACTACAGAATCTAACCAGACCATTTTAAAGGAAATTAAAGAAGCAATAAAAATGAGAAACGAGATTTCAGACCCACAAAAAATTCCTACGATTCAAATGTAAGAAAATCATCTTCCCGCACTGTTTTGTTAGGATTTGTTTTAAGTGGGTCGGGCGGCATTTTTGTATGGAATTCCAGGAGTTTATTGAACTTAATACCTCATTATTCAGGCTTCAGAGGAAGATTGACGAAGTAAAACAGGAGACGGAGTTCCTCGAGAGTGCTTGCATGGCTCTCGAAAGAGAGCTTGCAAACTGCACGTCGGATATCGTCAAACGCCCAAAAACGACACCTCGGTAATTTTTTTTTTAGAAAATCTTTTATTGTCAATTTCTTGTGATAATTGACCGTGAATGATTTCGCGAAATGAGTTTTTGCGAGTTTTTTTAACTGCAAAACACATCCCCTCACTTTTGACTCAGGAGACTATAGCACTACGAGAGTGCACTGCGTCGTATGTAGATAGAGAGGTTATTGGCTATGTCGAGTAGCTCAGTTGTGAGTAGGTTGGTTACCATAGGTGATTTGTCACCGAGTTTCGGTACCACTCGTGGGTAGCCAGATAGTTTTCTTGGTTCGGCTTGAGAGCTACCGGATCAATTCTTCTGGGAGTGCCTTTTACGTGAGGCAAATGCTCCAAAGGGCAGAGTTATCTTCTTTCTTGTATTTCTTGATCGCAGGGTGGGTGAAGGTGTTTAGGGATTTCTTTAAGGGTACAGAAATCTTCGGTGGTGTATTCAGTATTCCTTATTCGGCGAGAACTTGGAAAGTCTTCAGATGTATCTCTCTCAATATGTAAATCTCCTCGGCTGTATTATCACAGCTCACTTTTGCAAAAATTCTTTCCCCTAAGTCTGTGACACTTGTTTATTCGAGTATTTTTTTTGTTCGAATTTAAAGTGTAATGGTAACGGGGCCGTTTCACGCAGAAAGGATGCATGGCGAGATCTATAAATAGTGGTGAAACTAGAGAAAGTTTAAATGTATGGAGAGAATGGCGAATCTCAACGAGAGAAAGAATGCCAACTCAGCGACAGAGAGAAAGAAGAACGCTGCATAGGGATCATCATGGTTGCTGGTGAGCAAATGCGGAGTGAGTTTCGCCCAGAGTCAATACCTCTTATGTGGCAGTGCGATTGGAGTTGTAGACGACTATGTCGTGAGTTCAGTGCGACTCGCATCACCTCTCAATTTAATCCATTCTTAAATTTTTAATAATAATTCTTCCTCCCCAACCAGGGTGTTTTTTTTTTGTCATTGTGGAAGGCCTCCTGCCTTCTAACAACGAGGTGACTCTTGTTTCGGTGGGGGTGACGAAGTGAAATTTGATCACGCTTTTTCTCTTCTTTTTTGTATTTATTTTCGTGTTTAATATATCATTCATTTATGTCTTTTTACTCTGCCCATTTACCTTCTCTTTTATTCGACGTTTTTATGGTCATTTCCCTACACACTTTTTTTTCTGTATTTTTCTTGTTCAACCCTCTCTTCCCCGTTCTATAGGACTACCTTTTGATGACGACCCTCTTTGTATTTGTTACCTGATTTGCTCTTTGGTGAAAGTGGGGTATGGGCAATTCTGTCATCCATTTTTTCTGCACTGGCCAAGGGAAAGACCGTCACTGGTTCCGATTTACCCTGCGTCTATACTTTTAGACAATCACTACGAGGAGTTCTCCACATGGATGGTTATAAAGGGGTCATGCTGGACTTGTAACATCTGCTCTCAAATAGGTCATATAGGTCAAGAGTTGCAGTAGCGCTGGACACTTGTAGGCTTCCGTTGTGTGAAGTCATAATGGATAGCAAGAATTTAATTATCGTGTAATAGTATCGAAGTCTTCTATATCCTCTTCACCGGCTAATTCTTTTCCTTGTATTGGAATCTGTTTGTGACACTCTGCTTTCTAAAGTTGTTTTCATATTGAAAGATACTCTTGAATCTCGTTGTATATGGGCCCGAGGTGACAGATACTTCGTGGTCGAGGACTTATCTCGCAACCAACACGATGTAGTTCGGAATAAGTATTCGGTTTCCAACATTCCAGTCTTTGCCACGTCTCATTCAAAGCTCAATTTTGTCAGGATCAAATGAGTTGAAAGATTATGACATGTCCCGACTAACTTGGTAAGTCGTTATACTAATGTTTTTAGAGTGACTAAGCCTGCTGACTCTGCTTTTGTGAACATTATGAGGATAAAATCTAAATTTGAACAGAAAGAAATTCCTCAATGCAACAAAGCCAAGTATTATTTACGAATCACTGTTTCAATTGCTACCAATTCCGAGATGTTTGTCGCACGCGTATATAATCGAATGCTTGTGTAAATTGTGACTCCTCTTACCATGATCCAGTGTAACAAAGCCCCTAGTTACGCCAATTGTGGCGTTCCTCATGACGCAGCTAGAAAGATATTTCTAGTGTACTTGTTTGAGAAAGAAGTACTCTCGGTATCTCGCACCGTCTTGATTTTAGTAAGCTCCCCCGTCGTGCTCTAACTCAGCTTTCGCCATCCGAGAGTCTATACTCAGATGTTATCTACAAAGCAGGAAATAATCGCCAATCTCACATGAGGTTTGCTCTACCATCAGTACTTTCCCTATTGTGATCCCGCTGGCTCTGTATCGGGACGGGGAAACGACGGAATTTTGCATTGGCAGCGATTGGATCTCTCCCGCACTTCGAGTGCTCTGAGCCTGCTGCGTGTGAGATAACCGTTGACCCTCCTTTCTCGACCCATGTTAAAACTTAGGGGGAGAGGCCCGATGGTATTCAGCCCTACCCGGGAGACATCTGTACCTGTTGGTAGCCTAGACACGAATGATACTTGCCTCTCCAGTACGCAGCTTAAGAGGAATGATCCGCCTTAGCTTCTTTGCTTGCTAACAGACGTGCAGCGCCCGATGGCGAAACTATGGTTGTCAGTTGATCTATGACCGCGACAGCTGGTCGAATAAATGCTCCCCTGTCTGTCAAGACCAAATCGTGATGAGGCGTCATCATTTATTTAGACCTCAGCTGTTGTAGCAGATATCTAATACCCTACCCCCTCCCTCTCTTGAAGCCTTTCTTCAGGGGTTGTTTCCAGAGAGGCTCTGGCCTTTTCGTGGCGATGGGGGTCAGCCCTGGGCCCTTTAGGGGTCCCATGGCGCTGCCAACAAGACTTCTAACATGCCCCTCTTTCTTTCCTCTCATATTACGTTCTTCCACTGCCCTATATTTCCTCCTCTTCCTTCACCTATCTAGTGGCCCTTATAGATATTCGGCCTCTGCTCGTCTTATGGATTGATTCCGAATTGTTCTTTCATGAAGGTGGAAGAGGCTGGCCATATTCACCGCCTTTGTCTTCTCGTATTCCCAAGGAGAAACTCATCGTTGGCCCCTTTTCTCCGTGCGTAGGAGCACTAGGGCAGCCTCTTAGGTTTCTAAAGATGGTGTGGTGGATTCGTATCCATTCTCCAGGAGAACATACCGGACGTAACTGATTGTAGAGTTGCAGTAGTGACGGGCTCTTGTAGGCGTCCATGGTGGGGAGTCCCGAGGGAGAATGCGAAGTTTTTTTCTTTTTGCAATGGCTAGCCATAAACCCAAAACCTCCTCTTCTCGTAAGGTTTCTCGTGTTAAACGTTCCTTAGCTCCCCTTTCAGCCTTCCCTCGCTCGTTGGACCCCTATTTTAACGAAGTGGACTCCGATTTAAATTATCCCCCGCTTTCTTGTCATAATTTCATCATCCCCACTTGCAAAAGTCGATGTGTTTGACGTCAATGAATCTTTTAAGGCCCGCTGTGGTGAACCCCGCCGGATGTGGTCAAGAGGTAGTGGTGATGTCGTAGTCGAGGTGTCATTCCCCACTCAACACAACCTTGTGGGAAATCTATCTTCGATAGCTGAAATTTCAGTATCTGTCTCGCCCCATCCGCGTGTGAATTTTGTCAAAGGTGTCGTCCGTTCAAACGAACTAAGGGACTACGACCTCACCCGCCATCAGAGCAAGTTTAGTCCTCAACGTGTCACACACGTACACAGGGTGACTAAAACATCAGGCTCCACTAGAGACCCAACCGCCACACTGATTTTAACATTCGAACGACGAGAACTGCCGCAGTATATTAAAGCTGGGTACCTTCGTGTCCCGGTAAGTCCCTACATCGAACTACCCAGACGTTACTTCAATTGCATCAATTTGGACATGTTGGCCGTGCCTGTCGGCAGCCCGGCTCCTGCATGAATTGTAGCTCTGACTACCATGGCCCCGAATGCACCAAAACACCTCGCTGTGCCACTGCGGAGGTACCCACAGTGCTGCGTCAAAACTCTGCTCTATATTGTTATATGAAAAGGAGGTGCTCGCTTTGCGTGACTCCCTAGGTCTAGATGTCTAGATATAAGAGAGGCCCTCAGCGTGCTCGAGCACAATCCTCACCACTCGACCGTCTCTTTTTGACGTTTTACGTGACGCTGCACTAAACCGACCATCACGCTAGAGTTCCAACCAGCCTGAAGCACTTCATCCTACATCTACTCTCAGCGGCAGAAAAATTTATGATATGCAGTCGAAGCATCGCTCTCACACCGAGATAACCAATGTAGCCCACCTCTCTCCAGCAGCTCTAGCTGGGAGAGACGCTCAGGGGAAGACCCTTGAAGATATCAGACGCTATCTGAAAAGAATCCTCAACATCGACTAGTGAAGGTTCATCCACCCGGCCCCGAGACCCAAAGCCCAGTCGTAAGATGAAGGAATCCTCACCTGGGTCATCGACCACCAATAAGCGGGCAGTGTCTGGAGCTGAGTCGGCCGAACCCCGACAGCCTTCAATGGATTCTTTTCCTATGGCTGAACATTCTATGCCCTTTAGTCCGTCCCACCCTTCACAGGACTTAGGCCTCGTCCTGATCCAAACGAATGCAGATATACACCCAACTCCACACATCTCGCTCAGATCGCCTGTCGTTCCACTCACCCTTCTACCCATGATCCGATGGAAGCAGTTGATACTCCAACATCACTAATCGCGGCGGTTGGACCAACTCCTCAGACACCGAAAATACACTCGACCCATGAATCCGGATCTACAGGCCGAAAATCCCTCTATCTTCCTTTTCTGCCTGGTTGTGAGCTCAAATTACACTCAATCTCCAAAACCCTCGAAAAAAGCCCCAGTTACTGCTCCCTCTAGGATCTCTCACCCTGTAAAAGCAGGCTCTTCAAAATCAGCTCTTCGTCTCCCAAGCTCTTTGGGACGAACCTCATATACAATATCGACCACAAAAGAGAATAGAATATCCACAGTGGTATCTAACCATCCCACATAATATCTTCCATTTTATAATGGAATTGTCAAGGCGTTCTTCCAAAGTGGGAAGAACTCAAAATTCTTTTGACGACTTTCCACCCCGCTGTTATTTGTCTTCAGGGGAATAAACTGGGTATACGGCCCTTTCCGCCGGTACCCGGCTTTCTCACTTTCAACTCTATTGATCCTGCTGGAAGCTCCTCTCATGGGGGGGGGGGTCAATCATGGTATCTTCATCCCACCATGTTTCTCCCATCCCCCTACATACTACCCTCCAAGCTGTTACCGTTTGCTCTATTTACCTACCCCCTTGTTTATCATTGTCAAGACCCGACCTTTTAGACCAGTTGCCCTCCCCATTCTTATTATTAGGAGATTTTAACGCCCATCACCCATACTGGCGTGACATCATTCGAAATGTCAAAGGCAGTGTTTTAGAGTCTCTTTAATTATCTGACTTTCTTTTGTGTTTTAAAAACTGGTGATTTTACCTCTTATCATGTCCAGATGGATTCTTTTAGCTGTGTTGGCCTGTCTGTTTGTTCTCCGGATTGCTTCACGGAATTTCGATGGTCAATTCTTGACGATCTCCCTGGGAGTGAACACTTGCCTATTGTCTTGTCGGCCCTTCAAGTTAGCCCTCATACAACCATGCCCCTTAAGTGGGACTTAGGTTATGTAGATTGGGAAGGTTTCCATGAGGCGTCCTTCACAAGTGCATCCTTGGGGACCTTCAATGAAGTGGACGCAGCAGTAGAATACTTAACATCGACTATCTACAATGCAGCAATACAGACCATCCCACGGAGGCGACCCGCCACGGATCACTCAACTGTACCCTGGTGAACCTCAGCGAGTGCAAAAGCTATCAAAAAATACAAGTTAGCCCATGCCCGATTTCGAAAGAACCCAACTTTGTGCAACAAGGTCGACCGAAACCGAGCTTGTGCGCTTCGCCAAAGAACCCTTCGTTAGGCTCGCCGAAATCCATGGCGCCGTTACGTTTCATCAATTTCCTCTATGACACCTACCGCTAAGATCTGGAAGAGAATTAATAAGATCAGGGGCCGTTATACTGATCATCATACCCTCACACTCAACTTACACGGTCCCTTGGAGAATTACAGCCTGGTGGTCAGCAATGCTTTTGCTGGCCCTTTCCGCGCCGTCAGCAGTGTCAGCTGTTACGATAAGGCTTTTCTATCCTACAAATCAAAGGAAGAGTCTCATTCTCTCAACTTCACAAGAAAATCTAACTTTCCATATAACGCTCTATTCAGCATTCATGAGCTGCATAGCGATTTGTCCCTTTGCAGATCTACTTCACCTGGCCTTGATGAGATCCATTTCGATTTGTCCCTTTGCAGATCTACTTCACCTGGCCTTGATGAGATCCATTTCGATATGATTTGCCACCTACATCGATACTCTACTCTCTTCTTACTTGATTTGTATAACCTTATATGGGTTCTTACCCCTCATCATGGCATATTGGGATCATCCTTTCCTTTGTCAAACCAGGCAGGGACGGGTTGGACGCAGATCAATACTGCCCTATAGCTCTCACCAGCTGTTTGAGTAAGTTTCTAGAAAAAACGGTGTTGGAGTTCCTAAACTGGTTCCTAGAAACCAATCACCTTCTCTCTCCATTTCAATGTGGCTTCCGCAAAGGTCATAGTACCCTTGACCTACTAGTACGTTTTGAGGGATCGGTAAGGAAAGCTTTCTCATTAAAGCACCGAGTCCTGGCTATATTTTTCGATATTGAGAAAGCCTACGACACAACATGGAGATACGGCATCTTGAAGCAGCTATACGTCTGGGGAAAGAGAGGCCTTTTACCTTCATTTATTCAGAGTTTTTTAGCATCTCGATCCTTCAAGGTACGTATTAGAGACGCATACTCCGACCTTCAACCCCAAGAGGAGGGAGTTCCTCAGAGCAGTGATCTAAGTGCCTTATGTTTTATAATTGCCATCAATGATATTATTTCCTCTCTCCAAGAGGGTGTATCAGCAACTGTTTGTCGGTGATTTAGCACTATACTGTTCCTCACATCGCCTTCCATCAGCTGCGCGTCGCCTACAACTGGTGGTCGATGCTTTCTCCAAAAGAGCACAACTCATGGGATTCCGCTTTTCCACGAACATAACCAAAGCAATGTATTTACACCGGGGCAGAGGAGTTCTTGTCCAGCCATATATGTCCCTACAAGGCGAAGATATAAGAGTTTGTTTCCGAGTTTCGGTTTCCTTGCGTAACTCTCGATCCAAAGTTATTCTGGTTACCACACCTAGGCCGACTTCGAACGTGCTGTCTGCGGGTTCTAGACATTTTGAAAGTCCTCTCACACGCTTCGTGGGGCAGCGACCGACAAACATTGTAGACATTATGCACAACCCTCGTCCAATCCAAATTGGATTATGGCTGTCAAATTTATTCATCGGTTTCCCTTTCAGCCCTTAAAATGCTAAACCCCATTCGAAACCTCGGAGTTCACCTTTCCAGTGGAGCCTTCCGTACTTCTCCTGTCAACAGCCTTTACTGCGAGAGTGGGGTACTCCCTTTGCCCTACCATAGACTTCAAATATGCATGCGATACCTCTGCCGAGTACAGCAAGCCCCTGTATCAGAGGCCTACAGATGCATATATGCTGCCGAATCAACGGCGGCATATGATAAGTTGCCAGCTTTACCCCGCCTCTTGAACCTTCGCATAGGAGATCAGCTTCTTTATCCTGGGTGCTCCAAGGGTCCTTACCATTCCATCCTTACTGACCCCTAGTTGGCGTGCTCCTCTCCCCACAGTATGTACCAACATGCGGAGCCTGAAGAAGTCTTCTATGGACCCTCACATCATTAAGAGCCTGTTCTTAGAGCACTCGACCTCACACAAACAATGCTGCCCACTATACACAGATGGCTCTAAGTCGGACGGTGGCGTGGGTGCCGCAGCCATCTACCCAGGAGGAGAATTCTTAACTCTATCTTTGCCGCCAGCAGCATCCATTTTTACCACTGAACTTTCAGCAATCCTTTAGCCTTTAGACTCATCCAAATTTTACATTTTAATGATTTTGTCATATTTTCAGACTCAAGGAGTGTTTTACAGTCAATTAGATCTTTTAATGCGTCCCACCCCTTAGTCACAGAAATTTGCAACTGGCAGGTCCAAAATGCGTCCCGATATAGAATTATTTTTTGCTGGGTCCCTGGACATGTAGGGGTCCTGGGCAACGAGAGGGCTGATCGGTCGGCCCGCTCAGCACATTCTGTGTCCCCTGAGAACACGGCACAGCCTTTTAGGGATTACTTTTCTTCAATAAGAAAATATATTTTTCAACTGTGGCAGAATGAATGGGATGACTGTTCATCATCCAAACTGTACAAAAATAAAAATTCTATTCACTCTTGGCCCTCGAGCCGTCCCTTTATTGCGGTCGTTGGAGGTAGCCCTTTGCCGAGTTCGCATTGGCCACACGAGACTTACTCACGGCCATCTTGTTTCGGGTGATGTTCAAATAAGCCCTTGCTGTCGATTTCCCAGTGAGGACCAATCGGTTGCCCACCTTTTATTAGACTGCACCCATTTCGCCACTCTCCGGTTGTCCTGTTTCCCGACCCTTTTAACTATCCCGCAACACACCCGTCTTCGATTCATATTGGCAGAGGAATCTTTTAACCCTTTGTTTTTTTAATTTTTATCACAAAGTGGTCTCCTCCACCTTGTATAGATAATTTGTCTCGTTTTATCCTAGCTGCCATATAGAATCCATTTGGATTGGGCAGCAACCCACTGGTTCCTTACCTTAAACCCTCTAATATCCTACTCCCAACTTCGGCTACCCTATCTCAGCCTAAGTAAGATCCCTTGGGGTTAGATGTTGGGCTCAGGGGCCATCCCTTATCAAACGGTTTGTCTTGAGCATTCGGATAACTCCATTAATCCATAGGCCCAGCATGCATCGTTTGTCACTTCCTACTGAGCAGGAAATCTGTTTTTAACTTGCCTTTTTCACCGGGTATTGCGCCTCCTTCTGCCCAAGTTAGTTCAACTAGTAGGACTTCAATTACCTCTTTAAGCTACCACACCTCTAAGCCGGCATGTGTTGGCAAGTCGTTTTCGTTCCGCTCCATTCGATGATATGTTTGTCGTCCATTTGCCTACCTCTGCCAGTGGCAATAAAAATTTCAGTGGTTTCTACTCGCATATAACAAAAAATTCAATCTTACATTTAACTATCAGAGCGTTCTTCCCAAATAACAAGAGTTCAGAGTTCTTTTGTCAGACATTCAATTATTTAATGTTTGTATTCAGGAGAATAAGCTCTGGCTTCGCTCGTTTCCTTTGATTTCGAATTTTTAATTCCCCATCTCCCTGTCGGGGGTTTGACACACAGAGGAGTGTCGATTTTGCTAGTAAAGACTCTTTACTCCACTCTGTCAGCAGGCAGTAGCTGTGAAAAGTTTATGAACAAATGTTCACAATTTACTTATTTCCCTACGACTTGGGAGACCAAATCTGATTTGTTGGATCCTCCTGTGGGACGACGTTGCTCGTAATACTAAAGGACGGGGCTGAATCTCTTAATTTTTCACTTTTTATCTAATTTAAACTCTGGTGATTTTACTTCATATCATGTTCAGGCCGAGTCTTATAGTAGCGTGGAATTACCTAGATGGTTTCCCGGTAGACGGCAATTTACCCCACACTGGTGAACAGAGATTGTGCGGTAGTTGTACAAGCCTAAAAATTGGCCCATGTTCGGTATCGCAGAAATCCTAGACCGTGATCGCGAACTGACCAAAATAAGGCTCGGGCACTCCTTTACGAGGAGCCTTAGACAAGCCCGCCGAACTTCTTGGCATATATACGTATCCTCGATATCTTGGTCCTGGGTATAACTTTTGGTGTCTGCCGATCGTTTTCCCAATATTATTTATTGCCAGGTACCCCAGGGAGTCTTAATCCCTTAAAACTTCTGAGGCGTCTCACTCCCTGAATTTTTCCACATCTTTCAGCTTGCCTCATAATACTTTATTTATCATCTTTGAAATGCGCGGTGCCCTTTATCGATCTACATGGACATCCCTCGGTCTTGAAAAAGTCTATGGACTTTTTACGTTCCACGCACAGAAGTTTCTCTTGGATGTTATGTTTATAAGCTTATCTGGGTAAAGGGTTTTAACCCGACTTCTTGTCCTGTAGGAGTGATTTTGTAATTTCTTAAAAACACCATATTGTTTGAATCAGGACATTTTCCTTTCTGTTTCAATGTGGATTTCACAAATGTCAACATACAATTGATCTTGAACGTTTTAAGAAGCCTTTAGACATATTTTAACGGGTTTCTTCACATCGAGGTTGGGTACGATGTCCAGACTCTCCTCTCTCATTTCTGCAGGATACCGAAATTGAATAGGTTTCTAGGCATTTCTTCACGACTTGAAATTACTATGGCGGCTGTACTTATATAACCTTAAGGACGACTTTGATGGCATTGGGTACTTTGAAGGTTGTCATACAACTCGTGGGACTTTAGCAGATGTACCTTATGAAAGCTATTCACCTCACATCCAAATTAGATTACGGAAGCCAGATGTGATCCTGTATCAATAAAGGCACCGAGATTGTTGGACCACGTCCCCAACTGGTTATATTTTCCGTATATCTCCAATAAAGAGCCACATATATGTTGAGAGTGGAGTTCCAAGTATAGATTAGCTGTAGGCTTGTCTGAGATGCATTTTTCTGGTTCATGACACCATCATCTGTCGCCAACAAATGTATCTTCTCTGCTTTCTCTATTGTAAACTCTGAATGGGAGACCGTGTCGAAACTCGATACTCCAGCTGTGTTACCAATCCCTTTACGAAATTTGCTAAATGTTTGTACTGAAATATTGTATCTTGACCTCAACCTTACGCCCACGCCGCCTATATCCAATATATACTGACGGGTCTAAGTCGGATAGTGGAGTGTGTGCTGCAGCAGCATACTATTGTAAGTCTTTAAGGACTCTTGCCTCGGGTAACCTCGTCTTATTTCCGAATTCTGGTGTTTTTGCTTGCCTCATTCTTAAACGTTTTTATTTTTATCAATAAGTGTTTAAGAATCCATGCGTCAATTTTCCCTTCTATCCCATGGTAACCGAAGAATGTGTCCAGGTTTCCTTTTGTTGGGCCCCAAGCCATATTGGTATCCTGTGTAATGAGCAGGCAGTCTAACTGCGCCTTCGAGAGACCTTGATACTTCGGGGATATTAAAGAGTGGGATGATTTGAAATTATGGACTTTTAAAGCATTTAGTTCATTAGTGACCATCAGGCACCCATTCTCGATCCTTTGCCGCTTATACCCGATTGACTCACCGCTATTTGACATATGGTGAAGGACCCCTTGCCATTCCACTCTGCCCCTAGTGTGAAGGAAGCTATTCATTCATTCTCATTTGATCGACTGTTCAGAACTTACAAGACTCCACACAACATGCTTCCCACGTCTCACGAGTACCTCGTCCATTGATCGCTGGGGTTATTTTGTCCTCTACCCAACTTAATATTCTTTGCTCAATCTGGACTAGTTCCTCTATGATTTTTTTCGTCAATCTTTCCTAGTTTTAATGTCTTTATCGTCTTAGTTTTGTGTGACGGGAGTATACCGTATGTTTATTACCTTAGTATATTTTTAATTCTAGTGTTGGGGCAGTATTTTTCAAACTAAATAATGCTTCCATAATTTAAGGACACCCTTTTGTTGTTGCTTATAGCCATCCAGAAGCAGATGACGTCTGCTTCCTCCGACCGATTGGCAGATTTTATAGATGATAGTAATCAAAATGAGTTATACTCAAATATTGTTCGATAATTTATACGCTTAAACTCGGGTTGCAGTAGGTGCCTTGTAGATTAGACGAATTTCGAAAGCGATGTGTCTTTAGTCACGGGCGACTCTACATCTCACTATGTCGGTCGGTCCCCGTTTTGCTTTTCTTTTGTTTTGGTAATAACATTGTAACTATTCGGCCGATTCTAACGAAATTTGAAACCCTTATGTAGGTTTTACATCCTCTTTCGAATTATATAATTGTCAAGGACCTCTCAAGGTTAGTCCAGAAATTATTAAAAGTTTTGAAGGTCGTAAGGTCATATAAATCAGGATAAGTGAGAGTACGCGACTTTTGGTCAGCAGACCTTGATTTAGACCTCTCCTCTGAGTATGCCAGGATCGTCCGAGATAGGAATCGCTCGTGACACATAATGCCGAATATTTTCCTTTTAGTTTTACTTTCAGGAGCGGAGATCGCATGTCCATTAATTAATTAGAGGTTTACGAGAGATCATCCCTAGTGGCAACCAACCGATCAAAGCGACCAGGAACTGATAACCTCCCGAACTTGTTTCATAACTCACCGCCCGAAAATCCAAATCAAACATGAACCCATGAGAAAGAAAGATTTAAATCAAAATAAATTTAATGATTAATACAAACATTCATCGACCAAACACAGTTTGGTGATTAAAGGGACAAGCATAACGCTATAATGTAACAGCTTGGCCATTGCACTCTCATTTGCTTTAAGGTGCGATGGCCTCCCGTGGAACCTTTCGCCCCACTATGGAGGAAGCAGATTATGGAGAAAACCACACAAATTGCTGTACTCTATCGTAGTTTCTCAAATGACTTTGGGACCATTTCGGGGGACGACACACTTGGCACACTCACTTTTTGCATCATTCTGAACAGTTCTCAGAAATCGAGCAAAATTATTTTAAGTATCATTTAATGGAAAAAACTTGGAACAGACGAAATGCGCCCAAAACTTCAAACAATGTATAACGGAGACTTCTTTTATCTCACCTATGTTCCCCAAATGACAATAATAAAAGAAGGAAAGCAATTTACCATCCGTTTATCAACCTCCTGAGGTGCCACACTGACTTGTTGGGACATCTACTGACCACCAACCTGTAAAGGAACATCATCATCAGGAATATGGGAAATATTTATTATAGACAGGCGGACGCTACAGTGTGTGAGAGATGGAGAAAATGAATACCCTCCTCCACCCCACCCCCCAAAATACAGGGAGTAAAGAGATATTTTTGTTAATAAGTAGAAAATTATGATATCTGATTGAAGCTCTTTAGTGCGTCCCACTCAGCTAGACGGGTTAATGTGAAGGAACACGAGACTGAAGGGAAGGGTTGAAGGCGATATCGAGTACTTTGGATAGGATACAAGGACGACTCATTAATATTCAGAGAAGGTTTATTTGGTGTTTAAGAAGAGAACAAACACCACCTGTGCTCAATGGGTTTTCAATTAAGGTCCAAATTACAGTATATGGGGCGCCGACCGCAACACGTTTCCCTCCTCCAAAACAAGAGTGCTTTGGTCCAGGAGGGTTCTTTGGGTGTTCAAGAAGGGATGAATGGATATTCGGTGTTTATAAGGAGGGACGACACCACATGGAGCGTTGACCGTCGCCAAAAACAGTGCTTTGGTTCAGGAAGAGGTCAATGGCTGTTCAGGGAGGTCCAACACTAGATGGGGTGGCAACCGATGCGCTTCCTCCAGAGAGAGTTCGTTTTACGGTCTAGAACTGTTATGTGGCTGTAGGGAGGGAAAGCATGACCGAACGCGGGGTGGGGGTGCGGAATCCTGACGACTGGGCAACTCAGGATTCCCATAAATTCTCCAGGAGATGTCACTTGAGTGTCACTGGCACCAATGACAGGTAACATGGAGGGAAGAGGCAGCTATAACCACAGCAATTGCGGACTCACCCCCATCGGTGACGCAAATTACAGTTTTCTGAGACAGACAGATGGCAATATATCTTGCATATATTGGGGTCGGAAGGACAGGCAAGCCTCCAGATGTCACTTGACAGCCACGACGGGTACGTAAACCAGATAAGGAATAGAAAGATAGGGTGCAGTCACGTTAAAACCCATTAAACAAAATGGAGGGCTTAACCTTTCCCTCCCCCCTCCATCCTGACCTACAAAGGTCGTGAATGGAAAAAAGCTAGTCGGCGACTAGCCTGCATCAAAATCAGCGCCGTCCAAGAAAATAGGTGGCGAAAAGACTAAAATTGAAATGTCTAGAATAAATATACTACCATTTTTATTCATTTTTTTGTGCGTTCCTATCCTTCTCGTCTAACAATTTGGACATTTGTTCGTTGGGAGCTATGGCCTACCGAGTGGAGTCCTGATTAGCCAATCTGCTTAATCTTTGTCTTCTTCACCTTATTATTATTCCTCCATGATCGCCACGACAACGGATGAAAGACGTCAAGCTCCCTTTAAAAGAAAGCTTCCGTGCTGCTTGGAGGTAGACGGAGAAGGGCAATTAAGACTTTCATTTCGGACCCCATTCGGGAAGAGGGCGTCTCGAGTGGCCGAAATCGAGCCACGTTCACGGCTGACCCCACCTTCACATTGCCACAGCCAAAAGCTTGGACGGGAAAACTATGTAACGGGTCCGTCTGTCTCCACCGCATCCCGATAAAGAATGTTTCCAATAAGCAAATCGGTGAAAGCGGTCGAATTTCAGGATCTCAGAGCCAGAGG
Organism: Ceratothoa steindachneri; assembly: GCA_963969495.1. NCBI lineage: Eukaryota > Metazoa > Arthropoda > Malacostraca > Isopoda > Cymothoidae > Ceratothoa > Ceratothoa steindachneri. The sequence continues at coordinate 134,135,045 of OZ018321.1, read as the reverse complement.
GAAGCCCCCAGGTCTAGGAGAGGAGTAAACCTCATCTTGGGTAGAAGAGGGTTAGAGGGGCCTCTGAAAGGGCACACGGGGGGCGGAGGGGCACCACCTTATCAGAAGTGGATCTGCCAGAGATCGACTCCAAATTGCCCAAAGGGAAGCACCTGTGCCGCATTGCGATAGTGAAATGGTAGGGCCTTCACCGATCGAAGGGATACTTCGATTTTTCTGGTCCTCCCCGACACCAAGGAAGACGAGGCCGCCCTTGGAGTCAGATCTCCATGCGCTTTCCCACTATTTTCTTCTGTTGTAACCATTTTATAAGAATAAGAGGAACAAATGGCACTTTAAAGTAGATACGACCTCCGAATGACTTGAAAGGTTAAATAAAAAGTCTTCATAGGATTAGAAACTCCATAATGTGATCATTTACACATACTCGGGCTAGGCCCTGCGTTGATGGCTTTGCCAACCCGGGCCGCTATTCAGACAACATTGTCCTTGAGTTTAACCCTAAACGATGGTGGTGGCGTAGCCACCTTATATGGATACTGGAGGAAGATGAGCACAATCGACGGTCCAGCACACCCCGTACCTAATACTTGCCATAGCCAGCGGGCTTTCTGCCCTTGCAGCAGGTAAGGAAGTCACGTTATACACTGCCACTTGACTAAGGCTCATAAGAGGACGAAAAGTGCGCTGGCAACCAGAGCAAGTTTCTAAAGGGGTAGGAGGGTATGTAATAACGAGAAGTAGCGATACGCGGGTTCTCTAAAGAGTAGGGTGGTTGACACCTATTATTACCATACCCTGGTGCTAGGTGATCCCAGGATGGCATGTAGTCCACCATGGATACCGGGCCGAACTCTGCCCAGGTGTGAACGGTCCTCCTGGTACATAGTGCTGGTAGAAAAGTTTGAGGGAGATAACCGTAAAAATTTATACTACTACTACTACTAATAATAGATAATGCACAATAATAATAACACTAATAAATAATAGTAATAATAAAAAGGTAAAGTACTGCAGAGGGGGCGAGGAGAAAGCGCACTAACAACTTCCCCAGGCCCATTCAGATAGTTCCAACTATCCAGTGACTGGGCCTCCCTAATTTGCACTCAGGCCGGGAGGACGTGCAAAAGCTCCTGCGGGGACTCCTCCTCGCCAGGAACCGAACCAGCTACCCTGGCGTGGATATCTCCCACCTTATCCATTGGTAAAAGCTCAGAGAATGACAAGGGCAGTGGCACAAGAAGTTACCAATCTTCAAGGGGGACGCAATTTATGCCAACAAGTCGGCAAAAGTGAGCGCTCGAAATTGCACGAATGCATAACTCTGTTTTGGCAAATCTCTCGCATAGAATACGCCTCCCTTTCTAACGGTTAAATGATCGGGTATTTATTGGCAATCAAAAGACCCTGGTACAGCACTAATATAAAAAAGTATATATAAATGAGATAAGAGGGAGGGCCAGTTAGCATAAGGCTTTATAGGGTGGCGAACCTTTTCTCCTGAATTGTCTAGTACGTACCACAACAAGCTGTCCCTCTTTGTTTTTATTTATGCAGGAGATCGGGCCTTGGTCGATGACAATGGTTCCCTGGCTGCCATCCTTCATCGTGTGCCGACATCTGTAAAGAAACATTTGTGGGGTTATTGGAGTGGAAATACTCTGCTAATTATTTTTTCCTAAGAAAAATAAAAGCTACATTTCTTTTGTGGTTTACCTGCCACCTTTCTCTTGTTTATTCAACCTATTCTTTTCTGATGCCTTTATATTCCTATTAGAAACGTTCCCCCAGTGAATCCGACTCGGGATGATAGTTTCTTTTTTAGCGTCTATCTGGCGACTGACACAAGTCAGGGCAATTAATTTTAGGCTACATTAAAACAAATAATACCCCCTCTTCCCTTCCCCCCCAAAAAAAATCCAAACAAATAAAAGCCACCAAGAAACAACAAAAGCAAGAATAAGGAAGCACCCTCTAGCGTCAGTGGGGTGGCCCGCCATCCCCTGAGGTAGGAGCATGCGATTAACACCCAAAGAGTCAAATAAAATGGAGGAGGTCAGCCACCTCGAGAAGTCAAGAGTCCACGAGTCTGTGTGAACGAACCCGTCCCGATTAACGGGACAGGTAACATGCGCGAAGATCACCCAGACTGGGACATTCAACAAGAATGTGCAGAAGAGTCTGGGAACAACAGGGTTACAAGAAATGTGCATGGGACCTCTTCCTCAAATGATGGTGCGTCCCGCGATCGTGCCCAATTTGAAGATGACAAATCGATCTGTGAATGCGTGGAAATTCAGGGGCAGGCTCACAGGAATAGTCGCGGTGCGATGCCAGACAACTTTAACGGAAACCACGAACCAGCGTGTGCGGAGATTCTAATGCCTCATGACCACTCGGGGCGCTTTGTGAGTCGCTATGGATCACAATCTGGTATACGAAGCGGGCACGACGCGTTATCTCCCGTACCGAGCGGTGTATTGCAACCAGCTCGGCCGTGAAGACAGACACAGAGTCTGGTAGAACCCCACTGACTTCAAACAGAGTTGATACGACGTGGAAGCTGACCCCCCCCCCCCCCCCTCATGCAACTTGGAGTCATCCGTGTACACGCACGTATCCAGCGTGACATGAAGTGTGCTATAAAAAGGTCTAAAGCAATACTTCCGACGGTGTGGTAGCTTTGGGAGCAGAGGTGTGTCGGCAAATAGTCAAAGATGGTTGCCTCAAGGGGGAGGGGGCTCTCTAGCCAGAACCAGAGTTGCCACCAGCCAGAGAGTTACAACGAGTTCTCGAAGGAGTTTCCAGGCCATAAACCCTAGGACTTAGTGTATAAATGGCGTCTTTCGACAGCATAGACACCATCGAGATCGGCCGCGGATGCAATAAGAGCCAATGGCGAATAAGGAAGACGCCAGGTCCACGCGTAAAATAAACTGTGCATAGCCCGGGGGGCACTGGGTTCAGGAGGGCCTGTTATTCCTCCAGATATCCCGTAAATAAGGAATTCTTTTTGGCCCAAGAAAGGGACACCCGTTCTCCGTCAGGATAATCTGGAAATGAAAACCCCTTTCCTAAGTTCCGGTGTGAAGGAGGGAAGACACCTCCATGGCGTGATAGCTATGTGTGCGGTGATGGACGTAGCCATAGCTTTACGGGGTATCGCTCAGACTCCCTCTGCGAGCGCTGGTAATCAAACCAGTTACTCATGCATGAAAATCCGATGCCTCTTCCACTAGGCCCGCGACAACCCCGGCGCGAGAAATAAGACACCTTAGCTTTGCGAGTGGGTGTGGACTTAGAAAAGGCCGCGAATAGAACTCTCCTGGGTGGTAATGACCTATTCATTTTATAACAGTTTACGTTGTAAACGAATTTTTATGTAAAAAAGGAAAGAAAACTTAAAACATTAACAGTTCTACTAAATAGGTCATGTGGTACATAAAATGTTTATTCTGTTGAGATATATCACACTCATGTATTAAGACCATAAGGACGAGGTTCCCGGCATTTGGTACATTAGTAGTTTACGCCTAGCCTTTTGTCTACAGTGGTGGTCAACGCGTCCAGATAATGAAAAATTGGCAGAAACCAAACTTAAATGAATTTAAATTTGGCGCATTTACAAAGAGTGAGCCGAGCCCATCGCCCTCTGCAAATGTTAAACTGTAATGATTGATATAAACATGACCGAACACGGAAAATGGGGCTGTGTAACCGCCCTAGACACTTACGTTTCGGAGTCCATGATGTAAAGGAGGTCCGACTGCCCAGTCTCCATTATGATCTTGGTCACTGCTTCGATCGCACTCGGCACGCTCATGATCATGTCACCCTGAAACGAAATCGGGAACGCACTCGTAGGCTTATATAAAGATCGGGATCCCGCAATTATCCTACATGGGCAATATTTTCAGTGGAAGGTTCCCAAATTGGTAGTTACCCATTGGGAATTTTTCTCCATTAACTATCTGCCTCGGATGACTTGAAGCGGCTATTATATTTTTAAAAGACATTTGACGTTTCTTGGGACCGAGAGGGTCATTTGAATGCTCAAGGAACTAATTAGTACAAAGCGGAATTACTTAGAAGTGCAAATTTGTACCCAGTTGAGGGAAACCTACCGGATGAACATCAACCCACCTTGTCTTCTTTATAGTTCTGCAGCCTCAGTTCTAGCAACATGAAACCGTCAGAATTGGGGGATACGACGATGCCTGTAAAACAAAAAGGGTATGAGAAGGCTACTTTTTGCCATCAAGTCTTGGATTAGTCGTTGATAGTGAATAATCCAAGCGAGGCTAGGAAAACAAAATATCTGAATCCCTTTAACGATGGGACGCCACTATAATGGTTCACGTTTCTTATGCATTATTTTAAGTCCGCAATTCGCTAATAGCGGACTAACAAAAAAAAGTGAGGAATACCGTTAGCGGAAAATTTGAAAAATTAGCGGATTTGCAGTTATTCAAATGCCAAAGTTATTGCCCCCTAACGTAAACTTTCAAAAAAACGCCAACAATGAAATTTCCGGGAAATTCAAGAATATTCTTTAAAGTGTGGAGAAACTTCTAAATTAGGGTAGCCAGACGTCCTGAATTTCACATTGAGGCGCCGTCCTTAACGGGCGAATATGTAGTACCATCCAAAAAGATTAGAACGCCTGTATTTCTAGCACATCTTCCATATCTTTTTCACAAAATCAGTGTGCGATAGCTTACAGGTATAAGCTACGCATGGATAAAGGTTATGCAAACCTAAGTGGATAAAGCGAAATTTTTCAACAGATATGCAACTTATAGAAAAATTTGTGTCCAAAATCATCACAGAGTTTTTGAAATGTTTTCGGATATGAGATTGAACTGAAGTTAGATATTATGCCAACAATGTTGGTTCTCTCCATAAGAAACCTAAGCGTTCGGATTATTTTGAACACATTAATTTTTCTATTAGTTTGATTATTTGTTGATAACTTTCGTTTTATTTATCCAAATTTACACAACCTTTACATATACGTAGTTTATACTTGTAGATTATCGTACACAATTATGGAAACCTTGGATTTTCTATATAAAAAAATCTGGAAGCTGTCGTGCTAGAAATGCAGGCGTTCTGATCTTTTGGGGAATAGTATAGAAAAAAAACAATAAAAACTAGCAATCGTTTTATATCTATTCTACCCTAGTTTAAATATAACTAGGGACTACACTCCACATTTGCATTAGTCTTCTGGAAAAATGTTTCCCTTCATGACCCATTTTCTCACAAAATTATATGTAGTATGTCAACACTAGAAGTACCCCTCCCCATTCACCGTTCCACAACCAGTCCCTTATCTAAGCTTAGCCGCGTTGTGCCATCCGTGCCGAGAGAGGGCCTGAATCTCGAAAGCAGGGGAGATTTAATGAAGGAAACTAACGAAGGAATCTGCTATTGTTGTTTTTTTACTTTCGTAAAGTGAAGTTAGGGCAAATGTATGGAGGGCATAAGGTTTGAGGGTAGCCGAACATCCGTTTTGTCCCTGCAATGGCGGTAACGGGGACCCTGTTAATTCTTTGTGACAGTAGCGTTGATGTACACCAACCCTAACTTGTGAAAAAGCGAGAAAGTCTCGAAACCTGCCCAAGGGATTATACTCATGCAGGGACGAATCTCTGGGAAGAGTGATGAGGCCATTTTTAGGACCTTGTGACCTGTACCCATGGAGACGTAGTCCCTTAATGGAGATTTCCACTAAACATTTTTGGGGAAATGCCCTCGTTATTCTTCGCCTTAAACAAAAAAAAATCCGGTTAGTGGAAAACGTAGAGTGAGAGAGAGCCACAATGATTTATTGCGGCCAGAGGTGAAGCTGCGTGGTGTGGTGGTGGTGGTTTATGTGTGATCATATTATAATACCAGGTTTTCGCCAGTTCAATACATACGTACAGTTGCGCAAATTAGTCATGTCACATTTTCCAAAAAATATTTCGGTAAAAAGTTCATTACAATATATATATTTTTTTAAATACTCGAATAGCCTTGCCTGACTGCCGCTAGGCTTTGCTGCGATAACCAAGTAATATTTTTCATAACACGTTAGGTTGGAAAATTAATTATTGAGTTAAAATAATAAAAAAATAGGAAATATTTTGGTGATATTCTTGAATAATTATCGAATAAAATATAAAGATAAATCGTCTAGGAAAAGGATACATTACGGAAATATGGCAAGCTTTTTATAAAAAGAACAAACAAAAAAACACAAAAAATATTCGGACCTTTAATGCTTGAAATACCGCAATGACGTAAAAATATTAAAGTAAATTTAATCGATTTAATTGGGAAATGCCCCACCCAGTTGTCGTGGTAGAGCAATTATTTATATATATATATATATATATATATATATATATATATATATATATATATATATATATATATATATATATATACTGATGGGCTTGGCCGACCAGTTGGCGGGAGGAGTTAATGAGAAGGGGGAGCAAACCGTCTCCCAGTACGTGGGTTTTAACTATCAAAGTGAGCGAGTGCAGATTGGCCTTAAATACTGAGCTACGGCTGAGTGCAGTTCAGGTTATTTAAAGAATACAACAAAAAATAATATTTAATAACATAAAAAGAGGGTTTAAATGAAATATTTGGTCAAATAAAGAAATGACACTCGATGTCGGACGAAGAGACGAATCAAAGGGGATTATAGCGGGTTAATGACCTGACTTGGATCAGAGTCTTTAAAGGGGCTACGTTAAGCCGAAATACAAACAAAGATTATTAATCTGGGAAGACCGAATTATAATAAAATTTGCCGGCGTCGGCGGCTTGCAATACGGAAGATTGAAGCGTCGAGGGGTAAAGTAATTCGGAGAGGTGAGAATTGAGGGAGTACTTGCGCGAATACATGAAAGAACGGCCGATGCAGGGAGCTTGCCAATCGTCTGGGGCAGAGTCCAACGGGAGAAGAGTTCTAGCCTTAGGTACTCGAATAAACCGAGGGGGAGCCGAATCAAGGAGTGTCTTCGTGTGTAGGGCGAGCGGGTACTAACTCGATCCAGCCAAACCTTGTGTTAAATAAGGGTTGATGAGGCGGAGAAATAGCTTCAGGCCACGGCGCGCTCTCCTTAGACAAACATGGAGCTCGGGAAATCGCAAACTTCCAGCCGAGAAATTCGAGATAAGGAGGCTTATAGAATATTCTTTCGGGTTCTTTCGCACTTCGAGGGTAGGGTTGAGGGATCAAATCGCCTCATGCGCGGGAAAGGTCTCCGAGTAAACACAGCTGTGCTCAATAAAGCCGCGTTGACCCGATTCCTGCCTCGTTTAACTTTGCTCCTCACGCTCTTTGTTTCCGAGTTTAAGGCAGGATAGACGTTACAGGTTTTCAACCGAAGCAGGTGAGCAGCGTATGGGAGCGGAGTTCACATCCTGCTTCATGGGGAAGTCAGCTTCCTCCCGACGCAGAAACATGCGACCTACAACAGAGCTAAAATAGTGGAGGCATGCCTCCACGAAAAATTCAAATTGGCCATAAGTCTGTGTACACGAACCCATCTCAATTACAAGGAACAAGCCGTAGCAACCCCGTTCATTCTGATACCACGAGAGATAATGTGCGAGAAGATCACCCAAACTGGGACATTCAACAACATTGTGCCGAACACTATCTGGGACAACGCAGTCGTTGCAATAAAATGCAGGCGAGCGCTTTATCAAATGGCGGTGCGTCACGCAAGTGTGCCCAATTCGAAGACTAGAGGAAGCGAACAGTCTCGGCGTAATGGCACGTAACCTTAAGTTCCCCTGGGTCGTCTTCCATCTTCTTTGCCACACAGCCTGGGAAGTTGTGCTTGGCAATCAGGGGACTCTGGAGTCACTAACGATCACAATCCGGTCTCCTTACCGGGTACGACGCGATATCTCCCTACGAGGAATGTATTGCACCACCGCTTAATAGAGTTTCGCTGACTTAAAAAAAAGAGGGTATACGGAATGGAAACCGAGCCTCTCCTAGGACTTGGAGCCATCCGTATACATTGGCACGGATCCAGCGTGACACAACGTGAGCTCCAAAAAGGCAGAACGCAATACTTCCGGCGTGATAGAAGCGTTTGGGAGCAGAGGCGTGTCGACAAATAGTCGAAAGTGGTACCTTCCAGGGTGACGTCTTGGGAACAACCAGAGGGGCAACCGGCCCGAGAGCTACACCAAGTTGTGGAAGAAGTTTCCTAGGGTAGGACGAGCGTCTCTGGGGGCATAGGCACCGTCGAAATCGGCTGCTGGTGAAATGAGAGCTGTTGGCGGCTGAGGGAGGAGCCCGGCTCACGCGTATTGGCGAATAATGCACTGTACACGGCACAGAGCGAGTGGCATATCGCAACATTGTTAAGTAGGCTATCAATGGGGGGCGTGGGAAAGGCACCGGTCGCAAGACAGAGACCTGTCTGGTGGATCAAGTCCACCTTCTGCAATACAGGCTTAACTGCTGATGCATAAAACTCGCATCCGTAGTCAAGCTTAGAACGAACAAAGGATCAATTTAAAAGCAAGGCAGTAGCCCTATCAGCATCCTAGGTTCTTAACATCATGGAATGAAGAATGCGAATGGCGTGGATACACAAGACCCTAAGGCTGCGAATATGAGCGTGCCAGGTGAGGCGTCCGTCGAAAACAACAACAATTTAAAGTGTGAATCTACTACTTCCAGGCCTACAGCGTTTAAGATCAAGTCTGGGTTTTGGTAGAGCCATGGATGCGGCAGAGGTGCGCCACGTTAGTCTTGGGCAAGGAAAATCGAAATTTGTGCGTTTCGGCAAGGTGACAGATGCGGTTCAATGTCTAGTAGAGTCGATGTTTCAGATAGACATCTGGGCCAAATCAAAATACATCGAAAGGTCGTGGTAGTGGGGTCGCGAAACCTTTATACTCCGGGAAGGTGGGGAGGGACACGCGCCCAGCATTGTCTCCTGCAAAAAGATTGCTAACAGGGAACGGGAGGAGAAAAGCCTCTGCAGCTCGTCCCAGTTAGCCCGGAGTCCGCGGCAATTCCATTGAAGGAATATTCCCCGCAGATCAGTATCAGAGGAGATTCGGGGGCCCTCTTCGAAGAGAAGACCCTCACGGGAATGTCCGTACGCTTCCCGAGGGCAGAACTCCGGGCGCTGTTGGCTGTATAATGCGCTATCGCCTTCGAGGGCTTATCGGGGAAAGTTTAGGCTCGCTATGAGTCATTTCCTCCCTCTGCCTCGAAACCTTAGGCAGGCGTGGGTACCTCTTTTGGAGGATCCACCGTCTCCGAGCCACCCAACCTACCACTGGGAGTGGGTGAAGAAGCCAAAGCTCCGTTAGTGCTGTCCTCCTTCCGGACGGCAGCTTTAGGAACCCCGGAAGATGGCCTCACGACCAACTTCAGGGGTGTTGCCTCCTGTGAGTCTAACGCCCTACAGGAAACGAGGTTGGGTGTGAACCTTTTGTGCCACCAGTGTACCAGGGAAGCGCCTGAGGTAGGTAGAACGGGCAGAAGGGTTCCGAATGGGCGCGGAAACGACCGTGCTCGTAGGCATGGAGGGGCCATAAGAGGGTGCCTTCTTTTTAATTGAGAAATAAGACTTCACAGAAAGCGCGGGGCACGCCAAGAGCAAGTCCTTAGCATCGTGAAATGAGAGGCGATCCGTAAACTGAACAGCCAAGATTTCCTTTACATTGCTTCGAAGAAGCGGGGTGCGGCTCTCCGCAATTGACACACTTGGCCTTACACGATTTGGACTTGTCGTGTGCGGAGTTGGAGCAACTTACACAGACTTCGGGTAAACCCGACATTGCACTTCTAGATAAGCGATTCATATGGCCGGGCGGGGGCTGGAATAGCATCTACGTGGCAGTGGCACGAACCCCTTCACGCAATAGCGATACGCACTGGCACGCACAGACTCAGGGATCCTGTCACGGTCGAACGTGACGAAGAGTGTAGGGGTGGGTCTCGAGGCCCTTCCCTGTTTTCTCATCACATGTTCGACCTTGATCGCTCCTTGGTCCCCCTCCGCCATCTCCCCATTTTCCCCTCCCCCTTAAAAAAGGACAAATCAAGAGAAAAATTATCTCCTATTCCCTCTCCGCCTCCCCTCTTTATCCCCCCCCATACAAAAGAACATCCAGATTAAGAGGAAAAAAATATCTCACTCTCTCTTCCCCCTCTTATCCAATCTTTCTCCCTCTCTCTCACCTCCGTTTTCCCCTATCTCCCCTATAAAAAGACACCTAAACCAAGAGTTTGATTTTTTTAAATAGCGTTCTAAAAATATAGATAAAACGCTCGGTCTGTATCTGTGGCTACAACGTTGATCGATTATAGCTAACGGTCAGTCACACGTGAGCATAAACTGTGGGGCGCGCGCTGAAACGTTTACTTATTTTAAGTATATTATATGATAGAGAGAGTGCGCACTTTTCCCGAATCGGCCTTCAACCTAAAAAAAAATAATAATAATCACCAAGTAAAGATATTTTTGTATGACAATATAAATATTTCAAACAATGTGCATTTGTATTTATTTGTGACACGACTTTTTATCCCGAACGCACATTTTACCCGGGCAACGACGGTTATCTCTGCTAACATATATATATATATATATATATATATATATATATATATATATAGAGAGAGAGAGAGAGAGAGAGAGAGAGAGAGAGAGAGAGAGAGAGAGAGAGAGAGAGAGAGAGAGAGAGAGAGTTACAAGGAGTTACAAGGAAAGAAGGTACCCTAGGAGACCTTACGGTCCATTCAAAGAGGGTACCTTGGGACTAGCAATCGAGCGGGCACATGGCTGCTCAATTGTTTTGCGTCCCTAAACGGCCACTTTTCAAGACTTTGTCCAGTCTTGACTTGAACTGGTCAACAGATTCACTGTTGACAACTTCCACTGGAAGTGCGTTCCACTTACCGCAGATACTGTAGGTGAAAAAGTTTCCACACAGATTGCGGTTGTAACGCTTCAGTTCAAGTTTGAAGCCGTGATTGCGCGTTCTGTTCTCACTCAGTGTGAAAATATCCCGGTAGTCAACATTGTCGAACCCTCGAAGTATTTTGAAAACTTCGATGAGCTGACCACGCAGTCTACGGGTTTCCAACGAGAACAGATCTAATTCCCTTAGTCTATCCTCATAACTTTTATGTCGGATAGAGGGAATCAGTTTGGTTGCCCTGGCTTGTACGCGTTCCAACCTTGCGATGTCCTTTCGAAACGAAGGACTCCAAAATTGTACGGCATACTCCAGGTGCGGCCGAACTAGGGAGTTGTACAGACAAAGTACTATCTCCCTGTTACGGTATCCAAACTGGCGCTTTATGTAGCCTAACATCCTTTGGGCTTTCTTCTCTGCCTCAATGCACTGTTTCGAGAACTTGAGGTCGCTAGTGACAGTAACACCCAAGTCCTTCTCAGTGTCACTCGATTCGAGAGCAGTGCCCTTAAGGATATAATGAGATTGGGGATTTCTGTGGCCGATATGCATTACTTTGCACTTGTTCACGTTGAACGGCATTTGCCACGTGTCCGACCACTCCCCAATCTTCCCAAGGTCTTCCTGCAGGCGGGCAGTATTTCCATCCTTTGCAACGTTCATACCAAGCTTGGTATCGTCGGCAAATTTGGAAATCTTGGCAACCATGTCACCGTCCATGTCGTTGACGTAGATGATGAATAGTAGTGGTCCCAGGACAGAACCTTGAGGCACTCCGCTAGTAACGGGCACCCACTCAGAAGCCTGTCCATTCACCACCACCCGTTGCCGTCTGCCACTTAGCCAGTTCTCGATCCAGCCGGCTACTTTTCCGTCTATGCCAAGCGCTCGCACTTTCCGGAGAAGGCGGCGGTGTGGTACCTTATCAAAGGCTTTCTGAAAGTCTAGGTAGACCACATCCACCGCCTTGTCCCGATCGTGCTCACTGAAAACGAAGTGGAAGAATTCTACAAGGTTCGTCAGGCATGACCGTTGCCTTCGGAAGCCGTGCTGGGAACTCCTCAGTAGCAGGTTTGACTCTAAATACGACGTCACTTTGTCCACCATGATGCTTTCCATGAGTTTACCGACTATCGAAGTCAGACTGATAGGTCGGTAGTTTGACGGTTGGTTACGGTCTCCTTTCTTGAAGATAGGAGTCACCTCCGCCTCACGCCAGTCTCTAGGAACGCATTTGGTCCGGATTGACATGTTAAAGATAGCGCACAGATGTCGTGATACTTCATCGCACACTTCCTTCAACACTTTAGGTAGAAACCCGTCCGGTCCAGGGGACTTATTCGTCTTTAGGTCAGCGATCTTTTTCTTTATTTCTCCTTCGGTGAAGTCCATTGCCTCCAGCTTTTCCCCCGAGTAGGAATCCGTCGGCTGGGGAATGGGACCACACTCTTCCGTAAACACTGAAGAGAAGTAGTCGTTGAGGAGGTTGGCATTTTTTGCATCTGAATGCTTTAATGTCCCCTCCTCGTTCCTCAAAGGGCCAATCGTTCGACGGATTGGTTTACGGCTGTTCACATATCCAAAAAACTCCTTGGGATTCTCTTTACAGAGTCTCGCCACTCGGAGTTCCTCAGACCGCTTAGCCGCCCTTATGCTGGACTTCACTCTCCTGGCTAGCCTCCGGTATTCGTCAAAGTCACCCGAGATCTTCGATTGCCGGTACACATTTCTCTTCTCCCTAAGCAGTTGCCCGATTTCTCGATTAAACCACTTTGGTTGAACAGAAGACCGACGGGGGCATTTCAGAGGGATAAAACGCGATTGAAGACTCATGAATGTGGTTTTGAAACTGTTCCAAGAGTCTTCAACAGCATCGCACTCCTCTAGCCTCGCGTCAGTCAGTCCCGCGCGTAGACCTGCAAAGTCTGCTCTTCTTAAATCCAATTTCCTTGATTTACTAGTTGCAGGCTCTGCCTTGGGGACTTTGACTACAAATCTAATTAGTCGGTGGTCACTGCCACCAAGCTCTTCGCCAACAGAGAGGTCCTCAACGATGTCATCCTCAGAGGTGAAAACCAAGTCGAGGATATTGTCTCCTCTCGTTGGCTCTCTCACCCATTGAGTGAGGAACTCGTTGTTCGTGAACTCCAGGAGTGGTGCGTTCTCGCCACAGGGTTCTCTGGTTTCCCAGTCAACTTGTGTGTTGAAATCACCCATGACGATACACACTCTGTCTTCGACAAGTTCTCCTAGTAGCTGGTACAGATCTCTGTCCTTTTCAACGAGTTGGGCAGGAGGTCTATAAAGCACCAGGGTCCTATATTTGGCAGAACCTATCTCTAGGTCAACACCTAGTAGTTCATGGTCGGATACGATGTTGCAATCCGTCGAGTTGAGAGTATCCTTGACATACAACATCACACCGCCACCTTCTCTGTCTGGCCTATCTTTCAAGAAGAGCTGGTAACCGGGAATCGTGAATTCGCCTTCAAAGTCTCGGTTTAAGGTTTTTATCCACGATTCTGTTATGGCTACCATTTCGGGTTCTTCCGTCGCTACGAGGCCACGGAGCTCAGGAAACTTGTTCCTGATTGACCTCGCATTGAACAGAAGAACTTTCAGGGAGTCCCCGACTGTAGGACTCCCTACGCTCTTCCGTTTCCCGGCTTGTTTGTTTGTGAGGCACCCCTTTTTGCGACCTCTGAGAAGGTCGTTCCTGGAGTGACACGGGCATACTGGCGTACGTCCGCCCTCACTCTGGGCCGGATACTCCTTTCGGTCCTCTCTACGACATCCTGGATCATGTTCGACAGAAAGGCCTTTCCTTTAAAGGAAAGATGTACCCCATCCCTTTGGTAGAGATCATTTCTACCATAAAAGGTGCGGTACGGGTCCACAAAAAAGACCCCCTCTGCCGTACACAAATCTGCCAGGCGCCGGTTTAAAGACACATTCATCGAGTGAGCGGTCCGTGTTGGACCTCTCCTCGGGAGCATCCCGACTACCACGCGCTTGCGGGTTTTCAGCCCACAGTCGTCCACGGCACCCATGACCGTGTGGAGGATTTTATCTGTAGGGCCTACCCTACCTCCTCTCAGGTACAGGTCGTTTCCACTGACCATCAGAGCAACGACTGAGCTCTCAGAAATCTGTGATTTCTCAGCCTCTACTCTGATGTGGTGGTTACCACATCCTGGCAGGCAGCTTACCTTAACGCTTGTGCGAAGGCGGGCCGCTAGCAGGGGCTGCAGGTCCCGTGCCTGGGAATCGCCCACAAGGATGACCCTGGCACATTTGCCTGCTGAGCTCGGATTCTTTTTTTTCTGAGGCAAGCTCTCCGATTCCTCTCTCTTCCCCATCATAGTGTTTTCAGGCTTTTCTTTTTTCTTCTTCCTCTTATTCTTCTTCTTCTTCTCTATCATCTTTTCCCCCTTGTCATCCTTTTCATTAACTTCTACTACACTTTCTTCTTCTATTTCTCTCTCTTCCTCTTTCTTCTTTCCCTTTTTCGTCTTATTTTTCTTTTTCCCTTTTGGTGTCGCTGCCACATTCGGGCACGGGCTCTCTGCAGAGGTAGTGTTTGCCACAGGACTCGAGAGATCGTTTAATTTCTCTTCGAGCCTGCGGATCTGGTGGGAGTGCTCCTCCTTGAGCCTCTCGATTTTCTGTTCGAGGTCTGTAGTTCTTTCCCTGTAGTAGGCGACTACTTCCTCCACTTCCTTCTTTAAAATGCAAGTGGTGCATACACTGTCTGGGTGGCATTTCGCATAGCAGCCTTCCGGGAAGTCAACGCACCACTTGTCCTTCTTACATGTGGCACACGTGAATTTTAGCGCTGCTAGACCTTTCTTTCCTGCCATTTCGAACACTCTATTTCTTAAGCTTGTGACCAATCAATATATAAAAAGGGGGTTGGTGAGTTCTCCCCGCGTGAGTCGCTCCCGCCTATTGATCGGAGTCGTTTCGGAGTCTTCCAGAAGGCACGCTCCATGTGCTGCTGTTCGTCCGACCGAGTCGTCAAGCCTCGGCGTGCCGTGGCTCCCAACCAAGCAGCACAGACGGTCCCCGAAGGGGCCATCGATTTCTCACCAGGTGAACAACAACGAAGCACACCCCTTACTAAACTCCTACTAGTTCCCTTCACAACGGCCAGGATCTCGGAGTAGCGTTCAATGGATATCCCGCCACACCAAGGAACTCGACCCAAGGCATTTTATTGGCCTGGCAACCAACCTGGGAACAAAGGGCCGTCACCTCGGACCGATGCTACCAGAGGCACCCGTCAACGGGCACTGGGAACGGTCAATAATTACGCGCCAGGGAAGGGGTTAACGGGGCACTACCCTCATCCCATTCATCGTGCCCCAACGCCTAGGACCCCTCTAGTCCTAGTCTCTCGCAACCAGTGAGCGTCGATTGGCGTTGTTTATAGAGGTTCCAAAGCCTCTCTTCTGACGCGTGAGGTAGCTGCCAGGTCCTTATATGTAGATAGAGGGAAAAAAGGGAAAGGGTGACATGATAGGAGTAGGCTTTTTTTTTGTTTTTTTTTTGTATAAGTGGGAAGTAAGATAAAAGTAAAAAAAGAGAAGGATAGAGTAGAAAAAAGAAAAGATGACGCACTTAGTCTGGAACCTCGTTTCCGACCAAACCGACAAGGGAAGCCCTGCCAGGGGTACCCAGAAGAGGTACCCCCGCCGACATAGCTCGAAAAGTCAAAGGTCCACACAAGCTCTCTTCCCGCGACAAGGGGGCGTCACCTCTCCCTCTGGTTCATATATATATATATATATATATATATATATATATATATATAGAGAGAGAGAGAGAGAGAGAGAGAGAGAGAGAGAGAGAGAGAGAGAGAGAGAGAGAGAGAGAGAGAGAGAGAGAGAGAGAGAGAGGAGAGAGAGAGAGAGAGAGAGACAGAGAGAGAGAGAGAGAGAGACAGAGAGAGAGAGAGAGAGAGAGAGAGAGTAACAAGGAGTAACAAGGAAAGTAAGTACCCTAGGAGACCTTACGGTCCATTCAAAGAGGGTACCTTTGGACTAGCAATTGAGCGGGCACATGGCTGCTCAATTGTTTTGCGTCCATAAACGGCCACTTTTCAAGACTTTGTCTAGTCTTGACTTGAACTGGTCAACAGATTCACTGTTGACAACTTCCACTGGAAGTGCGTTCCACTTACCGCAGATACTGTAGGTGAAAAAGTTTCCACACAGATTGCGGTTGTAACGCTTCAGTTCAAGTTTGAAGCCGTGATTGCGCGTTCTGTTCTCACTCAGTGTGAAAATATCCCGGTAGTCAACATTGTCGAACCCTCGAAGTATTTTGAAGACTTCGATGAGCTGACCACGCAGTCTACGGGTTTCCAGTGAGAACAGATCTAACTCCCTTAGTCTATCCTCATAACTTTTATGTCGGATAGAGGGAATCAGCTTGGTTGCCCTGGCTTGTACGCGTTCCAATCTCGCGATGTCCTTTCGCAATGAAGGACTCCAAAATTGTACGGCATACTCCAGGTGCGGTCGGACAAGTGAGTTGTACAGGCACAGTACAATCTCCTGGTTCCGATAACCAAACTGGCGCTTAATATAGCCTAGCATCCTTTGGGCCTTTTTCTCCGCCTCAATGCACTGTTTCGAGAACTTGAGGTCACTAGTGATTGTTACACCCAAGTCCTTCTCAGTGTCACTCGATTCAAGAGCAGTGCCCTTAAGGATATACTGAGATTGGGGGTTTCTGTGGCCGATATGCATCACTTTGCATTTGCCCACGTTAAAAGGCATTTGCCACGTGTCCGACCACTCCCCAATCTTCCCAAGATCTTCCTGCAGGCGGGCAGTATTTCCATCCTTTGCAACGTTCATACCAAGCTTGGTATCGTCGGCAAATTTTGGAAATCTTCGCAACCATGTCACCGTCCATGTCGTTGACGTAGATGATAAATAGTAGTGGTCCCAGGACAGAACCTTGAGGCACCCCGCTAGTAACGGGCACCCACTCAGAAGACTGTCCATTCACCACCACCCGTTGCCGTCTGCCACTTAGCCAGTTCTCGATCCAGCCGGCTACCTTTCCGTCTATGCCAAGCGCTCGCACTTTCCGGAGAAGGCGGCGGTGTGGTACCTTATCAAAGGCTTTCTGAAAGTCTAGGTAGACCACATCCACCGCCTTGTCCCGATCGTGCTCACTGAAAACGAAGTGGAAGAATTCCACAAGGTTCGTCAGGCATGACCGTTGCCTTCGGAAGCCGTGCTGGGAACTCCTCAGTAGCAGGTTTGACTCTAAATACGACGTCACTTTGTCCACCATGATGCTTTCCATGAGTTTACCGACTATCGAAGTGAGACTGATAGGTCGGTAGTTCGACGGTGGTTACGGTCTCCTTTCTTGAAGATAGGAGTCACCTCCGCCTCACGCAGTCTCTAGGAACGCATCCGGTCCGGATTGACATGTTAAAGATAGCGCACAGATGTCGTGATACTTCATCGCACACTTCCTTCAACACTTTAGGTAGAAAACCTGTCCGGTCCAGGGGACTTATTCGTCTTTAGGTCAGCGATCTTTTTCTTTATTTCTCCTTCGGTGAAGTCCATTGCCTCCAGCTTTTCCCCCGAGTAGGAATCCGTCGGCTGGGGAATGGGACCACACTCTTCAGTAAACACTGAAGAGAAGTAGTCGTTGAGGAGGTTAGCATTTTCTGCATCTGAATGCTTTAATGTCCCCTCCCTCATTCCTCAAAGGGCCAATCGTTCGACGGATTGGTTTACGGCTGTTCACATATCGAAAAAACTCCTTGGGATTCTCTTTACAGAGTCTCGCCACTCGGAGTTCCTCAGACCGCTTAGCCGCCCTTATGCTGGACTTCACTCTCCTGGCTAGCCTCCGGTATTCGTCAAAGTCACCCGAGATCTTCGATTGCCGGTACACATTTCTCTTCTCCCTAAGCAGTTGGCCGATTTCTCGATTAAAACCACTTAGGTTGAACAGAAGACAGACGGGGGCATTTCAGAGGGATGAAACGCGATTGAAGACTCATGAATGTGGTTTGAAACTATTCCACGAGTCTTCAACGGCATCGCACACTTCTAGCCTCACGTCAGTCAGTCCAGCTCGAAGGCTTGCAAAGTCTGCTCTTCTCAAGTCAAGTTTCTTTAATTGACTGGCAACAGAACTTACCTTCGGGATCTTGACGCTAAATCTAACTAGCTGGTGATCACTGCCACCGAGCTCTTCGCCTACAGAGATATCCTCAACGATATCATCCTCAGAGGTGAAGACCAAGTCGAGGATATTGTCTCCTCTCGTCGGTTCTCTGACCCATTGAGTGAGGAACTCGTTGTTGGCGAACTCCAGGAGTAGCGCGCTCTCGCCACAGGCTGCTCTGGTTTCCCAGTCAACTTGGCTGTTGAAATCGCCCATAACGATGCACACTCTGCCTTGAACCAGCTCACCCAGCAGCTGGTACAGTTCCCTGTCCTTCTCAACAGGTTGGGAAGGGGGTCTGTAAAGCAGCAGGGTCCTGTATTTGGCAGGACCGATCTCTAGGTCAACGCCTAGGAGCTCGTGGTCGGAGAGAGAGAGAGAGAGAGAGAGAGAGAGAGAGAGAGAGAGAGAGAGAGAGAGACAGAGACAGAGACAGAGAGACAGAGAGACAGAGACAGAGAGACAGAGAGACAGAGACAGAGAGAGAGACAGAGAGAGAGACAGAGAGAGAGAGACAGAGACAGAGAGACAGAGAGACAGAGACAGAGACAGAGAGACAGAGAGAGAGA